>OX419604.1:10074105-10614058 GCA_948473455.1 Teleiodes luculella
TTTTACGATGTTTAGCGTAATAAATCGAATGTAGTTTTACAGTACCAATGAGTAGTAAAGGTTGATACCAATTTTGCAATGAAAGAACAAAGCGTTGTGCAGAAAAGAGCAAAATTAAAATGCTCAATCCATAATCCTCCCCAACCAGTAGCTATATCTTTGGAATTACAACGCGACCAGTGTTCTTTCTTTACTGAGCTATGAATAGCAATCTGATACTAACTTTTTGGACATAAACAAAGTCGAAAGACCCCACCGTTTGGCTACACGAGAGGGGAGGATTATAGCTTGAACATCAAGCTGCAATCCTCCCCAAACTATAGCTATATCTCCGGAATTATAATGATAGCAACTTTCTTACAACGATACCAACTAGTACCAAGGGAGTAGTAAAATTAAGCATTGTCAGAATGGAATTTCATTAAGGTTTCATAGGGGAGGATTATACCTTGAGTGACATTTTTGTCTACGCTACGCTACGCTGTGTCGCGTCGAAAAGATTTTATGTTGTTTCAAATTTTAATAGCCTATGAAGCACCAACAAAACTACAACCGCTATAATCATATTAAATACTTGAAAACCGGCTAAAAAGATCCTTTTAAAGCAATTGATACCAAGTGTCTTTCTTACGTATTGTTACGCGTTTTTATAGTTCAGTCTAAATCAGGGTCTAAGGGCGGTATACGCTAGAGTTTTTAGTTTTTTTTTGTATGTTGTGGACTAGAGTTTACAGATAGCGTTTTGTACACACACAGTTAATGGCGAAGGCTTGACGATTATGAACCTTTTAAGTTTTTTATAAAAAAAGGGATAAAATTTTGTTCTCTCTAAACATGGTCCAATTTACTTTTTAAAACTTTCACGGTTGTTTTCATAACTATTAAGTTGTAGAGATATAACGAAAAGTAGGTTTATAAGTTTTAATTTTAAAGAAATAACGATTAGTATAAAACTTATTGGAATTTTCCCGCGGTACTAAGTAGCCTATGTTTATCGGTTCAGTAGTTTCGGTGCCTATTCAACGCAAACAATCATATCTTACGTTTTTATAATACATATAAGTTATAAGTATAGTTTAAATAGCCATTCTGGTTTTTTAAGGCTAATAAATTATATACCAATTACATTTCTTTGTAATGAAAACTTACAAACCTAGTTTTCATTGTATCTACAACACTTTCAGAAGATATGGAAATTAGACCATGTTTAGAGGGAAAAACGTTTCCTTCTTTTTATAAAAGGTTTACAATCTTAATACAGAGTTTTAAGGACGGATCTCAACAAACCGATATTGCTCAGTTCATTTAGAAATGTAACTGACTCATCGACTACAAAAATAACTATTTCCTTCTTGTAACAAGGTCCGAAATCGCTCATCAAGCAAAAATAAAGTTATGCGCGTCAATTATTTAAAAACATATGTAAACATAATTAATAGATTATAATTATGTAGGTTGGTAAGTTGAGATCGGTTACTTTAAAACCTGTATAATTAATTAGTTAAATTAGCCGTAGTTTTATTCCTGATGCTTAGCTGAGGCGCTTAACTAAACAAAGTCATTGTAAAGTCAAAGGCTTTGGGCCAAGTTTGAAAACGGCTCTTGTGTAAAAATAAGCTTATTTTGAGTGAAAAATGTTGTTTATAATTTTATTAAGTACCTATTCGCTTCAGTTTAAAGTTTGTTGTACGAATAATTTTCTATAGACCTATTTAATATTATCCACCATGTATATAATAGATAGTACAAAAATATTAAATGAAAAAGCTATTTAAAATGATTTTTAGTTTTATTTACTTAAGGTTATAATATCTTGGTCTAAATTCCTTTTAAATCTCTCCCGTACTTGTCCACAAGAGGTAGACATCTGGAAATAACTGAAAGAGAATTATATTGATTAAGTAAAGCCTCGCATTAAATGTAAATCGTCTTAAAATATACCTGTTCTAAATTATTTAAAAACGAAAATCGTGTGCGTAATGTGCTTGGCGTCAATGGGACACTGAAAATTTATAAGTTTGTTTTGATTAAAGACTAAACATATTATACGAGTAGCCAGCAAGGCGCAAGGAGTTGGTTCCTTTACAGGCCACTTTCATTCATATCCCACACATCCACAGTGTGTAAGGCTCGATTCACACCGGGACGGCAGCGACGCGGCGAGTTTCAGTGTGAAATAATTTGAAACTTTATCCAAGTACTAAAAAGACTAGTATCGCTTGAAACCGCCGACGGATGCGCGGCACCGCGCGACTCGTCGAAGCTTCAAGCGATACTAGTCTTTTTAATATGTAAATAAAGTTTAAAATTATTTCACACTGAAAGTGCTCGCCGCGTGAATCGAGCCTGAAGCGAAGTGGGAACAATCTACGGCGGGGCGGCGGCGGCGGCACATAATATATTCTACGGCGTAGACCTTCCGTAGACCACTGCTACGGCGTAGCAATTACGTAGCAGGAGCTACGAGATGTAGTATCACTTGGTCGTCATATTGCGCTGTTCATCCTTGTCTATTACACGCATTCGACAAGGATTCGTAGCCTAGTTGGTAGTATGTCTGCCTACGAAGCACAAGGTCGCGGGTTCGAATCCCGCCCAGGGCAAACATTCGTGTGATGAGCACTTGTGTTTGTGTCTGGGTGTTGTATATTTATATACATATGTATGTATATCAGCTGTCTGCCACCCATAGTACAGGCTCTGCCTAGTTTGGGGGCAGATGGCCGTGTGTGAGATGTCTCACATATTTATTATTATTATTAAGGATGAACAGGCAAAATAACGTAGGCTTGTGTCAGTCACGTGGTCTTCTTGTTGGACCTTGTTGTCTTAGACCATGGTATTACCGAAGAGGAAGGCGACCTCCGGCGCGGCTCCGAGGACGGCCCACTGCGCGCCGCTCTGCTGCGCCTTGATCACGAACTGCGCAAGAGTCACCGCGAAACCCAGCACCACGAAAGCCAGCACGTACCACACGTACACTTCCACTAGCATAGAGTTCTCCTGAAATCAATGAGCCATTTATATCATTTCAAATGACTTAACTATGCCGCATGCCGGAAGACATATTGTAATAATTTTTAAGCATATTTTAAAAAAAGGAGGAAAATACAAAAGATGCGGTCCTGTGGAGTTTCTTCTTTGTGTTCTTCTCCACATTGCGCACACATTGCGGGAACCTGCCAGTTATGTGAACAACTGATATCGCATCGCCTCTTTTAGATTTTTCATTGCTTAGGCCCAGCGCACACCAGGAGAGGCGCGGCGAAGATACTGAGAACGTATCAATTAAAACTAAACCTTAAATATTTTGATATACGGTTGAAAACGGCATGCCAAAATCGAGTAGCGCGCGGCGCGTCGAAGCTGCCACGAGAGCCGGCGCGAGACCGCGCGCGGCGCCGTATGTCAAAATATTTAAGGTTTAGTTTTAATTGATACGTGCTCAGTATCTTCGCCGCGCCTCTCGTGTGCGCTGGGCCTTAGACTTGTACATTGTTTGAGACGAGAGCCGGTAATGGTTTGAGCAAAGCTTATTAACTTCAGAAATGACGTCATTAAGTGTTATAAGGGAGCCTAAAATGAATTTAAAAAATGAATTTTGAAGTATTTTAGGCCCCGCAAGGTGGACCGACGCCGACGATCTGGTGAGGGTCGCGGGAAGTCGCTGGATGCGAGATGCACACGGGACCGATCGTTGTTGGAAATCTTTGGGGAAGGCCTTTGTCCACCACTGAACAAATGGGATCCATGATGAACCTAATTCTGCTTTTGAAAGGAAACCGACAACAGCAGAGCATGTCTTCTGACGTCAGAATATTGATAAAACACAATATTTGTATAATTGATACGCTAGCAGCCCCTTAGAAACCTGCTAGCTTGCATTTATACATTGCACACGGCTTTTGGACGATTGCACCATCGCCGGCCGCGTTTCCGGTAAACTGCTGATGCAGCGTCACGGGGCCTCGACACGTGCAACTGGACAGCGCGTGGAATCGCCGAGCCTGCAGCGCACACAGATACTTACATCGGTCGCCGTCGCATCTCTTAGATTAGGACATTTCATTTATAATTTTCATAACTTTCTTTTGAAATAAAATAAGTACCAAAAGTTAGTTTTTTTAAGAACTCCCGCTGCTTCCAACTTATTTTACTCTTACTTACCACAATAGTACCCAAAAGCAACAACAGGTTGGCGAGCTGGAAGAAGGAGAGTAACAGTCTCCGCAGAGAGTCCACATGCTCGATGAAGGGGAACCGACAACAGCAGAGCATGTCCTCTGTCGTCAGGGTGTCGATGGAACACGATATCTGCAAACAAATACAATCAAAAGTTCTTACTAAGGGTTAATATAAAAACAAAACCGTCTTGGCATCATCTCAATAGAAGAATAGTTAGTATATTTACTAGTGACTCTGTGGACTGTAGACCTCGCGAGAAGAATAATAAAAAAAGAATAAACAGTACCTACATATTAATAATCAAGTCAATATAATCTTCTTTAATTCCGTAATTGTTTTTTTTTAATGAATTGACCTATGCTTGAGTCGAAAAAGTACGACGGATCAAGCTTCACCGGACTTGGGGGGGAGCGGAATTTAATTCCGTAAGTGCCGCTTTTACCATTACTAAAATAATTAATTAAACCAATAAAAAAACTTGTCCATAACTATATTTTTTTTTTAATTTCCAAATATTGTCTCGACAAAAAAGTTAATTCTATAACTAGCGAACCCCCTTTAACATGCCAGGTCCACGCGTGACAGACATAATTTTGTCGTGCGTATTCTCTTATCCTACTGGAGTATATTTCAATATGGCGGGTTTCTCGCGCGACAAACTTTTGTCATAGCACTGCATGTTACGGGGGACAAAAATTTCACGTGAATCGGTTGAGCAATGCGATCTGTAGAGAAGAAATAAGAAAGTTTCGCGGTCGCCCGGTTTATCATGGGTTTCAGCAAGGTGGAGTCTGAATAAAAATAACTACCAAAATATATTTTTTTGTGTTAGGTCTGTAAGAAATAAAATACTTACTAAACTTATAAGCGCTATGGAGGCCACGGCCATTCTGTTTGTTATAGAAAACGGTACTTTTCCGGGTTGTTCTATGAAGTACGGCCAGCCGATCACTTCGTCAACATTTTCGGTCATTTTCCTTTAATTAATTTATACTTGAAATGATTGCATATTTTCTTGAGCTATGTTTTTATAAAGTCATTTGTATGAAATTTTTTGATGCTATTAATTTGTCTTCAATTGTCGAGATAATATCCGTACCACGGGTGAACAAGGGTAAAAATCACTATAAGTATAAAATATACATGTATAAAAAGTATTTTCAGTGTCCTATAGATAAAGTAATCACTTGTTCAATAAAAATATTGTTTGTTTACTATTTATGACGGGACTTGTCATTTCACAAATGGAAAAGGTACATGGATATAATAATAACAAGGATGTTAGAAGTATAATTATGTAGTGTAGGTAGTACCGTACCGGTAGAGTGATAGTTTAATATGACTATGTTGTAAGGTCTTTGGTATAATAATTACATAGAAAACTAGAAGGTTTTACCACTTGCGGGGGTGCGGAAGACTCTACCTACCCCAAAGTAGTCTTGTACCAACGCGACTAGGGGCGGCTCGAGGGAGCCTCGGACCTCGGCCTAGCGTGTTGATACATTGATACAAAAACATCGTGAAGGCGACGACGCCTGATGGGCTCCGTCTCTGATTATCAATTTTGATTTTGGTTTGCCGCCTGCTGGCGAGTACGATCGTTGTTACCTGAAGGGGTTAAATCCATGCTAAATAGGTACTCAGCGAACTTTCTCACAGATTTTTGGTAAAATATCGTTTGTAGCCAGCTCTAACCGATAAACTAAGGTCCTGTTCACCCTTTATGCTTGATAAGCTTGGGTATCTCAACGTGTCAGATATACTCAATCTAATACCTACAATAATTTCTTTTACTTTGTTTTTCTGGTTGGAGACCCTTATTCGAAAGTCTAACTTGAATATGATATTTCAATTCTCTGACAAGACAATATTATTTCAATTTATTTTATTTATTTATGGAAAAAAGCATTTACAGTATAACAGCATGCAATAGCCAAAGTCACTGTAAACTTAAAATAATGGGTATGTGTAAGTATAAACAGAACAGAATAAAAACTAAAACATACAACAGAAATTCTTATTCGAACCTTTTCGCTGTTTTCCAACAAGAAAAAATCCTGGCACACACCTACTTTTCTAGTTTAGAATATCGTCAAATCAGTCAATGTTTGATTGACAGCTTGCATAGTGTTCTGTGTTACAGCAATAAAAAAAAGAAGAATTCGATTTTGAAGAAATGCGAAAGCCTAAGAGAATGCTTCGTAATTTAGCTGTATTTTATTTGTTCTTGGTGCCTCTCTGTGGAGTTTCCGCTGATGATGCTTCTACTATTGGGAATGCTGGTAAGATTAGATGGTAGCTTTTGCCCACAACTTCGTCCGTGTATACCTATAAGTATTTAGATTTCCATGATACAAAGTGGTGCAACGTTGTCAGCAAATTAACTTCTTTTAGAAATGATTTCGTTTTCCGTAGAAAATTGTATGTGTATAAATCTTAGGTACGAGTAATTGTCCCGCAGGCTTTACTTTGAATACTTTCTTTTTCCTATTGTTTTAAATTTCTCTTGTTATCAAACATTGCTTGGAAGCATTGATCTCTTCTGTGAAGCCTGGAAGAGATTGCATTTGAGCAATATACCTACTTACAATATCTAGCGACTTTGATATTAAGTGCTTTACAACTTTCAAATTGGATTACTCTTTGGTTGGCATTCTCAAGGTGGACCGACAATCTGGTGAGAGTCGCGGGAAGCCGCTGGATGCGGGCCAAGCAGGACCGATCGTTGTGGAGAACTTTGCGGAGGCCATTTGTCCAGCAATGGACGTCTACAGGCTGAACTGATGATGATAAAAAACAAAAATTAACGCATCGCCGTAGTGGGAATCGGCATACTGTGAAAAGTCATAAAAAATCCTCAGGCAGATAAAAATATCGGTAGGAAGTTATCGTACATAGGCTTGATTTAGCTATCGCAGGCGTAGCCGCGCCTTCGATATTTATTTTATTTACTTTTGACGAAACTGTAACCTTAATTTAAACAGGAGCGTAATGGTGATCCCCGTTCGTGCTCTTTCTTGGTCTAATAGATATCACTGGCCATTCAACGAGATAATGAAGCAGGCATTATAGGCACTTTTGGATCAGGAAATGGCAGGGTCGTAGTTATAGCATAAGTTTGTATCCTACTAATATTATAAACGCGAAAGTTTGTAAGTATGGATGTGTTTGTTACAATTCGCAGCAAAATGCCAGAAACGCATTTGGCCAATATACGCATTGTACCTGATACGCATTTGTTACTCTTTCACGTAAAAACTGCTGAATGGAATTTAATAAAACTTTACAATAATATAGCATAAAGGTACATCAGAATAACAATAATCATAGCCTACCTTTTTCCTACGGGAAATACTGTTAACGCGGGCGAAGCTGCGGAGCGGAAAACTAGTATTATAATGAAGGCATGAATGAGACTAATTAAATAAATGATCTTCAATTTAAACAGTTGTAGATCCCATAGAAGAAGATGACCTAGAAAGTCCTATAATAAAAAACCCTATGGAGGATGCCATACAGAAGTTTACAGCAAAAGCCCAGGACATCAAAGCGACATCTACAGGTGATCTATTCAGCTCTTACAGCCCCTCAGAGGGGCTCGAGCCTCCCTTGTATAGGGATGATGACTGGCTAGTCAATTAAGCTTCTTATGAAATGTCATTACAATGCTTCAATGAAAAATTAAAGCGAATTTCTTTGACTGTTTTAGTATGATTTTTACTATGATAAAGTCTTGCAAATGAATGCATATAGCAATCTGTAAGTAATTTCTTCAATGAGACCACAGAATACCAAATAGTTAGTCCCTAATAAGAGTAGTAATAGACCAACGTTTGCATCAATCACGTAAATTGTCCCTTGTATGACCCATTACTTCCTGGTGGCCTAGTAACTTTAGCATAACGAGGGAGAGGGGTTCGAACCTACTGTGAATTACTTAGATCTGATCAAAATATCAACCGCGAGTGCATATTGGTAAGCTCCACCACGAAAGGGTTTATTTGCAGATGTGTGCAGGTTTCCTCACAATGTTTTCCGTATAAAGTTTAACAGCCCATTTATGATGTATGTACTCACAGAAAGGCTCGAGCCTACCCGAATCAGGGTAAAACTTACACTATGAATTTGAATATTGTACGTGACCGGAATTGATCCCAGACGCTTTTCCAATGGAAAACAACTGTCTTAATCCCTGCGCTGCCATTAACAAGTAGGTAACAACAAAGTACCATGCATTACCATGCCACTATAAAACTTTCACTATACTTTCACTTTCACTGAATATTTTTAAAAATATTGTCTTTAGGTTTCTATTCTAACCAAGACAACACCGAATTGCTAAGAGATTTGGAGGACCAGCTGGACCACATTATGAAGCTGATGAAGGAGCAGACCAACGTTTACAAATTCATCGAAGCTAGAGGAATGGACCGCGTCATCTTACCATATTTGCATGACACACAAACAGAACTTAGATCTCAACTCCTCAAACTAACCCAGCTACTGTTTGACGTAGCACCAACTACCACTTCAGTTATGATACCAATAGGAGTCCTGGATATCCTCTTAGAAATATTCGAAGAAGAAGACAGCTTGCAATTAAAGGCCAGGACCATGTATATTCTTTACGCTTGGCTACCTGACAACCCTAAGGTTCAAGCGAGATTGATGAAGATTAAAGGTCTAGATATTTTCTACCAACAAGTCCACAAATTAGATGCTAATATTATAGAAACCCAGTTGAAGTTATTTAGTAAGATTATTAAAGAGCATATAAAAGCTAGAAGTGATGGGCAGAAAGTTGAGCCTTCCAAGATAAATTACTACAAAAACATAGGTTTGATCGAGAGATTGTCAACTGCGAGGATTTGTCATGGATTATTCGACATCTTCCAATTAATTTGGGAATATGATGAGAAGAACAAAGCCTTTATGGTGCCTGTCTTCGAGATTCTAATAGATGTTCAGCCTTATTGTACTGACACGCTTCTGGGGCGCATCAAGACCTTGAACTTCCTAACTGAGGTTCATGAGTTTGTGAAGGAGACGGATGACAGTGCGAAGGAGTTCTATGAGCAGTTGGGCGTCAATACTACTGACTTGAGCACAGTTCTCCATAAATACGTGGATAAACTCCAGCCCAGAGATGAGCTCTGATTAGTTGATATTTGTTCTTTGTTTTAATAAATAAGTGTTTTGTAATTGGGTGTTTAATTGCGTATAAAGCCATTAATTCATTGCGTGTCTACGAATAGCGTATGCCGGTAGAGTAGGGACAATATTTCTCTTAGGGGGGAAAAGGATGTAGCTTAGGTTATTTTACTAATAGGTACTCTACTAACTGTGCCCGTATACACCTGGCTATAGATAGGGAATGTAGAATGTAGCCCTTAAACTCAAAATGAACACAACACGCAAAATGTAAACATTACAAATCTACGTTTGATCTCACTTCCTATTGCAAATTCGGTCATATTCGCCGTTTTTCTACGAAAATTTTAAGTGTATGTTATTGTTACATTATAAATACTGATAGCATGGACAAACCGGGAAAGTAACAAACTGGGAATTGGACTTACGGAGACCAAGTAGACGAACGGGAAAATGGATGAAGAGTGCCGAATTGAACCGCAGCTTTACCCTCAGCTGAATGGAATATTATCATTACTGGCTCGCCGCGGGTGGTGGCTAATTTGATTTCTACTGTCACATATCCTAGTTATTCTGCTAGCTCATAGAGGAAAAAATATATTTTACTCGGGGTTGTGATTGGTCCAACCAAAGGGCATCCAGCTTTCTCTATTTGTCGAAACTGATGGAAAACAAAAATATCTCAGTACCAAATCTCTTCTGTTGACATGATCGGGTCGCCTTATGTAGTGTAGGTACAAAGGTATGTCCTACTTAACCATATTAGGAAAATGATAAGATAAATGAATTAATATTTTATTACATAAACATTGAATATCAGATTACCGTAACGGTACCTTATATGGAGTGACCTAGTTAAGATGTTTATAAAAACAAATGTATTGAATATCATAGTAACTTGATATAATTTTAGATATGAAAACATAGAATATCGGATGACCATAACGGTACCTTATATGGAATAACTTAGTTAAGATGTTTATAATAACAATGTATTAAATATCAATGTAACTTAATATGATTCTAGATATGGTAAATGTCAGGGTTAAAGCATGTAGTTCAACGACACGAAAATTTAATATATAAACCCTTGTATTTCACTTAATAAATGTTCAGTCTATTACCAACCACGGTCGTGTTATTTCATCCTCCCTACTCCGCACACTTCATGGCGAGTCTGCCAGTCCACTGTCTTTAGACAGTGCTGGGACAAATGGTTCCGAGCCAATGTTGCTGCGTTGAGTAAAAATAAAAATCCGTTCCCGACCCGACCCGATCCGAGAAACCGACTAACGTACGCGGCGCGCGGCTCGAAATAATCTGCTTTGATTCTAAAGTTAATAACGCGAATAATTAAAGATTTTGAAGAATTAAAAGTAAAATATAGCAGTAAGTTAGAAAAATCAGAAATATCAACAAAAGAAGTTGAAATAATAAACTCTTATTGTTTAAAGATAGAAGAAATATATAACAAAATACAGCAGTATTACGTAGTTACTGAAGAAGAAGAAAAAATGGCTTCTAAAGATAATTTTGATTTAAAAACGGCGGTATCATTATTACCGACCATGGACGGCTCAGAAACCGTCACAAAGCAATTAATAGATGCTATAGAGTTATACTCTACAATGATTAAAGACACGGATTTACCATTATTAATTAATTTTGTAATGAAAACCAGGTTATCCCAAAGTGCGAAGCTCAGATTAATGGGTAATTACAATAATGTAACGCAATTGGTTGATGAAATGAAGACACACCTACTGACTAGGAAATCATATACGGCAATACAAAACAAGTTAATGATGACTAGACAGGGACATAGGTCAATTGAACAATTTGGACAGGAAATTGAGGATCTTTTTATAAACTTAACAATTGCACAAGCAAATAATGATTCAGAAGCTTTTAAAGTATTAAAACCAATAAATGAAAAAACAGCCATTAGCAAATTTTGTGAAGGTTTGCAAAATACTAGAACAAGTACAATTGTATCAGCGCGAAATTACCAATTTTTAAAAGACGCGATACAAGGTGCAAAAGATGAAGAATTAACAACAACTTCATCATTAAACCCAGGTCATGTATTTTATACTCGTCATAGGAGTTATAGGAAGCCTTTTAGAGGTAGTTTTAACAGAAACATGAGTTCACAATACCAAAATAAATACATGAATTCAAGAAACGATCAAAATAAAACACAGAATAACTATAATAAAACAAATAAAAGAAATTTCGGAAAAAGTAATTCATTTTATAATAAAAGACGACATCAAGTAAATGCAATTGTGCCAGAAAACCCAAGTGAGGAAAACAATGACATGTTAGAATTTTTTCGTGACTCACAACTACGTTCTATCCTATAATCATATGAATTCAGTTCAATTTACAATAAACGGCAAAACATACACATGGCTAATAGATACTGGAGCATCGCTCAGTGCAGTAAGACGAGACGTTGCATTGTCAGCAAACGAGTACATTACACCGAAAGTCACGCGTATTAATGGAATAGGAGGAAGAGTTAAGTCTTACGGTACAGTTGATTTAAATTTAAAAAATAAAACAAAAGCTTCATTTAATCACACTTTTCATGTTTTTACGGAATTACCAATAAATTTAGATGGAATTATTGGACAAGACTTTTTAACAAAATATAAATGTGTAATCAATTTTGAAACGGAAACAATCACTTTAAATAAAAACAATCAAACATATGACATTCCTTTAAATTTAACAACAAAAGGTAACAAAAACATATACTCAAAACAAATAAAGTTACCTGCAAGAAGTGAAACCATAGTAAAAATTCACACAAATTATAAAGAAGATTGTGTTGTTTTGGCAAGCGAATTGGGAAATGGAATTTTCGTAGCAAATACAGTTACTAAAAATAATAATGGACAAATAGCAGTAAAAGTATTAAATACGCGTAGTGAAGATATAATTTTAAACAATTTTACACCACAAATAACATCAATAGATAATTATGATTGTTTTAGTTTTGAAGAATGCGAAACAAATGCAGCTAGAGTTAAAAAATTGTTTTCACTACTTAAACTAAACAATTTAAATGTAGAAGAAAAAAATACAATAGCTAATATTTGTGCAAAGTATGCAGATATATTTTATTTACCAGGTGATAAAATGACAACAACTAACTTGTATGAACAAAAGATACGTTTAAAACCACAGGTATCTCCGGTATATAGTAAACCATATCGATTACCACATTCACAAAAATCGGAAATAAAAAAGCAAATAAAGCAAATGTTAGATAATGATATCATAGAAGAGTCCCAATCGGAATGGGCAAGTCCACTATTACTAGTCCCAAAGAAGCCAGATTCAAATGGAGAAAAGAAATGGAGATTAGTAGTAGACTATAGGAAAGTAAACGAGATGATTGAAAACGATAAGTTCCCTTTGCCAAATATAACGGAAATATTAGATTCATTAACCGGTGCTATGTATTTCAGTACTTTAGATTTAAATCAAGGTTATTATCAAATCAAACTTGATCCAGAGAGTAGGAAATATACAGCATTTATTACAGATAAGCATTATCAAATGAAACGATTGCCAATGGGATTAAAAACTAGTCCAAATGCATTCAGTAGAGCAATGACAATAGCTATGTCAGGTCTAAATTATTTACAATGTATAGTATATTTGGATGATATAATAGTAATGGGCAGAAGTTTGAACCAACATAATAAAAATTTAACGGATGTTTTTCAGAGATTAAGAAAGGTAAATTTTAAATTAAATCCACTAAAGTGTAACTTTTTGCAAAAGGAAATTTTGTATTTAGGGCATGTAGTAACCTCACAAGGAATAAAACCAGATCCGAAAAAGATTACAGTAGTACAAAACTTTCCCGTACCACAAAACGTTGACGAAGTCAGACGTTTTGTTGCTTTTGTCAATTATTATAGAAAATTTATGCCACATTTTTCAGAAATTGCTTATCCTTTAAATAACTTATTAAAAAGAAATGTAGATTTTAATTGGTCAAAACATTGTGAAAAGGCATTCGAGCGGCTAAAGAAAGCAATAAGTAGCCCACCTTTGCTACAGTACCCAGACTTCTCAAATGACAATGAGTTCATTCTACACACGGATGCGTCAGGCATAGCATTAGGATGTGTTTTATCGAATAAGAACGGTAAGCCAGTCGCGTATGCAAGTCGACCTTTAAATAGTGCAGAAAAAAATTATCCAACTATAGAAAAGGAACTTTTAGCCATAGTATGGGCAGTAAAACATTTTAGACCATATTTGTATGGGCGAAAATTCAGAATTAAAACAGATCATCGTCCATTAATTTATTTGTTTAACATGAACAACCCATCAAGTCGATTAACTAAGTTTCGTTTGTGTCTAGAAGAGTACGATTTCACGGTAGAGTATTTGAAAGGAAAAGATAATGCAGCTGCAGACGCGTTATCTAGAATAGAAATTACTAGTGAACAACTAAAACAAATGTCAGAGCAGGTACTCGCAGTTATGACAAGAGCACAAAAGAAACGAAAAGAAAGTGAAGAACTAGAAAACAGTTCGGTTGATAGTGATTCCGACTATAATTGGAATGGCCATCCAAGAGTAGTAGGTATACTTAAAAAACCGAAAGATTTACCGGAATTGAGTTTCAATGAACAGGACTATTACAAAATATTAAAGCAACCAGATTGTGTTGCTAGTCAAAATAATATCATCATTTACTCGCCATCCTTGTTAACATTGTGTCTCAAACCTAATACTCGATCGTGTACGAAACGAGATTTCCTCGCGAGAGAATTAGATATGTTTTGCAAGACACAACAAATAAAAGAGGTATGCATACTACATAATGATGACACCGCATATATTATTGAGAAGCTAGCACAATTTATTACTCAATGTAATTCCGGGTCCGGACCCCGTTTGTGTATAATTAAAGGTGTCAGAAGGATAGATAACAAAGATGATAGACGAGTAATATTAAATGATTATCATTTATTACCAACTAGTGGCCATGCAGGTATTAGAAGAATGACAAATAATATGAAACGTCATTACTATTGGCCAGGAATGTATAAGGATATTATAAACTTCGTAAAATGTTGCAATAAGTGTCAAAAACAGAAATTTCATAAATATGTTAAGCAACCACTTTGTATTACTAGTACGGCAACATCTGCTTTCGAGAAAATATTTTTGGATTTAGTAGGTCCATTAACAAAAGATGCGAATGATTATAGTTATATATTAACTTTACAATGTGAGCTAACAAAGTTTGTAGAAGCATATCCAATACCAAATAAGGAAACAACAACAGTAGCACGAGCATTAGTAGACAATTTTATATTGCGTTATGGAATTCCTCAAGAGATAGGTACAGATAGGGGAAGTGAATTTATCTCATCAACCATGCGCGAAATATGTAGTATATTAAAAATAAAACAATTGCAATCAACCGCTTACCATCATGAAAGTCTTGGAGCTTTAGAAAATTCTCATAAGTCATTAGGAGCTTATTTAAGGATTCAAACAGATAATCAGGCTTACAAATGGTCAGATTGGTTGCAATATTGGTGTTTTTCATATAATACAACAGTGCATTCAGCAACGCAATACACACCGTATGAATTAGTGTTTGGAAAATTATGTAATATACCAAGTAATATAGTAAAGCAAGTAGAGCCAATATATAATTTTGAATCATATCCAAAGGAATTAAAGTATAGATTACAAAAATCCCAAGAGGATGCAAGAAATTATATTCAAGTAAAGAAAATATAATTCATAAAAATAGAACTAAGAAATACATATATTAACCAAATAAATAAGTTAAAAAAAAAACATTGTATCGTCAAATTTAGAAATGTAAGTGAAAATTGTATTACTGAACAGCATATTATGTAATAATAATAATAATATTGATTTTTACTAAATAGTACATAGTTTGTATTTTAAGCCAAAAATTGTTTAATAAATTTTTGTCTCAAAAAAAAGGGGGAAGGTGTAGTGTAGGTACAAAGGTATGTCCTACTTAACCATATTAGGAAAATGATAAGATAAATGAATTAATATTTTATTACATAAACATTGAATATCAGATTACCGTAACGGTACCTTATATGGAGTGACCTAGTTAAGATGTTTATAAAAACAAATGTATTGAATATCATAGTAACTTGATATAATTTTAGATATGAAAACATAGAATATCGGATGACCATAACGGTACCTTATATGGAATAACTTAGTTAAGATGTTTATAATAACAATGTATTAAATATCAATGTAACTTAATATGATTCTAGATATGGTAAATGTCAGGGTTAAAGCATGTAGTTCAACGACACGAAAATTTAATATATAAACCCTTGTATTTCACTTAATAAATGTTCAGTCTATTACCAACCACGGTCGTGTTATTTCATCCTCCCTACTCCGCACACTTCACTTATTTACGTCTCTATTGGCTAGCTTTTTGCTATGAAGGGTGCAAACCGCATCCCTACCTAATTAATTACTTACTTACTCAGACTTAGAACGGTGCAAGCTCCAACCAAAGTGCCCAGATTAAAGTGCCCTTGACTGTACACTTTAGTTAGACCCACTGCTTAGAGTATAAATATAAAAAATTCTGGGAGGGAAGACCCACTGTATTGTATACTATGCACAGGAAGAGTCGAGAAATAAACGCAGTTTTTTTTGCGTTTTGTACCTTGAGTGTAGCCGTATTTCGTAGCGGTAAGAGTGAATTTCGTAGTGCGAATATTCAACCGCATGTGCTGGCTTCTGTACAAAAAGCAAAATATGCTTTGAAGGGTCACTTTTTATCCTTGTATATTACTTTATTGGATAATGTCTAAACCGTTATTCCCTGCTCACCCCGCTTCGCTAGATAAGTCGGCTACAGCGATCGCCCCGGTGTGGTCTACCACAATTCGATACCCCATTGTCATTTCATTGTGCAACGCGATATGCTAGCGGTCCTCAAAGTTATTGGCTTGGTGATACGATGGGATGTTCGGCAAGGTTTCAAACAAAATAGTAACCATTATGATTTAAAACTGGATTCAAAAAAATTAAAATATGTAAATTTTATTTTAGAACCGTGAAAAAATAAAAAAACGCGTACGTACGTCCTACAAAAAACTGCACACTTATCTGTTTATTTGACACATTTATTTATAAACGGTCTAAACTAGTTGTGTTTTTAACTTTTTTTCGTATTAGTGAATTCTTCCTCTTTCCTCTTTATAATACGGAAGTTCTATTCAAGTAAAATATTATAACTATTAAAGATTTGTAGGTAACTGGTTTAATATAATAAAATATTTATTTTGACTAAGAACCAGCATTATATTCTACAATATTTATTTGATTATTGACTAACGATTTCCGAGGCGTCCTCGCCCGTACACTTATCACATTTTTTAATTATTTAATGTATTTAATAATTTAATCATATTTTTTTAATAACCAATATAAGAAAAAACTATTAATCCGCAACATAGTGGTAGTATTCATGAAACTGAAAAACTTTCCCTAAGGAACATAGGTTGAATGAAATGAAATGGCTGAAAGAATGAAATGGAAATCCACGGAGGACGGAAAAGAGTTGAAATCTCGAAATTAAATTCAACTTGTCATTCAAAGCGGCCGGTCACGTGACTGAAGTTTGTATGAAAAGTAGAACTTTAATTTTGAGATTACAACCTATGTCCCTTAGGGAAAGTTATTCAGTTGCGGATAAACAACTAGTTTTTCATGGTGTATAGGTTTAGTGTCAATTATATCACGCTGGCTTGTAAATAGCATTTCGTTACCCAGCTATGAGAAAACCTCGTAAAGGACAGCGCTTGTAAAATTACTTTTTTTACAAATTGGACAAAAAAAGCGCGCAGAATTTGCACTATAAAAATTACGCATTTGTTTTAAAGCTCTAAATATAATCATATAATAACTAAAAAACTACAGGATTATTATTTACCTAATACTTTTTTTTCAGTAGGTAGTTTTTTGTGTCTCCTGTAAAAGATTTTTTGAAAGCATTTGAGGTTTCTCAGGCGGGTGACGATTTATATTTTGACAAGCACTGGTTTGTGGCATTCAGGGGTAGACAGAAGGGCGCCATTATCATCCAGCTTTGTGACTCCGCGATTGTAACCCTGATTTATGGACACGAAGCTTGATGACAACAGTTTTAAGTGGTTTTTATATAAACGAAATATATTGTGATAAATAAATAGTGAAAACTCTGGGGTTCTGCAATCTGCACTGTACAGTACAATTGTACATAGTTGCGATACGTAACTTTTAAAGTCTGTTTTAATCAATACAGGCGACCCGCCCCGGCTCCTCACGAGAAAATGGTTATATTGTGAATTATCCATAAGTATATTATGCATTATTATACATATAAACCTCTTGAATTATCTAATAAAAAAACCGCATCAAAATCCGTTGCGTAGTTTTACAGATTTAAGCATACATAGGGATACCTATAGGGACATAGGGACAGAGAAAGCGACTTTATTCTATACTATGTAGTGATTAATGAAAATTGATATTTGAAACGTATTACCGCGCATCACTTCAAAACGGCGGCGGCGGCGGCGCTACCGAATGGATGATTCATTTTTGTTGTGTTCGTTATTTTCAGAACAAAAGATCCGATCCTGTGGAGATTTTTCCGATCACGGATTAAATTACACTTTTTTTAAAAAAGACCTATGCTTGTGTCGAAAAGGTATGACCAATCAAACTTCACTGGACTTGCGGGGGAAACGGATCACATATTGCGCGAACCTGCCAGTTCTGTTCAAACTGATATCGCATCTCCTCCTTAAATTATTGAGTTTATTCTTGTTTATTAGTGTGAGACAAAAGCCAGCTTTCGGCAGAGCAAAGCTTATTAACTTCTGACTTTGCTTCTGACCAATGATGAAGGATGAAAAAAATATATTTATTCTCTAAAATTTTGATTTTTGACTTTGGACTAGACAGAGGTGACATAAAAATGTGGTAATACCATGAACTTAAAGATTTTACAATAAGTGTATATCTAATATTAGGTACTTAATTTCTAATGAACAAGGGAGAAGTACACTGTCCTTGTTTATCGTGTGGGCACAGATAATATAATACTAGTTACACTAGTATTGTGTGGGTTTCGAGGTTAACCTACCTCACAAACCCTGGTGTCGGAATTATTGTGCCACCTAAGGCATAAGACATGGCTCCTATAACGACTACATTCGTAGATAGTAGCCGAGACCCACGGCTTTACCCGTGCTTTCCGAAGCAAAGAATCGTATTTCTTTTCAAGCAATCAGGCGATTCAGACTGTAATGTCCTAAACTTGAACAGCTGTTATACGTATTAAAGATTCGGGCAATTCTAAATTAATTTGTTAGAAGTAATCGGCAGTAAATCAGTGGCGATTGTATGGGATTGTAAGGAATTGTATGGGATTGTATGGGACAGTGTATGGGAACTTAAGTCAGGTGCTCACGCCTGCGCAATTGCTACCTGCGTTGTTGTAGGGTCAACACACTTTAAAGCAATTGTAGGACATTCGATATTCGTTTAACATTCGTTTGAGACGAGAACCGGCATTGGTGTAAGATTCTGATTTCAAAGCATCCCTAATATAACGTCATCAAGCGTTTTTATAAAACCTATGATCATCGCCTATGATAAAAAAAGACATTTCTTTAGAAATAAGTAGTACCTGTTGTGTCGTCGTTCTTTATGTTTGTAATTATGTAATTTTCTTGTGTACAATAAAGGTAAATATTTATTAATTAAATACATAAATGAAGACTTTGATTTTGAAGTAGGGCATTTACGTCCAAGCTTAAAATGGTGGACAAAAAGGCAGATTAATATATATTCAGCCTTTTAAAGTCGCCTAGAAGAATATTTTTCTTTTTTAATAGAATTTATAGTTCTTCTTAGTATTTTATTACAGTTTTTTTGTTTGTTTTTTACCCCCCGACGCAAAAAGAGGGGTGTTATATATATAAGTTTGACGTGTGTGTCTGTCTGTCTGTATGTGGCATCGTAGCTCCTAAACGGAAGCACCAATTTTGATCTAGTTTTTCTTACTTCCGTGTGCTGTTACTTAAAACATCATGGTTACCCTACACTATAGTACAGATAGCTAAATAAGTCGTTTAACAAAGCAAAATGGTGTTATTTGCCGTGGTCATTACGACAATGCGTTCATTCATGACTCCAAAAGCCATTCATATCCATGACTTTTTAAGAAAAAAAAAATATTCTCACGGAATTTGCGCAAATTCGTTCCAAAATTGAAACCAGTCAGAGATTTTCGTTGTTGCGCTTTTTGAAAAGCGTCAGGTGAATCGCGCGCATTTTTTGGCGTATGATCGATTTGATTCGTCGATTGTGAATGGATTCATTTTTTTAGTTTTTTGTGCTTTAGTTGTGCGTGCACTTGCATTGGCATTGCTTGGTTTACCTGAGAAGATGATACCTATTAAATAGAGAGAGACATTATCCCATGCATTTTCGCTCTAGGCGGGATTCGAACCCGCAACCCTGTGATTCGTAAACAGGTGTCTAGTCTACCAACTGGACTACTACGAGGCTGCAAGAAAGATGCCGAATATATATATTTTTAAAATAAATTAATGCACTTCGTTACAATGAAATCTATACTTACTATAAAAAAAAGAATCCGCGGTTTTTTCACACAAACAATTAATGTTTACATTTCGGTCATTAATTTAACTTTTTGCTTATAAAATTTCATTCATCCTTTAGCCGTCTCGAACAAAAACAGCCTTTTTTACAAAAACCTACGGAGTCGATCCGACCAATAAATCTATGCTATTCAATGAATTTGTAAGTTGTAGGCGGGTGATAATAAATAATTCTCATATTTGTCTAAAAGATATCGACGGTGAGTTTTTTGATATTAGTTTTTATGTTAAAATCCCGTCACACCTACTGTAAAGGTGTTGAACAGTTTTTTAATCTAACCTTTTTGTCGTGGGAACGATTGCGCTAACCTTGTGTCCGAAAATTAATTCCTTTTGAAGGTGAAAATCATGCACAAATTGAAATTGAAATCATTTATTTCAGACCTTAAAATAATTCCTTAGATAGAAGCACTTTACAACTATGCTAAAAAAACAAAATTGAAAATTTTAAAAAACCCACGCCGTATGTTAAAATATATTAGAATAAAAAGGATTAAATAACATTTTTGGAAATCCCCCGACCAGAGTCAAATAAGATAAGAAATATCAAATAAAGAAATCTATAAAAAGAGTGATTTCCACGAAATCCGCCACACAAACAACTAATTATGACCTTTCTTAGTCCTTACGTATACGTACCTACTTACCTTTTGGTTTCTCGTAGAAATAGACACAGCAATAATATTGATTAATTTAGGTACTATACATACATACTCATCTATCTAATAATATAATACAAATCCAATAAAACACGTCGGGGTCTGCCATTCCCTGCTCTGACATTAATAAATTTTATCATACCGTGAGTTTTACTTATTCAGAATCTACATTATATTTAGTTTTTAAGTAATATAAATAAGTAGTTACAATATTTTAACTGAAATTTCTAACAAAGAGAGCGATGATGGCAGCCCCCGACGTGTTTTATTGGATTTGTATTATATCATTAGATAGATGAGTATGTATAGTACCTAAATTAATCAATATTATTGCTGTGTCTATTTCTACGAGAAACCAAAAGGTAAGTAGGTACGTATACGTAAGGACTAAGAAAGGTCATAATTAGTTGTTTGTGTGGCGGATTTCGTGGAAATCACTCTTTTTATAGATTTCTTTATTTGATATTTCTTATCTTATTTGACTCTGGTCGGGGGATTTCCAAAAATGTTATTTAATCCTTTTTATTCTAATATATTTTAACATACGGCGTGGGTTTTTTAAAATTTTCAATTTTGTTTTTTATTTGAATATGTTTTAACATCCGGCGTGGGTTTTTTAAATATTTAAATTTTGTTTTTATTTTAAACTTTTTGGAGAGTACGTTACTTTTGTTTGTTATCACTTAGCACACAAACATATAATTAAAAATGACGACATTTTGTTTTCTTTGTGTTTTGATATTGTATATTATGCTAGTACCTAATTAAACATACATAATTTATTAGTATGCCTTCTTAAAACTAACTGGCGGTAATCAAAATGATGGATGTTGTTTGGATTTGGCAGAAATTTGGTATGCCAACTTATCTGGCTACTGCAGGGCTCCCTGGTGTTCTACCTCCATAAATCGTATCTAAGAACCTGCTCCAAGATGAAGCCTTTTGAATGCAAAAAACCGCATCGAAATCGATTCAGTACTTTTTGAGAACTCCTGTAGTACGAACTTATCTGGCTGCTGCAAGGCTCCCTGGTGGGTGGTCTACCGCCTCAAAACATGTCCAACAACCAGTTCCAAAATGAAGCCGCTTGAATGCAAAAAACCGCATCGAAATAGATTCAGTACTTTTTGAGAACTCCTGTAGAACCAACTTATCTGGCTGCTGCAGGGCTCCCTGGTGGTCTACCTCCATAAAACGTATCTAAGAACCTGCTCCAAGATGAAGCCTTTTGAATGCAAAAACCGCATCTAAATCGATTCAGTACTCTTTGAGAACTCCTGTAGTACCAACTTATCTGGCTGCTGCAGGGCTCCCTGGTGGTCTACCGCCCCAAAACATGTCTAACAACCAGCTCCAATATGAAGCCTTTTGAATGCAAAAAACTGCATCGAAATCGATTCGGTAGTTTTTGATAACTCCTGTGGTACCAACTTATCTGGCTGCTGCAGCGCTCCCTGATGGTCTACCTACATAAAACATATCTAAGATCCTAAGTTGAAGTGATACCTTTTTAATGCAAAAAACCGGAACTAAATCGGCCCATTGGTTTTCGAGATAGAAGGTAACAAACAAACAAACAAACAAACAAACAAACAAACAACCTCTTACCCCAAACGCATATACCGCCTCCGTTCCGTTCCGTCCGTCGTGGGTAATAAAAAGAGAAACATTTATTTGGGTACATACCTATGTAAAGATGTCCAATGTTTGTGTATTGGACTATTCAATCTAAGTACTAGCACCTTTAGGGAGAAAGTTGGAACCACAAAACAAGTAAACGGGAATATTTAAGTTTAACGAAACGAATAGCCCCCTTTTAGGTCTTGCACATTACAATATTTACAATGTTTCACACATACTTCAGCCTGCTGAAATTTCAGAAACTAATATTTTATTTCTTGTTCTCATGGTTTTTTTTTTAACTGTCCTATGCTGGTATCGAAAAAGTACGACAAATCAAGCTTCACCGGACTTGTGTAGCTCATGTAATATGTCCCTACCGATATCTTAAATAGCATAAATGTGTTAAATCGAATACCTACGCAACTTTCTTGAAGCAATATCTTTATAAATGCATTCAAAATTTACGCGCTAATTTAAAACGGAAGCAGCTACGCTCATAAAAGGACCACACGTAGCGCGCAATGACAACAAAATTATTCAGCCAGTGGAAAAAAAGTTCAAATAGACAGGCCTCACGCTGCGTACTGCTGACTTCCGATTGAGCAATGATAATTGCGTGGCAAAGCAATGAATTTAACTTATTTTCGAAGGACAAGTAGGGCGGTGGGTAATACCGTGGGAATTGGCCTAATTTGTTTGTAAGATCTATTTGTAACGATTTAGAGTTATTTATGTTCTGTTTAAAATGTCTTTGAGTATTATTAAGGTACTTTTAAGGGTTCTAATTGAATGTCTCTTAAGAACTGGACTGAACTATTATTGAAATTAATTAATTACTTTTGACGTATTTTATCTGCCAATAAGGTTTTTCATTTTCGTTTCAATTCAAAATTGCATTAAAATTACTAAAAGATTTAGCTACTTTAACATGACATCCTTTCCTTCCTGTTACTTATTTTGGTCTTTAGGGATATTCGATGTCTACAAACTGTAATGTATTGATAAACAGCTCATATGTGTCCCCACCGAGGGGCTTGGGCCTACCCTGAAATCAGGTGAATAGGCCTAAGTCGATTACGTTGGCCCAATGCGGATTGGTCAACTTCATACACAACCTTTTGTGGCTGTATGTGTACGGGCTGAGGCATTATATTATATTGTCCTATTGATATAAATATTATAATTTATTAATTATCTAGCAATTAAAATTTGTTTATTGGAATCCAGATTTTATGACGAACCAGCACCACTTCAACCCAGTCGCCATACTTTGAATTTCTTCGCTGGTGAATGCAGGTTTCCTCACGATGTTTTTCTTCACCGTAAGTGCGACGCTGAAAGACGTCTTCTGCTAGAGCTAGACAATGGAAAACCTCCTTAAGTTTATGCAATATAATAGACATGCGCAAAACAGTACGTTTAAATGCCATATCACATAACTCATTACTTTCGAAAAGGTGATATCACCCCGTACCATTACACATCACCCGAAATATTGAATGAAAATTTTCACTTAGTACGAAGAAAAGAAATGCTCTGTACTATTGCGTACCGTATCGCGTGATATTACTTTTGTGATATCATACACATTACCTACACATCTCTACAATATAATAATTTGTTGCCTTTTGACAGAATCGCTCCTATATAATAAAATCCCTTAAAAAGGCAAGAATATGCTTACAAAATTTAAACATTATTTAGCAATAATCTTTGTAAGTTTAACGACTTCTCTAAATTTCTTTATCCACACAAGTGTGCGTATTTTTAACACAATGACTGTGAAGTCAAAATATTGTATATCTAACAAATTGTTCGCTTATTTCTATAAAACTTATTGTTGTACGAAGCGGAAGTCCGTACTTGGGTTGACTTTATAAGAATTGCATTGATATTTTTTGTCAATGAACGAACATTGATCGATGGATCGTTGCGACCGGGTCAATAACTGTAGAATGATCTCGAATTGAAGACTCCAATTAGTAGTGCGCAAGAGCATCGGTGGGCTAGTGGCTCACTTTTATCTACGCTATTCTCAATATCCAGCAGTTCCTAGATAAGATTTAAGATATTTATTGCAATCCACATGGTATTAAAAGATGTTACAGGAAAAATTAAGCCGCACATGGACCCGGGCGGGCACAGCTATTTACAATCAATTTTAAAACATACAAATTCCTACAAATATTACAAATTCTTTATACATATTACCTATTAGTCTTTTCAAAAAATATTCAATTATAAAATATGTCAAAAATTTTATAAAGAAAAATAAAAAGAAAAGATTGATGTCAGTTTAAAGTACCTACCTACCAGTCCTACCAGGCAACCTTTAGGGAATTGGTAGAAATTGCTACTTTAGCTATTGTTCTGTATTTGCAGTGTTTTTCTGTATTATAGGTACCTATATAATATGCTGTATTTCTGTATTGGGTGTCAATAAAGTATATATTTTGTATTGCATTATACTTATTGGCTAGAGCCGTTTTCTTCCTGTTCTATCACTTATATTATTTTGTTTTATCTATAAAATAAAAGTAAAGGTTGAAAATCTGTATGCTAAAACCGAGTCGGGGGGATGTAAAAAGTGATACAGAGAATATCCAGTTTTTTTTTTTGTTTTTCCGTGTGTCCTTTTGTACGGGCTAATGTCCGATCGAAACTGTCGGACCGATTAGTTTTTGACTTTTCCGTGCAGTTTCCCGTAGGAATAAGATATTTTCCCGCGGTAAAAACTATTTAAGATGTTGACCGGGGATATAAAATACTACCATTCAAAATTTCATTAAAATCGGTCCAACAGTTTTAAAGATTAGCCCGTACAAACAGATAAACAGAGAAACAAAAAAAATTGAAAAAAATCTGGATGTTCTTACATCCCCCTGACTCGGTTTTTAGCATTTTTTTTCTATGTACAATTTTTCGACCTCTACAATTTTATTATATTCTATAAGATTAATGGTATAAAGCACTAAAATGAATTTTATACTTAATCGGGTTTGGTTTAGCATAAAAAAACATCAAAAATTTGAAAATATTCAAAAAATATTTATTTATTTCAGTCCCCATTTACAGAAATTGTTTACAAATATATAATATCTCTACCTTAGAATCTCTACTTCTGTAATCATCATAAAGTATATAGTCCAAATAATATACTATCTTACACTGTTTTATATATTTACAAAAACCTACAAGAAATATTATACAATATAGGTATATATATATATACTATTTTAGCATGGTGTATTTACAATAGCTCTACTTATTATGACATTTTTATAACTTTAATTAACTGTATGTATTCGTAGATGCGAACGTAGTGCGTAAGCGTCGTCGTTGCTTCGCGCTTCTTTGTAAAAGCGTCCGTGGCGTAGTGGTTAAAACCGTTACTTTCTATCTAAAAAGCACCGGTTCAATTACTCAACACTTACCGATGTAGATAAATCTAATATTATAAATCTAAATTTAGTCATTTGAATTTATCTTACGTGAAAATTCCTGTGTCGATAGATGAAAATTTTAAAATTTGTCTTTCAATACGTGTGGATGGGTTCGAATAATTCAAAAGTCCGGTTTTCGATACGTTGATTTAGCAACGACACAAACTAAGATCAATTAAGAAGAAAATTCTGGGGTCGTTCTACAATAAAATTGATAACATTAAATAAAAAGCAAATCGTACTACACAAATACTAATCAAATAATTCATCTCAATATACAATAATTTTATATAATTAACATTATTTCCGTTCCGACTTCCGTTTCGACGCGACAATTTCTTTCATCTACCTATCCTCATTATATTCAGCACAAAATAGCGATGCTATTCCATCATCTAGCGAATATTCAATTTTACACCTCATAGTATCAATTTATGCCTCAATATCCGTACAAATACGGGAACCCAACATGCGGCATCGCAGACAAAGGCACGAAGACAGGCATCATCCTCTCAGCCTGAAGGTAATGCGTTCTCGTGTGCTTCTTCAAATGATCTCGTCTACCAAATTTCTTCCCGCACGTCGTACAAGGATAGGGCCTGACACCAGAATGTATCCTTTTATGTCTTGTCAACTCCTCGTTTCTCGTAAAAGACTTTCCACAGTTTTTCTCGTCGCATTTAAATGGTCTTTCCCCTGTGTGAATCCTGATATGACCTTTTAATTGGCCGTTATTGGAGAATCCTACTTGACAGTGAGGACATCTATATTTCTTCGGGCGTTGTTTTCTAGCGTTTAGAAGTTTTGCCTCGTTCTCCTGTTGTATTACTCTTGCGTATTCTAATTCCATTGCGTATCCTTGTGCTAAAGACTCCAGGAGTAATGGATCCGTCGGTGGAACTCCTAATGCTTGAGCAATCTCATGTGCTGGTAGATATTCCGGCATCATTGGTGGGTAATTCACTGGCATTACATACGGCTGTTCTAGTTTAGGTGACTCCTTTGGTTTTAAGACTTTTTGATCTTTTTCTGGTTCTTGTAAAAGTCTGTCGCAGCATAAAGTCAAGCTTGTAACAGGAGATGCTTCTGGAAGTTTCTTGTCGTCGTCTCCTGTAGTTGTTGATACTGTTGCGTCTTGATGCACATTCGTTTTGGATTCGGGCTTCTTGAAAGTTCCTCTGATCTTTCTTAAGCGGTTCTCCCGTTTTTCAATAACGGTGCGTTGTTTTGATCTAGCTTCTTCTTTAATGATTTTTTTATCACTTTTTTCATCGTTTTTGTCACTAACGTCCCAAGGTCGGAAAAGTCTTGTGTAAGGTTCAACTGAATACATTTTGAAACTAAAAATAATGAAAATAAAACCGCGAACGCTAGCTGTCGTCACGCGCGATCGGAAAGGGCGACTGAGACCCTTTTTCATCTGAACAACTTTTATATACATTGGTTTAACAATAAATTTAATAAAAGCGGTCGAAACTAGAGGGATTCGTCCCTTTGAAAGGACGAAAGAGATGCAATATTTTTCAATTGTTGCACACTTGAAAGCTTCTCATTTTTTTGTGTTATCAACATCATTGCCAGACGCTATTTTGGGCGTTAAAATTGAACGTTTAAGGTCGAGTTTTGTATCATTTTTGAAGGCATTTAGTTCGTTTTGTGTAATACATTTGTATAGTGTTCGGGATAGGGGTTCGTTTTGTTATTTATGTTGATTTTTGTGCGTGTCGGGGGGCGGTTCGAGGGGCGTTGTTGCCTCTGCAGATGCGCCTTGTCTTAATGCCCCCGCTTGATGCTTTTTTGCGGTAATGCAATTTATGTGTCGCGGTATATGCACATGTGTACGCGGCTTTAGATGTACATTTGTGAATTGCGTTAACTTTTATGGGAGATTTAGCAATTTTGTCTTTATTATTATTTTTGGATGTGAATGTTTGGGGTTGTTTAATTAAATTTTGTCAAAGTGAGACTGTTGCTTTGCCTATTGTAATTTTGTGTTATTTTATTACGGGAATATTAACGTCTTTTCTTATTGTCATTGTCTTAATTATAAATTCTTTTAATTTAATTACTAAGAGGAAGCAATTACTTGAATGTTTAAACTTTGTAACGAATTACAAAAAATAAACGAGGAAACATAAAATTACCTACTTCTTAGGTATCTTCAACAGTTAGTATACACAAAAAAAAAGTTTACTGAAATTCTAACCTGTGTCGCGATTTAAACTAAGAAAGTGAAACCTTTTTATGTTTAAGGTTAAATAAATCGTAAATCGTTATACTTTTTAATAAAAACATGCCCTGATTACTTTTTGCTCGTCCTAATTGGATCGAACAATAGCGATCGATCAAACGCAACGTCGACCTAACCCTTTTTTCGCGTTGTGCAAACATGTAGTTAGTATTGAAGCTAATTGAGACGGATGAGATATCATTCAATAAGAAATTGTAGAGGTAGGAAATGTAAAAATATAGAATAGAATATACTTTCCTGCACACAAAAAGAACTAGAATAAAAAGCACAATATTTATAATTAAAACCCTGTAGCAGCGCGCCTGACTCAGTGAATACCGCGCGCGCTACATAATGCTGACACTGCAGAGACGATTGCAGTCACATGTTGTAAACAATGCTTAAGGTGATATCAGACGGTTCATTTTTTGTTCATTTTCACCTTTCATTCGGTACATTTCACTCGAAATGAAATGTCTGAACAAAAAATGAAACACGAGTGCCGAATGAATTCATTAGTGAACCGATCCAACAGTGTTGGATATTGGCATCCGGTATCTTTCATTCCCACTCCGAATGAACGAGAAATGAACGTTCTGAACACTGAGAGGACGTTCATTCGGATTCGGCCATTTTGTTTCGAGTCCTGTAGCCGACGGACATCACGTTGTCGACGAAGTTATAACTTTTTTTTCTGTGTGTTATTATATTGTTTTCATTCGGCAAAATGGTGTTCAAGTGGAACGATCAAAATACATTACTTTTTTTGGAGAACTTTAAAAATTATCAATGTCAACTCTTTGATTAAATGATCACCAATTAAACTAATTCCAAGACGTACGACTTCATTCGATGACATATTTAAAAGAAAGAACAATGAATGTTCATTTCTGTATCATTTCGTCTAAGCCGTGTGAACATAGAATGAAAAAAAAATGAAGCATTCACTCGAGTGAACAATCATTCGAGTGAACCGTCTGATATCACCTTTACGTCACATACGTCATTGGAAGAGCAACCAATTAGAAGCCGAGGCGTGAAACGCGCTATCAGAGTTTTCGCAAGACATTGAATGAATACAAGTTCCAACGAAGTACTTACAGTTGGACCGCGAGCTCCGGGCTCACCACCATGCCCCAATGAAGATCTTCCCATTGCCTCCACATCCCCCTAATTATAATAATCAACACGGCGCGGCGGCTGTTAATTTTTAAATTTCGACGTTTCCCATAGTAGTAAGATTGTTGACTGCAGAAAATAGTGTTCTGTTCCTGAAAGTTCGTCAAAATTAGTTCCGTCGTTTCGGTGTGTATCATAAACAAACCGATAAACCAATATATATTTTATAATCAAATATTATAAATTATTGCACAAAACAACAGAAAAGAATTACAACACAATGAAGAAGACAAGTGGCGGCCTTATCATTCCAAGCGATTTTTTCCAGACAACCATTGGGCGATAGTGGCAGACGTTTAAAAGAGAAAAGAATTACAGGTAAGGAGTATGAGATTATAAGTGATTGATACGAAATAAATATATTTTAGTTTCTCATGTTTTAAGGACAAGAAGAAAATGTTATTATTAATATTTGGTTGTCCAATAATAACAACGTTCTCGCGGTCAATCAAACAGCATCCATCAACTTTTTGACAGGTTGCATCGATTCCAAAATGCATCAAATAAAACTGATTTAAAAGTGCGAAAAACATTACAGAAATTGGTGTTCCGTATGTGACATAACTTTGATAATGAACCTACCTAGCTGAATAAATTGTATAAACATTAAAAAGATTTTGGGATTTCGAAAAAGTTTTAGATCATAAGTTGGGCAGTTTTATAGGCCTGAGAAGATTTGCTATATTACTAATAGTATAAAACAAAGTCGCTTTCTCTGTCCATATGTCCCTATGTATGCTTAAATCTTTAAAACTACACAACGAATTTTGATGCGGTTTTTTTTAATAGATAGAGTGATTCAAGAGGAAGTTTATATGTATAATAAATGCATAATATACTTAAGCATAACCATTTTCCCCTGCGGAGCCGGGGCGGGTCGCTAGTTTGTATTCAAGGTTTAAACGTAAGTCTCGTCTCTGCAAATACATTCCAAGAAACTTCATCCAAAAACGATCAAAGGAACGAACGATCCTTTTCAACCCTCGACGAAAACGAGTGTCTGTCTGTCTGTTTGTGGCATCGTAGGTCCTAAACGGATGCGCCGATTTTGATCTAGTATTTTGTTTGCAAAGTGTCACAATCGAGAGTGTTCTTAGCTCTATGATCCAAGAAAGTATATTCAGCCATTTGAAGATTATCTCTTTTCTAGTTAATGAAAGGATCAAACAACGGTTTAATGGCAGGGATTTTTTTTATTTTTTTATTTGATGTCATCTTTCTTCTTTTCTTTCTTTCAAATGAAGTCGACCTCTCTAATGTTTCTTTAGGATTTGATTATTTGATTAAGCATGACCTTTCTTATATTTGACGTCATTTAAATGTAATCAAACCTAGAATTGATTTGTTTTTTAATATTTGATTGAGGTCTACCTTAATCATTAATTTATCGAACTTTAAAAACATATATTTGGGTAGGTAGATCCCGACCAAAAAAATAAATTTTATACCTGGCCATATTGCGGAAATTCAATGGATCTGATCTTTTCATGGAAATTCTTGGCAGAAATATAAAAATACACGAGGCGCCGGCATTTTCTTTTCCTGGTCGGGCTTTACGTTAAAATATTTTAACCTCACCTAAGGAACCCTAATAAAAACCGAAATTCTTTACAAAAGCGGCGGGATTGGCCCAAAAACATCAAAATTGTGTTGCAATCAAGCGCATTGTGCTCACAATAAGTGTATTTGTTTAGTTGCGAGTTTAGTAGATCGATCCCCGTCATCCATTTTGTGGTCATGTCAACTTGCGCGGGCGATTGAACATCCAGGAAGAGATCTATGAATGATACAGGTTTAAAAAAGCAAGTAAAAACTTATGTATGAGAGACATTATAACCGCGATTTCTCATGAGTGTTAAAAAAGTTATTTCTTCTTCTATGGTGTCACTATAGTGATAAGAGAAAGAAAACTCGTGCTTCGAATTTCGTTATTCTGAGCTATAGCACAGATTAATAAATAGTTACTAACGTAAGCTATAGTAACCGAAAAGGTGGGCAAGTCGCGCCTTTCTCTTATAGTGACCATGCTGTCATTTAAAAGCTTAGGTACTGATAGATCAATGAAAGTCGAGCTTCCTTATTGTTATTCTGAGCTAAGGTATGTAAAAAAGCTCTTGATATTTTTGGACAATCTCTAAGCGGGTCGTTCTTACGTCTTTTGTTCCCATTAATTTTTGGTGTTTTTGCTATTCTGGCTATGAATTGCGAAAAAGTATTTATTATGGCAAGGTTATACGAGTATTAAAAATAAAAACGTGAACAGAAATTAGGAAACACGCCCCCTTGAGAGTAAATGATTAGTGGTTACGGCCAGGCCATGGTCTAAGGCGTTGTCCTAATAGAACGCGATTACGCGATCATCGCAAGTTCGCGCGAACGCGCGATTGTCAAATGTATGAAGAAATCGTTCAATCGCGCGATCGTCTATTAGGACACCTATTCGACTTCAATATGTTTGATCGCGCGTTCGTACGAGTAAAATTCGCGCGAATCGCGTAATCGCGTTCTATTAGGACAACGCCTAAGAAAACAAGGTCTTGCATTCGGACCACGTGACTTGACACAAGCCTAAGTCATCATGCTGTTCATCCTTGTCTATTAACACGCATTCGACAAGGATGAACTGCATGATGACGTAGGCTTGACCATGGGCCATGCCGGGTTTATGAATGACACAGTGAAAAAAATAGAGTATACATCTAAAAGAAAGCTTGAAATATCTTAAAAAAAGAGACGCAACTACCGTTACAAAATAAGAAATCCGTATTGAGCGACTGTCCATCACTGCTTTTAATTCTAACGGACACAGTTCATTATCGAAGTCCATCCATCTCCCAGTCTCTTCCTTCCTGACAGGGCATTATGTTGTACCTACCTACTACATTCAGGGGCTTCTAACTATCTCACGGAATCCATCATGATCTTGACAAATCTTGAGAGGATAATAATCGAGATCATTTTAAATTCCTTTTGAAATTGGATGTCTCCTCCTCGCTACTACATTTTTAAATGGCTAATGTCAGATACGTAATTTCAAAGTAAATATACATATAGGATAAAAAAAAAAGTTTGTGTCATTCTAAGTCAGCGAGAAATAAACAGACTCGAATTACTCGTGAAAGACTAGAAGCGAAGTGTGGTAATTTTTTTTTCGGCTTTATATGGCTTTTGAAATAATTTTTAACATTATCTATAATGAAAGGTAATTTAATCGCTCACAAATTAAAAAAATAACCGCGGGGGCAGGGCCCAAGAGACGAGCCTATTTCATTAATATTAGAACATCGAAGTGTAGGTAGGTGACATCGCTTCTTATAATGTGTGTTGTAAAGCACTGTGTAATTTTTAAAGATGTTTTTAACGAGCAATATACGAAAGATAATGTAAATGCATTACTCGTAGGTCTTCATAACTTTCACTATCCATCCAAAGCTAAGTAAGTAAGTAACACTTTATTGCAAACAAATAAAGAAACATATAAATCACTTTAAAACTAGAATATGCGCAAAGGCGATCTTATCACTGTAAGCGATCTCTTCCAGACAACCTTGTTGTAAAGAGACAAAAATTAAGAGAGACGGGGTAGTGTAAACTTTATTTAAACCCAAAACATTGTAATGTTAAAACCATTCAACATCAGGCGACGCGTCGTCTGCTGCGCTCATCAATGAATGAATAAATGGAGCGCACAATATCTGTCAGCCATCTTGGATTTATGGCGCGAATTGTTCTTGGGACCACTAACCACTTCGCGAGCCCAAATAGGACCACACAGGGATTTGCGCAATTCCAAATGCACAGGATGTTTAGTTTTAATTTCTGATTGTGCCCATTTAATAAATACTACTTACTAGCACCTACCTACTATATAGTATCCTTTGGCGGAAGTCCTTACTATATCGTTAAGGTATATAAGTAGATAGTTATTTATTTAGGTCAGCCTGTTTTTCTGTACTATTAATATTTTGTGGTTTTTCTTCAATTGCGAAGTGAGCATCAGTAAGGTTTGTAAACATTAATAATTCTGCCTGATTTTTTTATTATTTTGGGTGTAAAACTAACCTATCAACGCAGTAGGTACATTTTAGTAATCTGTTAAATTGTAAAACAATAAACTCATTCAGTTTAATTGCAAACTATATCTGTAAATAAGATCCCAGAAAAGAATTTTCAGCCAGTAGTTGTCCAACGAGTATGTTATTCCTAAATCTGAAACATCTGAGATGATAATAACCCTAAATAACAATCTCTAGGAACTTGTAAGGATATCGAATACATTTTAATTTTAATAAAATTATTAAAAATACGAACTGAGCAAAAATCCTGCCACCCTGTAACTACCAGCCGACTTTTAGTTTCGTTCACAAACGCTCCACATCGCGACAACCGTAGTAATTGACCACGACAATAAACTCCCCAAAAAACTGACCCGAATCTCGGCCAAAACCCAAAAAAAGTGTAAAATGAAGTTGTCACACTTTACACCGCATTACTAAATTATCTGAACGCATTATTTGAAGAGATTTATACGATTTTTATAAAGAAATTAAGGTATTTCTAGTATATCTGTGGTATTTTAAAGATAGGCTCGCTGGAGGAAAGAATGGATTTTCGTATGGAATGTATTGTATGGTGATTGTATGAAGGATTTATTAAGTTCGCGAATGCGTTTATGGATTTTTGATTTGACATGTGTGGTCTGTGATCATGCCATTTTACGACATAAGTACTTATAAAAATTCATGGCTACATTAAGTTTCTAGTCGGATAGTACTTTAATTCCTTTGTTTAATAATAATAATCAACTTCACTATAAAGTCAGACTGATAACTAAATAAAAAGAAAAAAAGATTGGTCAATCAATTTTCAGTTAATTATTTGTTACAATATGATTAAATAATTTTAATTTGGTAAAATTTTAAATAAATGAGTTACTTTATCACCATTATATATCAATGCCTACAATCAGTTTTTGAAAAACAAACCAATGTGATATTTTTCTTCCGTTTTGGCTTTCGCGCTTAGTATAGATTTTACTAAGCGCGAAAGCAAAAAAAAAAACAAGCATTTTACTCATTTTACTAGATGTAAACAAATTACGAATGTGTCCGTCCACGCAATCGTGGCTATCATAAATGTGATTGATTGTACTACTGTGAACCGATCAATAGATTTTTATCTTTACAATAACATTCAATAGTGAAGTGTGATCAGCATTGGTAACAAAATATAAAGACTTTATTTATGAAGATTAGAATAGAAAATAATATTTTAAAAAATAATAATAAATATTATTAAGTTATGTATTTTATTTTGTTTTTAGTTATAAGCCCCACTTTCTTCTCTTCGAGTCGACAGCCGTCGAGAGCCCTACTATTTTTAACCCTGTATTTTTTCTGTTCTTTTTACGAGCACTAAAGTTGTTCATTAGTCCGAAATAAAAATTACTGACATCAGAACTATGGATATGCTCTTGAATTTCTGGTATTTAGTTTTTCGGTAATACCGATAATCGTTTTTATCTTTACATTATTTTTAACATCGGAGAAAGGAAAATTAAAAGAAAATATCGATGTTCTGTGCACCGATATTTTCTTTTAATGTTCCTTTATAGGTTAGAAATAGGTATAGGTATAGGTTAGATAGAAAACGGCTCTTTCCGACCGATTGTACTATGGACTGATTAGCTAAGTAAGTCAATTAGTTTAACGGATATAAAAGTTACAAAAAAACTTAAAAACTTAATTAAAAACTTTAACCCTTTCGCCTGCTGTACTAAGTAAGAAATGTAAAGCATTACAGTTACATAATAATTTCAGCGTTTTACTAACATTAAGAAAACACGTATAATAAATGCTGAATTGCTGCCTTTTTGGCATTTGAGACATTTGAACTAGTTAGTTAGGAGTTAGGTTTAAGTACTAATTTAGGGATATCACGTATATTATTTAATTCACATTTGCGAATATTATGTAAACTTGAAATCTTGCGAATTAGGAATGCCAAAAAATAATTAGTAATTTAATTACCTACAATAAAAAATCTTAAGTATTTCGTCATCATTCATAACATTACCTACTAATATTCTTCCCCTTATTGCAAACTCATAGCTTTGATTGTAAGTAAAATAATATTTTAGGCACAAGCAAGTTACTGCTCATAACTTCAAACATCGCCCCAAAAGCTACCATTCGACATTATCCCAAAACCACATTTAATTCAATTACACTATAAATAATAATAATAGCGATGTGTGACCCTCGCACTACTGACCCCTGGTGGTGACAAGCCACTCCTCTAAATGGAGGGGGGTGGGGTTTGAGTCCGCTGCGATCGTTTCGGTGCGTTACAGGAATATGTGTTGAAAATGGTAGCGTATTTTAAATATAGTTTTAAAGTTGTTTAGAAGAAAATTCATCAGAGAAATTCCAAGCGGCTATTTTTTTTTTAAGTTTCTTTATTTTAAAACTGTAGGTACCTACTAATAAATAAATTAATAGCGTTGCTGATTTTTTTCTTTTTTTTTTCAAAAATGGAGCCGTTAAAATGGTTGACTTGGTTGGCTCGATTTGTTTTTGTGATGTGTATCCTATCTTTTTTCAAACCGTACACAAACTAGAAAACTTACAGCCAGTTAAGCCATTGCCCATTTACGCAAAACCCAACACCTTTGACAGAAACGCAGCCGCCTTACAAGTCATACAAACATAAACTCATCCTATTAACTTTAACATGTGTTCCCGACACTGCAAATCATTGAAAACATTACAAAGCAAACAAAAATTCGCCACATCAAGGTGTCGCCGACAGCTTAATCCAATTTACAAGTACCTTTTGACAATGCCTGGTGACATTTGACAACGAATGACAATGGTTTTTGTTTTTTTCATGGTGTAAGTTATTGTGGCGATAGATGGTAAGGTTGCGGGGCGTGGCGTCGGTGACTTTGTAGCGTCGGCACTCGAGCCTTCAAAGGAAAGGTTAGTGCGAGTTGTGATTTTGTGTGTAGAGTTCTTCGAAAATTAGCTTTCACCGCGGTTCCTTCCGCTTTTTGCCCGACTGCGCAAAAAAGGAGAGTTAATCAATTCTAAATTCCAACTCATTTGCTCAAACCAAACTGTCTCTCGTATGACATTTTAATTTTTCCGTGGGATTATACCTAACTAGCTTTCCGCCCCGCGTAAACAATTTTTTCCGTGGGAAAGAGGTATTTTCCCACGGTAAAAAGTAGCCTATATCGATCTCCATCCTTTACTAACTAACTCTATGGCCGAATATCTTCAGCGCGTTCGTTTAGTATCAAATGGTTATCTGAGCTGATTATTTTTCCCGGTGAAAATAAGAAATTTAATAGGAGAACATTTTGAAACGTGCAGTGATAAGTTGCAAACATGACTCGAGAAACAAATCCAAAAAGAAAAATGTTATTGATTTCACCGCCCATACAAAATCTGCCAAAATTTGCTTACGCTTGACATAAAGGCAGCGGAGCGATGCGCGTGCTCTATGTATATTTATTCTCTAAGACCTGAACATAAAGCTTTTTTTCGCCTGGCTCCTGGACGAGCCTGCGGGGTAACTTCTTCTTCTTCTTCTCGTCCTGTTATCCCTCAGCAGGGACATAGGGCTCTTAGTATAGTCTTCGAAAGATCTCTATCTTGCGCTGCACCTTCATGATCTTTTCTTTGCGGGGTAACACGTGTTGGTAATAGATGAAGATGCACAAATAAAAGAAGGAACTAAAGTCACATAAATTATATTCACGGTGGCACACACTTTAATTACACATACTTTTAGAGAATAATTATGTACATTTTGGAGGATGGCCACGTAGTTCGTGGCCAGGAGTAAAAGAAGGAATGAATAATAAAAATGGATGATTGACGGATGATTTTTGAATGAATTCCAAAATTAAATATATTCGAATTTTAAGAAGGAAATGGTAAATGAGATGAGAAATGAAGTAGAAAAGAGGCAACGAGGTAGCATACAATTGTACCTCGTTACAGTGCGAATGTCTAACCGCATGTGTTGGATTCTGTACATCAACCGCGGACCCCTAAACCTCACCGTTTGTCGGTGCCGGCGTTTCAGAAGTCGTTGACAGCTACACTGTCGTATGACGACGTCTTGTTCGTCGTTTGCAAAGATGCCGACATACATACAAGTGCAAAGTTAATACCCAAAGCGACAACAAACGATATTAAGCGTGTAACAGATTTACATGGTTGTCGTGGCAACGTTATGGGAACGCTACTTGACAGAAGAAATATTTGTTTATCAATTTAATATAATACAAATATTTTTATTCGTGAATTTGGGGTTGGTACTACATAAAATGGTGTCCAGTCAAGATACCTACAAGTACTAAAGATCCTCCAAACTCTGCCTAAAATAAGCTTACAAACAATTTGTATATAATCAAAGCAAACAATATTATGCTAATTTTTATTGTAACCACTTAACAAAAAATCACAACCATCTTCAATCATCTTCTGTTAACAAAAAGAATTTTTTTTACGGGTATGATTCTTCTAAAAGAAAATAATTTATACTAATGGTAACATTTGTTAACTAGGAAATCATATAATTTATTTTTAAATTGCAGAAACGGTTTCTGGTATATCGGAATTAATTTTTACATAAACGAATATTTCAAAAATGTATAGAGATGGAAATGGAACAAAGCAATGTCTGATTTCCAGTATCTAGCCCACTACGAAAAAGAGGGGTGTTATAAGGTTGACGTGTGTGTCTGTCTGTCTGTGGCAACGTAGCTCCTAAACGGATGCGCCGATTTTGATCTAGTTTTTTTTTGTTTGTAAGGTGTCACAATCGAGAGTGTTCTTAGGTATGATCCAAGAAAATATCTTCAGCCATTTGAAGATTATTCGCTCTTTTCTAGTTGTTAAAAGGAACTAACGGTTTTGTGGCGGGGGTTATTTTTTTAAATGTTATCTAAGCAGTTTCTAAGGCAAAGCACGAAGCTTACTATGAGCTTGTATCAATATTTGTATGCAAGCTTCACTCGAATTTCATACAAATCTATAGCAAGTTTAACTCCGCGAAACGGTTTGTCACCACGCAAAGCGACACACCCTTTGTTCTGTCTTACATATTGAAGTACATAACAACGACATGAAAAGATAACTAATGGTTTTGGCCGCCATTACGCGGTGTGCTGAAGTGGAAACCTGATGGGGGCTGCATGGGGCGATATGTCGTGACCACAGGGGCGAGCCCCTTGCAAATAAACTTGATAACTTGACAGCCTAGTGGTAGCGTAGCGAGTTTGTTTAAATTCGAAAATTGAACTGAAAAAGTAAAATAAAAAGATATTATTGCGACATATAGACAAGGTGATAGATACATAAGCAATGTTAACAGTAACTAACTTAGGTCAAAATGTCACAATTACGCTCTGCGACTGCTGGGCTGAGTAACATTCATACTTCCTCACCCGGTTTTGGACGGTAGGTTTCACTGCTAGGTTCCACTAGCCCTGGATACACAATTATCAAAATACTCGTACTAGCTTCGCGCCCCGCGTTTTAGCCTGCATTAACAGGGTTTCCCGTGGGAATGAGAAATTTTCCCGTGCTGATAGGTAGCTCATACATATGTTACTCTCCAAGGTCAATTCTATTTTATGCCAAGTTTCATTAAAATCGTTTCGATAGTTTCAGAGCCTATTCAATTTCAACAAACAAACAAACAATCAAATCTTTCGTCATTATAATAATAGTATATTTGGAAATAAGATTTGGAAATCTGTCTTCTTTGTAATTACGAAAAGTTTTTTATAAATCTTCCCCTGGTTACACTTATCTAAATATGAGGGGATAAGGTTAAAAAAGAAATTATATTATGTGTCTGTAAGAGTTATTGAGCTGCCTTTGAGCTGCAAATGGCTTCTGATCTGGCCCGTGTACGAAACGACTACATCCGTAGATAGTAGCCGGGACTAACGGCGACATGTGCTTTCCGAAGCACAAACCAAGTAATTAATTAAGCCTGCAATGTCCTCATCAAACTAAATAAAACAAAGTCAAAGATAAGGTCAAAGATTAGATGTAAAAATCTACGAATACTTGGCGAAACAGTAAAACAAAAGTTAACAAAACACAATCGGCTTTGCTTGCAAGCCCAAAATCGCGAGTGGTTAGTTTCCTCAACAAACAGTGATAAATAGTGCTCCACCGATGACAATATGTGGCCACAGACAATAGAAAACCGCAGACAATGGCCCTGATTCTAGTTAGTACCCTCTAACTTAATATAATCTATTTGTCCTTTTCACGCTTTTAAGAATAGAAAGGAACAGGGATGGTTAATTTAAATTTCGAGAAGTCAATCGATTTAATGCGTCAATCGCACTAGTTTAAATGCATGCAAAAATATCCGACTTCAAATTAATCCTAATGTTACTGTAATACTGTAAATTTTGTTTGAAATAAATAGATAAATAAATAATCTGACAGCTGTGCTCTTATTTTAAATATCATTTATTCAAAATTACATTCGTTCATCTCTTATCCTTTTCGGTTCAGCTCAGATCCTTACACAGGTCCTTGGTACTTAATAGCTGTGACATTAAAAAATTATTTTCCCATATTATGGGAACTGAAGTCAAAAATGAACGAAAAAGACCGCTACTTTTCTTTCAAGTTAAATACACAAAACTGTAATTTGTTTTGTTTAGTGCATAATTATATGCAGATTTCCTCACTATGTTTCCTTTTGAGTAGTACTTGTGAATTTTAAATTCGAAATCATTGCTGAATGAGATTAATTTTAGGATGTTGATCAATTTGAATGTTTTTATATAATCCAATACTTCGGTATTTATTACCTCACTCTTTACTAGTGCCTTCTGTTGAGCCGTTTTGTAATGTTTATATTCATAATTTGCTACTTAAAAACTTCCCATTTTAAATATAGATTGTGTCTTAGAATCACCGCCAATGTAACATATAACATATGAGTCGCGATATATGCGCTGACGCAGCTGCCGCGGCAGAAAAACCAGCAGATCTTTGACACGGGCCAAAGTATGCCTCGGAACGCTCCACTGGTTCACCACAATAATGCCCTTGATGGGAATATAACTATTGTCAAAGATACCGCGCTGAAAAAAAAACTTTGATCACCTTAACCGCTAGGACCTTTGACTAATGTTGGTTCTTTCTATTATTCTGCACTCGAAATAATGAAACAAAAAGATACTTGCAAGTTTCCGAACCTAATAATGATAGGTACTAGGGCGAGATGATAATTCTAACCTAGGCCTACCTTACTAAAGTCCGGTGAAAATTAATATTTATTGGAAAAAAAAAATCTCATAGGTATTCTCATGAATACGATTGCGCTATTATATTACCTTTGAATTTTATGATAATGAAGAAAAATCTTGAGTCATCAAACTAATATTATAAAAAGGAAAGTTTTGTATTTTTTTGTATGTGTGTGTGTATGTTTGTAATGAATAAACTCAAAAACTACTGTGCCGATTTCAAAAATTCTTTCACCATTAGAAAGCTAAATTCACCCTGAGTAACATAGGCTACCTTTTACCGCGGGGAAATGTCCCATTCCTACGGGAAAAACTGTTGACGCGGGCGGAGCCGTGGCGGAAAGCTATAGTAGTTTTTATAAAACGGAAAATTTTTTATAATGATGTAATGATAAAGTTTCTTGTTATGAAGGGCTTATAGGGGCTTTGATAAAATGTTTTAATTATGGCTGGCTCATTCACATCTAACAGTCGAGCGAAACAAAAATCAGAACAAAAAGGCGAACTGTGGTAGAGACCTTAACTAGTGTAACTAGTATTATATTATCTGTGCCTTAACCTAAGTAGTTCTCTATTAATTTCTATTCACATATTTTGCGAAATATTAATCGCTTCTATCCGTAGGTAGGCCTACGTACGTTATTAATTTTCTCGATTTTTTTTACTTCTCTGTAAAAGATAATTACGACATTCTGTTAAGTTGCGTTGTTTTTATGACAAATACTTAAAAGTATTGACTGCATTTAGGATTATTAAATCAAATAGTCTCGACATCACCTGTCTGTCTGTATGTCACTCGTAGGAGATTATCGCCTTAACTCCAGACACTTGAAGAAACAACGACAAAGTACTTAGAAATCGGATTAACAAACAAACACACCAGTAAATAGTATCGTTTTGTTATAGTTATTAAAATGTAACCACACTGTTGTTATAAATACGACCAAATTGTCAAATTCTCAAACCGTTATAAAGCTTGTAGTGCTGTCGCTCAATGCGGTTTCATATGCAGTTTTTGTGACCAAAACTTTTTTTTTCATAAAATATAAATGTTTTGTTCATTCATGGTAAAAACAAAAATTATATGTCGATTTTTGAAATACATAAAAATACAACATGTTGCTGACAAATATAACTAACTGACTTGTGATTGTTAGAATGTGATCGTTTGGTTCTTGTTGTTATTATGTGTTTTTGTTATTTCTATTTACTGATATGCTTAATGGTTTAAGTCAGCATGAGCCGCAGTTAAACTAACTTTGATTCTGATTATTCTAATAAACCTCGAACCTGAAATGTTGGAAATAAAATTAAAATCTTTATGGAAGTAAGTATAAGTATAAAAAAAATATGTGGTGAAATCTCACACTGCTATTTAACTCCAATCGCGAAAAGCCATACATATACAATACCTAAATGTCAGACAGCTGGTATACATAACAGAAATACTCGTACCTAAACATACTTAAAATACACTAACGCTCCACCCTTCGAATATAGGAATTTAATCAACAGGGTTCTTAAAATGTGGCAGCTACATACGCAAACTAACTTAGTCGCAACGACCGCACTACCCGTCTACTAAAAGTGTCAAATGTTTAAGCCGTTATAATACCAAACTTAAGCCAATTTAGTGAACGCAACAAGAAAAAAAGGTTACACCATTGTCCCCTTTTACAAACTTATCCCAACCTTTACAATAATCTCTAACATTTAGTAATAGAGTATAGTTTTGTTCTATTTAACTGCTATAGAATTCAGTTCGTTTTTGTGACGTACCATATCCCTATAACATTGAATGTCTTTGTTGCATCCATACAATACTAAATGCACTCATGATCTTTCAACATTGTCATCTATACTAAGTACTTACAGTTGCAATTTTATGTTTGCAGCCATAAATCGTCTTCCTCTTCGTTTATGTAATGGGTTTGTTTGTTTGTGAATTGTTTTGTATGTTGGTTTTGCGGCAAGTAATTGAAATTTTGACTTTCCGATTTTGTGTGACGGGGCGGTTGGTGTGACGAATCTAAGGGAGAAACGATCATGTCATCAATGGTTGGGAGAAAGTTGTCAACCAAATTATGTCATATTGACAGGTTTTGCAAAAAAATAGATATCGACCGAACATAAGATCCTTTTTGAAAACTTTTTAAAACCGCCAAAATATAAGTCCTTTATTGAACATAGTGTACCACTAAGTTTCAATAATATGCAGACATCTTTTTATTTTTAAATGTCTATTCTATCGAAACTATATCTATCCTAAAATACCCGTGCGCGAGGGATGCGCGATTTTTGCCTTTGAATCGATTTTCTGGATCGTAATGGATCGTAAGCCTTTGAATCGATTCTTGGGTCGGATCGTATGCGCTTGAATCGATCTCACAAAAATCGATTCAAAAATCAAATCGTACTTTGCATTATTAAATTATTATTTTTTTACGATAAATTGACATAATTTTCAGTTTTTCCAATAACACACTGGAATTATAGGTGGAATCATCGGTAAAATCACTATAGCACAATTATTTTTACTCAAACGGTGAAACTTATACCTACGGTACAAGCGACCAAAGCAAGATAAAAACCATGAGGAATTTTTAGAACTACCTGCATCATGTTACATTGTTTTTATCAACTAGCTTTGCTTTATAACATAAGCAATGCGGACTAATGATGTTAATAACAATTTCAAATAATCAATATTAAATAAATAAATAAATAAATAATCAATAATCGATCTTTCTTCATTTCTTATTATAATCATTACAAATTAGCACACTGTCTGTGAATACGATCTAAGGGATTCGATTTACCTTACTTGTGAATCGATCCGAATAAAAATCGTATTGAAGTGAATCGATTCAAAAAATCGCTAGATCGTATTCTCTTGAATCGATTTTCATAAAAATCCAATCGTAATGCGCATCCCTAGCCCGTGCTGACTCCAATACCTGGAGATATTAAAAAGATACTTCTTAGAGTTTTGTGAAAAATAGATAATATGTAAAACCAGCTGTCCGCCCGCGGCTACGCTCGCGTTGTTTTTTGTCATTTCCGTGCAGTTTTCCGTAGGAATGAGATATTTTCCCGGGGTAAAAACTATCTCATATGTTGACCAGGGATATAAGGTACCATGCAAAATTTCATTTAAATCGGTCTTCCGGCCGTTTGGGAGATTAGCCCGTACAAACGACAAACAGAGAAACAAAAAATTGGAAAAAATCTGAATATGTTCTATATCACTTCTTGCATCCCCCTCACTCGGGTTTTAGCTTATTTTTTCTATAATTATACAGATTTTCGACCTCTACTGTACAGTTCTATTATATATAGATTAAATAAGCTATATACCTAACAGACATCTATTGCATATGAATGAAACTATCCTATTATTCTAATTACCACCGACAGATAACGTTGTTAGATTTTAAAATCGTTAATGCCAACGATAATGTACGTAGCCAGCACATGCGGCTGGACATGTTGACCTTGAAAACGCCCGTATTCCGTAGCGGAATGTGCTGGCTTGATTGGAATGTCTCACATGAATTTATACCGTACCTCTCTGGTATGCTTAAACCTAATAATTAAAACACTTTTTATGGTCGATTCTCACTTAAACTAGGTACCCTTCTTGTAGCGTAGCGTAGGTCAATTTTAAAAAAGACAACACAGCGAAAAGCATAAATTTAATAAATGCTATATTTTGTAAAATGCCTTTTTTTCAACTAGTCGGAATCCAGTCAGTTTTATTTTTCCCGATGGAATAAGGATAGTTCTAATAGGATTCAGATTCGTATTTGATGTTTTCTTGTACATATTTGATATGATTAGATTAGATTCTCGTTCTTTAATAAATTCTTATTGGTTGGAAAATTAATATTTAAATACGTTTATTAATGATACACACAACACGCGTTTGGTTCGATTTTTTATCAATTTATTTATTGAATTTCATCCAATAACGTTCAGACGTCTCAGCGTGAAAGTAGAACCAATAGACATTCTTCAAATTGGAAAACAAATAAGAATTATTTGATATCGCATTAATTACAATATCTACAAGTGAGACTAGAATGTCAAACATAATGTAAATTACGAGAAACCACGAGAAATAAACGAGAAAACGTCGAGACACGTCGAACATCAAACGTCGTTTCTTTCTTACAAGAAATTAATTGATCCATTTTTTGATAGCTGAAAAGGACATTGAAAACCCAGTCTTTTGTCCTACTAGCCCAAACAAATACTGCAAGTGTAAACCTCGCAAGATAGTAAAAAAAATACAATAAAAAATGTATCAAGAATAACATAAAAAAAATCAATTAAATAAATCAAATAGAAACCATCAAAACTGCTTACAAAATTTCTCGTAAATCGGCTGAGAAATACGACTACAGCCTGAGACCTTGCAAGCTGGCAACCCCATAACTCCGTCAACTTTAATATTCCTAAAAACTATCTCCATAACTAACAAAAATGGTCACAACATTTCTCAAGAATCGGTCAGAAAAGCGATATAAAGATATAGAGATGAATAAAAGGACAGAATGACAGGCGTATTAATTTGTCCAAGTGAAATGGATACGCTTTGGTCTTGCTTCGTGCTCGCTCGCGGTCGATTACTAGAGTAATATTTTATTTGTAGACAAAATAACTTTACGTACGTGAATTATACGTAAGATTATTTTGTCTTCAAATTGTTTTGTTTATTGTGTGAATTCAATCAACTTTACAACAAACTTTTTTTTTGCAATCTAAATTATTGGCGTAGCACTTTGCTACGGCGCCCTTCTACGCGCTACGCTTTGGTTACGAAGCGTCTACAACCTTAATATTCTGACATTTTATCTACATTTTTACTCTAATTCCTGTGTGAATAGGTTGTTTTCCTATGGTCAAAAATGGCTAAAGGCCTTTCTCATTGTAACATCTGGGTGCCGAGTGCGAGTTTTGCAACCAAAGTAAACGCGCTCGATACCGAGAGCGTAAACGCGATTTTGTATGGAATTGAAACTACGCCATCTGTAGACAGTTCGCTGAACTAAAATTTCTCCATACTAAATGCTCGTTTACGTTGTAGTTTAGTTATCGAGCGCGTTTCGTGAGTAAAAAACTCGCACTCGGCACTCTGTTAACTTTTTTTTCTACTTGCCAATTTTTATCGCAATCTGCTGTTTAGAAGTGGAAGTGTTAACCACTTGAACATAAAATATCACTAAAAGCAATAAAAGTTTAGCTATATGCAAATTAATGGGAATACAAATTTATGACGTCATAGCTTTGTATTGATCGTTTTTGAACGACTTCCTTTAGAAATTTCGTAAAAATCGCCTAAAAATAAATACTAGATTTTTAATTACTAGAGTAACTTAAGACGTTTTATTTCTTATATAGTATAAGATTAATTATTTTGAATACAGTTAATATCCTTATTAGGCTTATTAGGATTAGGAGGGACGTTCAAGCTTACAGTACGGTGGTTGGTACCTTACAAAAGTTTTCACAATCGATACCTACTACATGTGTGGTATCTGTCACAATACGAGTATATGCCATAATTTGACATATTAACCCAACCAAATTGGAAATACACATCGTTACCGAGTTTTCAAAACTAATAACGCCACCTAGCGAAGCAGAGCAGTAGTTGTAAGGACGCAATGTTTGTTATATCAAAGGTAAATAATGCATACCTACCTAACCACATCTTGGTATCATTTATTAGAGAAGGATTTTTTAAAGTAAAATTATATGTTAAAGAAACCCGACAAACTATTTTATTATAACAAAATACTTATTTGTATCTTTATTCAAAACCTTGTTTCTTTTACTATATTTTTTGTAACTTTTTAATCGGTTATAAAATGTTTAAGATTTTTTATTTTCAAACAAATGAATAGTTTCGTAGACTGACTGTACGTAGCGCGTAGCCGCGTAGCACTCCGTAGAAGGGACTCGTAGCAAAGAGCTACGCAAGTGCTACGCAGGTGGCTGTCACAATATGCTTGCTCATAATATTTGTTGATAAAATAAAAATAAATATCCTTGGGGGAGGCCTTTGTCCAGCAGAGGACGTCTTTCGGCTGAGATGATGATGGTGATGATGATAAAATAAAATAATTTTATACTTACGTCTCTTAATAAACTTATCGTCAAAGCAATCGTCTGTACTTAAAGTGTCTTATCTCATAATAACAATAGGGATGAAGTATGCTTCTTTGTAAGTTTTTGCTGAAAGAATTTGAAGATAATTTGGTAAGTACTTTACTTACTCGTATATCCTGGTCTTGAACGTAGGATGAACCAACAAAGAGGTTTAATTTCATAGTAAGACGGGTTTCCTAAGGGAAAATTTGTAATAGTGCTCAAGTTATACAATTACGTAAGTACTCGTATTTTAAAGAAACCTTTCTAATAGCCTTCCTAATAGTCGTTAACAGTTCATATATGCCTCCACCGAGGGGCTCGAGCCTACCCTGATACCAGGGTGAGGGTCCCATTCCTAATAATAAAAATAATAAAATTTTATACCACTTACTTATCGTGCAGGTTTTATAGGTTAACCTACCTCATCAACTCTGGTGCCAGAATTATTGTGTTGAATTATTAAATATTATTGATTGCTTTGTACAGTAATCATTGCACAAAAGGTATATATATCTATCTAGATAGGTATCTTCTTCTTTGTTGTATTGTATTGTTGTCAAATAAATTATATCTTTAACAAACTCTAAATGCAAGAGAACTCTACCCATTTATAAAGAAACCCATATTTATTTTAAGAAACACGTAAAGGTAGCCAGTACGTACTCCAAAATAAATTTAAAAAATAGGCCGTCGGCACTCCAAAGCCCTCAAAGGCGCAAAAATCTGAGCCACATTTTATAAGGGCTTAAAGCGGTTGGTGTTTTAAGGAAATATAACGGGAAGGCTGAGGAAATGTCACACATTCTGCCTGTAGGCTACATTTAGATAACAATCTTGTGGCAATCTGTTTAAGGTTCTAAAATGCGCATGATATCGTTTTGGAGCCACAAAATTGAAGAATATATTTATTAATAGCACACAAAATATAAAACTCGTCAAAACTTATTACGGTCGAAAAGGTATGAATTATTTTTATAGAAAGCATTTTTGGTTTCGAAAAATTCTGTTCAAGAGAGAGCAAAACTCGCGTGGAGAGGTTTTCGTAGGTACGAATTTCATTACATCACTATTTCACTATCAGCTGAAACAACTGGACCGATTGAATTAAAATTTGATGCCTTATGTGTATTTTTTTTTTCATAAAACATGGTCAAAATTATCTTAAAATAATAACATTATGTCACCACATTTTACGACATGTAAATTTTACTCAATTTAATTATTAGTAGGTAAGTACTTATCAAAATAAAGCGCATGTTTTGTGCCCAAAAGATGGATGCGTCGATATATCGTAAACTTTTCATGGGTCTTTTACGCGATATTTTTTTATAGGTATATTTTACGAATACCTTATTTTTGTTCAAATTTCTCTATTATTTTTCTTTTCTTCTTCTTATTTTTTTTTTCATAATTTTATGTTAATGAACGGAGTTTGAAGTAAAGTGTATTCCAATTTCTATTGTATTTTGTTCTTATGGAAATAAACAAATATAGGTACTCGCTGGACAATTTATTAATTTATTTATTTATCACGACGCACTTAAACCACAAAAAAGCGATAGTATGCAATGTTAATGTGTTGATATAATATATAATTTAATGAGTTTGGTAAATAGGTTTATTAGCTTTTCGTGTTTATATTATTATAATATATAAATAATAGCTAACTAATGACCGATAAGAAGCATGATTAAAATTGTTAATGGCCTAGTAAGGTCAACATAAACTTTAAGTTGGTTTTGTATTATAGTTCTTTAAAATATACTGGATCTTGAAATGGAGCCTACCTAACGGAAGTCAATCTAACCAAACCAGAAATTAGCGTTGCTTTTTTTTAAAGCTAACAACGTCATATAATGGTGGAAATTTAAACTTTTGAAATTCTTGCTCTACATTATAAGAATCAAAACAGAATATTTACATAATAAATATTGTTGTCTTCGATTTTACAAAACTCCAGTAATCTATGTCTATTATATCAGTGTGCGCTTAGATGAATTTAAATATACTTATAGAAAAAAAACTTCACCTTTTTATTAAGAAAATAAAAATAAACGCCTTATTATTATTATGCGTAAAAAATCTTTTGAATGACCTGAAAGCTAAAAAGAAAACAAGAGTTTAAAATAAAACCTATGTAATAAATAACTACAATCATGAAGGAAGAAAAAATTTTACGCGCCCAAATGGAGTAGTAATCAAAATCAAATCATCAATCAAATCATGATTACTACTCCATATGGGCGTGGAATTTTTTTTTCCTTCATGACTACAATATTATGTATATAGGTACTTAATAAGCAAGCAAGCATTAACAATTAAATTACAATTAACATTACTGTTTTAGTTACAACAATTAACACTACTATATTACGGTTGGTACGATTGGTAAGGTTTGACATTTTTATAACTGGTACTTTCTTTGGTTGGTCATTTCTACGGTTAAACATTTTAATAACTGGTAATTTTAACGGTTACAATTTTTCATGTTTGTTCGAGGCTTTCGCGCTTAGTACACATTATTTTGTAATTATCGCGTTAAGACCCGTAAATATACAAAATAATGTATACAATTTTTCATGGTTGGACGATTAGACATTATTCCTTTTGGACATTAGAAGTGCTAAGGAAGAATATCAATGTATTTAACTCGCGCATTTCCTAGCCCGCCGTAGTAAGTAGGTGGTAGCGTGGCCCCTAGTGCGCAGTCGCGCGCACAGTCCGCTAGGTGGCGCCGTCGCGCTCGCCCGCACCTATAAACCCTAAGTCAATTCCCGGAACCCATAGTCAATTCCTGCCTTCCATTTCAAATAAAGAATCCAACGAAACGCTCCGAGCGGCCATCGAAAAGTTCAAAAAAATCAAATTTGGAACCGCTTATCGCCGCCATTGCAAAAAGTGAAAATTTTAAAAGAGGAAATTGCAGTGTTTTCGGCCAGTGTTCGCTTTTGAATTTAAATTTGCAAACTGTGGCACGATTGGAAATGTTGTGGCGGCGCCAGGGGTGGTAAACGTTCGGCCCGCGGTGTGGAGTGAGTTACGTAACTGTTCCCGGCAAAATCGATATCGGGGGTATAAATAGCGGGCCACGATTCAGAGCAGCTGGCCGGCCGCCAGACATGCAGCCTACGGTGAGAATTGCATTGGAATTTACTTAGCTTTTCATATTGTCACAATTTTTTCACTTAAACTGATGTAAGCGTATTTTCAGTTGTTTTTTGCTGAACGAATGTCATTTTTATTGTTAACGAATAAAACCTTTCCTGGTACCTACCACAGAAGTATATAATAGTACCTGGTACTATGAAAGCGGAATTATCTCTGTCTGTAGCACTTTTACATCTAAAACAACGGCTGGAAAAATTGTGAGGTTGAAAACGGGATAATTTTTACCAAGAAATACACGTCAGTCTCACTGGAAAAAAATATAACAGGGGCGGAGTTTCAAGAGGAATCCTAGTCAAGTAATATTATAAATGTCAAAGGTTACATAGATATCTTCAGTCCTTCGGACCCACTGCTCAACTAGATAGCTCAAATAGTTGATCAACCCTGGTTTCAGGGTAGAATCGAGTCCCTCGGTGGGGATATACTTGTACAGAAGCCAACACATACGGCTGGACATTCGTACTACGAAAGTCTCCCCTACCGCTACGGAATACGGGCGCTTTCAGGTCATAATGTCCAGCCGCATTTGTTGGCTACTGTACATATGAGCTGTAAATTAACATATTACTTGTAAAATAGTTCTTACAGCGTAAATACTACTAAATAGTTTTTCTTTGACTTGACCCAAAGGTCTAACAACCAGGCAAGATAACCTTTGACGCATTGGTAGATACTTGATTGGCTAATCAAATGAACTTATCTTTATGAAATGTCGCAGCAATATTTTATATCGAAAATTAAAAGAGATAGGTCAATGTGATCGATAGGAAATCTGCAACCAGGTTGATTAAAGGTTAGAAAAATGGTTTATTTCTTGAAAAAACACCTGCATCCTTCATAACATAACAAAAATAAAAATAACTCTGTAGTAAAAAAGGTGCGTTATTGTGAATAAATTATCAAATGAAATATCTCTGGATTGATAAAAATATGACGTCAATGTTTCTGTTCAGTTAATAAATCAATACGGCAGTTTAATGTCATTTATATGACTTCCTCGATTCGATTTTTGTGTCGACTTCTATAGACGCATATTTAGAAAATATATCAATATGTTAAGTTTATTTCAGTAGGTATTTAACAAACCAACCTTGAATAAGTTGATAACCAAATTGCTTATAAAAAAACAAAGTATTATTTAGATTCGTGTGGAATAAGGGTTTCGTAAAAATAATAATGAAATATATTTCAGATTTTTTCAAAGATGTAAAAAACCTAATTTCTCCACTTGTTTCAGTATTTTTTTATTTTATTTTTGTATTCAGTATACCTACAGCTAAATACATTAATAGAGTAGGTACATAATAAATAACTACTAAGCCAATAACATGTATTCGCAGCTAGAGCATTATTAATTTTAAAACAAAACTCAATAAAAAGGAAAAACAAACAAATTGTAGAAAACTACTTTTAATTTTTTGAATTGACTTTTGCTTGTGTCGAAAAGGTACGACCAATTAAAGCTTCACTTCACAGCTTTAGTCAATTCATGGGTGAGCTACATTCACATTGATAAATGTTAGCACAACACGTTAATAAGGATGCAAACCTTCTTTACACTTTGCAGTGTCGGTTGACATATCCACATTGCATAACTAATTATAGATTGTTAAACTCGCCTAGACAGACTAGTCTAGGTAATTAACGTTAATTAGGCTTAACTGTGTATTTATTTATTACCGGATAGGTATTTTATCTATTGATATAAAACGGGTTGATTAGGAAACGTTTTTAAGGACACGTAGTGTAGTGTCACAGGTAAATAAATTAAAAATGTTAATACCCTCATATATCCTCTCGAGCCTACCCTTAAATCAGAGCGACCAGACCTTAGTCGACCACGCTGGCCCAGTGTGAGCTGGTCATCTAGAACCATGGATTACCCCCTCCGTCCGTCCCTTTGAATTACTTTGCAGATGTGTGCAGGTTTCCTCGCAATATTTTAACTCACAGCGAGAGCGTCAAACAAGATTACATAATATGAAAACTCATTGGTTCGTGTCGAGTGTTGAACCCGCGAACTTTCGAATGGAAGTCAACGGCCCTATAGCCACTTGGCCACCTACGCTTGTATAAAAAAATACTATTTTTAACACCCGCCAATAAAGAGGGGTGTTATAAGTTTGGCTTGCGTGTCTGCCTGTCTGTGGCATCGTAGCTTCTAAACGGATGCGCCGATTTTGATCTAGTTCTTTTTTGTTTTCAAGGTGTCATAATCGAGAGTGTAGAGCTATGATCCAAGAAAATATCTTCAGCCATTTGAAGATTATCAGCTCTTTTCTAGTTTTTAAAAGGATAAAGTACCGGTTTTGAGGTGGGGGCTTGTAAGATTTTTAATTTAATGTTTTGTTATTATTATGTCAATATATCTTTTGGATCTAGTCAGTAGTAATTGGGAATCCCCACCTTCGGCCAGTTAATCCCACATTAGTCGACCCACGGCCTGCCCTGTCAGATGTCACTAGAATGTCACAGTAATCCTATAACGACCGTAAACGTAAGTAGGCCGATTTGGTAATCGACCAAAAACTAAGATGTGAGTGGTTAGGCAAAAAGCCTTTTTAACAAAAAATTAAACCGCCGAAAAGACAAAAGAAATATAGTCTGTCTAATAAGCTTTGTAGTTGGGCACTCTGTCTGTTTGTTACGCTTTAACACCAAAACCACTGGACAGATTTTGATGAAACTTGGTACAGAGATAGAATACACCTTGGAAAAGAATATACGCTACTTTTTACAGCGCGAAATTACACCATTTCAGGGGATGACTAAATGTAGATTTCTCTTAGGTATGATCATGCCTACGTCATCATGCTGTTCATCCTTGTCGAATGCGTGTTAATAGACAAGGATGAACAGCATGATGACGTAAGCTTGTGTCAAGTCACGTGGTCCGAAAGCAAGACCTTGTTTTCTTAGACCATGATCATCAAATGTTTTTTTATGCTAAGAACATAGCATAAAAAACAAACTAAATCAAAATGTCCATCCGTTCAGAAGCTACGACACCATAGACACACGACACACGTTAAATTTAAAACACCCCTCTTTTTGCGTCAGTAGTCAAAAGTGGACAGAATCTGATAAAACGGTCTAGAAGACGAAATTGTGACAAATTATAATTGAGCGACTGAGTGTCAATTATTCAAGAAGCTTATTCAATTAACGAGATTAACCTGATTAAGCATTCATGGAGGCTTCGACGGAAGTGAGGAGTTTCATTAGCGATTTCATGACTACGCTAGCGTTACTGGTGAACAGCCTACACCTCCGTGGTATAATTGCTAAAAGCTCGCCCGCGTTACCGAAGGGCCGGGTTCGATACTCCATACCTCAGACGTATGGGATTGATGAAAAAACAATTTTTTAGTTTTAGCTCTAAGTATGGGGAATCCCCAAATTTTTTTTTTCTATTTTTGTGTGAAAGTCTTAATGCGGTTCACAGAATACATCTACTTGTTTACAAAGTTTCAACAGTATAGTTCTTATAGTTTCGGAAAAAAGTGACTGACATACGGACGGACAGACAGACAGAAATGACGAATCTATAAGGGTTCCGTTTTTTGCCATTTGGCTACGGAACCCTAAAAATATGGGAGCAGCATGGTATATTCGTCACATCATTGAAAAAAATATTTCTATTAAAATTTGTAAACGAACAGCGATTGAGCTGGAAAACAAGTTACATACAAAAAATGTTTTCGTTTTTTCTTTCAAAGCGTGTCGCAACATTGTCGCAGTGAAAGTGATAAATAAATAAATTATTAGGGAATGACTAGACAGTTTTGGGTGGTTTTGGTTGCGACCTCCACTGTCAGACGGGTCGCTCGTGACGTAATAACTGACGTCACTGGCGCCGAGTTATCAATATCACCCACGACGAAGAGAAGCAAGCGTAAACAAAGAGGATTTATTGACTAATATTATATCCATACATACAGTCTGACCAAAAAGACTAGAATATAACCAATCAAGGTATTTTAGTTGTGATCTTTATTGTCAGAAGATAGAGTCTGTATGGAATTTTCCAGCTGAAAAATACCTTGTCATTAGAGTATAATTAAATAAAAAAAATTGAGCCTTGTTCTCTTAGTAACAAATAATGATTCTGACAATACAACTAGCGGCCGACGGAAGTTCTGATACGTATTTTATCATCAGTCATTGATGTTAACAACCATCGTATCTCACTCACCTTGTTTAAACTGGTTGTTTCTAGTAACAGATACTAGTACTAGTATTTCACGCGTACTGACCGTCACACAATTGAATAGCTCTTAGAAGGTCAGGGTTAAATATTGAGGTCATAATACGTTATAATATGTGGATCGACATGGTAAAATCATTTCGTAAATAAATAAATCAAGTTTACTAATATTATAAAAAGGAAAGATTTGTTTGTTTGCATTGAATAGACTCCTTAACTACTGAAACGACTTGGTGCAAAGATAAAAGAAACCTTTGGAGAAGGACAAAGGCTACCTTTTACCGCGGGATAATTCCTCATTCCCACGGGAAAAACTGTAAAGCCGCGGGGCGGGTCAGCACTTGTATTTAATCTCTTTTCCAAGTTCTCATCCTCATCATCCAAGTCTTTCATTCATTTTTACGTTTAATAAACTTACACACTCCGTAACGAATTACGATAAAAAAATCAGGGTTAATATCTAATGATGATATTACTTTGGAAGGACAAGCTATTTTTCCCACGAGAAAATACTGAACTATTATCCGCCTCGCGCTAAGCGGGAAAGACTCCCGTGAGAATGAGGATTTTTCCCGGCAAAAGGTAGCCTATGTTCTTTCTGATGTTTAAGTTATAATATAGAAAAGTTTAATTAAAATCCATTCAGTAGTTTTTGCGTGAAAGAGTAACAAACATGCATCCATACATCCTCACAACTAAAGCGTTTATAAGTAGGATTCCCAGCGTTAAAATGTAGTAACGCCAATTGAGTTACAGAATGTTAGTACAACCTTAAGTACACGCAATGAAACGAAAAGCAAACATCTCGTTACGTACATACAAGACCACGCTAAGCTAAACAATTCGGACCTCACACCGCTCTTATGTCAGTTGAATAAGGTAGAGAATCTCAATGCTCGTGTTAAGCTTACCCTGCTCTTGACAGTACTTCCATTAGGTGGTAATATCACTTTACGAGTCGGTTTGTGTACAGAGATTTTGCCCCACAATTTGTTGTATGTCGTAACTCTTGTTTTTGTCCCATGGGAGAAATGTACACGACATCCAATCCAACATTTACTCTAAACCCACGCGATAAGCAAGCATTTACTTCAATACAAATAAGATATGCTTATTATCACAAAATGAGGAAGTGTCCTAAAAAAATCTAATTAGTCCGTCAGTTAGATTACTAAAAAATAATGTACACGTATTTTTTTTTTCGTTTGGCAAACGAAAAATGCCGACGATACAGCACTTTGAAATTTCCAGTAACGACACGCCGCCATACAAATTGTACGAAACAAGTGACGTCATAGTACCCTTCTCATACATTTTGATTCGGTAAATCTTCGTCAATTGAAAAAAAAAAAAATTCGTGTTAAATTTTTTTCGATAATCTAACAAAGGGATTAATTAGAATCGATTACTTTTTTCCGAGGACACTTCCCTATTGATAATTTATCGCGGTCGAGCTGTAAAAAGCTAGCCTCTTGTTGCGGAGGTTCCGGGTTCAAATCCCGGTGGAGCACTCGTAGAACAATCATATCACTCTGTGAGACTTTCTCTTGTTTGATTAGGACATTGCAGACTGGATCGCCTGATTGTCCGAAAAGAATGATGATTACGTGCTTCGGAAGGCACGTAAAGCCTTTAGTCCCGGCTACTATCTAAGGATGTACTCGTTACACGAGCCATGTCGTATGCCTTATATACTGTGGCATTGGTCATGCCATCTCTTTTGCCTTTGGTACTGGCCGCATTGTTCTAAATTTAAATTGTTTTCGAATAAACGGATTTTGATAGTTCGTGTCAGTCCTAACGCGATTGTTCCTTGGAGCGGATATAAAAACGCTCCAGGAACCCAATTCCCGTAGGAATAGTTAATTGTAGTGTTTTTCTAATTGTGTTGTGTTATTGTGCTCGCGATTTATTATAATACAGAGTTCAAATCGTTATTTGTGGTTATTATTTCATAGCACGGGCTCACCCGTGTTATAATACTTATATATACTATTAAACACCGTGCAATTTAACTGGTTGTTTGTAAGCAACATAGTGGTAGACTCATGAAACTGAACAATATTCCCTAAGGTCCGAGGCTCCCTTGAGCCGCCCCTAGACGCGTTGGTATATGACTTTTTTTGGGGTAGAGTCTTCCGCTCCCCCGCAAGTCCGGTGAAGCTTGATTGGTCGTACCTTTTCGACACAAGTATAGGTCAATTAAAAAAAAACCCTAAGGAACATAGGTTGACAAAGTGACCGCGTGTATCTGAAGTTTATATGAAACTAGCGACCCGCTCCGGCTCCGCACGGGAAAATGGTTATTGTGGGTTATCTTTAAGCATATTATGCATGTATTATACATATAAACCTTCCTCTTGAATCACTCTATCTATTAAAAAAAACCGCATCAAAATCCGTTGCGTAGATTTAAGCGTACAAAGGGAGGGACATAGGGACATAGGGACAGAAAAAGCGACTTTGTTTTATACTATGTAGTGATGTTGAATTATGTTTGAGATTTCAACTGTTAAAGTTGTTCAGTTTCATGAGTAGGTACTACTACTATGTTGCGTATAAACAACCATTTAAACACGATGTACTTATAGGCGGCTCAGAAATTCTGTCACAAGAGTTTGTGAGGTTAACTTTTGAACTTATACAATAAGATTTTTATGTTAAAATATTATACTGAAAACAATTTTACGGAAAAGATAGGTACTTAAAGCTAGTAGAAGTCGATTATTTACAGACAAATGTTTATTTTCTAATCTAAACTTGGCCGTATTCTTTGAAGCTATTTCCGAGAAACACATTATACATTTACAAGAAATGCCGTGTAATTTCCGGCTTTAAGCAAGACCTCAAGTTTTATATAGGAGGTAATACCGTGGTGTTGCTCACCGTGGTGTTTCCCTTCGGAATTAGATATTTTCCTGTGGTAAAAGTAGCCCATGTCACAGTTTTCTTTCATAAAATCAAGACAATAAGTTGCGTATTTCAGCGTGAAGCGACACACTTTCACATTAATACAGAAGCCAGCACATGCGGTTGGACATTCGCACTGCGAAATTCACCCCTACCGCTACGGAATACGGGTGCTCTTAAGGTCAACACGTCCAGCCGCATGTGCTGGCTACTGTATTTTTTTATTAGTTTACTAGCATTCGGTGCATTCGGTTATGTTTTTTGTGCGATATGCTTTCCCGTGGGATGATATGTATTTCCGCAGTCATATCTCCATGACAAACACCAAAATCACCTAATATCTATTTTAGGCATGAAATCATTCATCTGTCAAAAAAATAATGTAAAATGATATTTCATTAGGCATGAAATCATTCATCTGTCAAAAAAATAATGTAAAATGATATTTCATTAGGCATGAAATCATTCATCTGTCAAAAAAATAATGTAAAATGATATTTCATTAGGCATGAAATCATTCATCTGTCAAAAAAATAATGTAAAATGATATTTCATTAGGCATGAAATCATTCATCTGTCAAAAAAATAATGTAAAATGATATTTCATTAGGCATGAAATCATTCATCTGTCAAAAAAATAATGTAAAATGATATTTATAAGTTTAATATCCTAAAACCCATCTGTCTTTCATAATAAACCGCCATCTTGAAAACGTTAAACTGACATTTACCCAGACCCGTGTTCTACTGAACTTGAATTTGAAAGGCTTAATAAACTGAAGCGCCCAAGCCGGCCCTTTGAATAATAGAACGCTGTTTATCCCTCCGTTGGGGTGGCTCTATCCCCTCCTCACTTTCACGGTATTTTCCTCAAATTAACAGCAAATGGTGGATATAGCATGGCGAATACGCAAAGTGACGTTTCTACTGGTTGTTCTTCTTCATACACGAACGCCACTTTTGAACTGCCAGTCAAGGACAGATTTTGTATTAGCTTTGACTCTTGGCGCGACTAATGTCCAAAATACAAAATGTCCAACGAGCGCCGGATAATGGTGTTGTAAAATCCATGTAAAATCTTAGTTCATATAATACCTTTTTTTGAAAAATACAATAAATACTTCGGGAAATGAGGGTTCCTTAAAATTAAAGTCAACAAAAAATAAGAATACTGTTTTGAGTGACCTTTTTTAGTATGAAACCGGAAATTTCTAAATCCATAAATATGAAATTATTCAAACATCGAATTCAATTTCTTAGATTTTGTTAGGTCACGTTATAAACTTTTAAACAGTATTCTAAATACCTCTGTCACTACTATTTGGTATTCTGTGCCTCTGTATAATATATTTGACCACGTTGATTTTCTGTAAATATCTTTTATAAAGTCTTTTTAAACTTAACCACTAAAGTAATCTACTTGAAGTTAGGGCCTAGCTAGTCCTTGCCTACACACACATTATTTTATTATGAATAATTAATATTTATAAATATAAATATTTACGCCAAACCATAACTCAAACTTTCTTTGCCTGTGTGGCCACAATCCCTAACGATCGTTAAACCACTATCTGCGCCTTCACTAGCTTTCAAAGTTTAAACATACTCGTATTGTAGTCAGATGTTTATAACATACACAGTCTACATTTTCCTACCAATCTGCGGCACGGGGATTACCCTCCGGGGAGCGTATCTTGTTACCCGACGTTATTCCCGCAATGGCCGGGTATTCCCCGCGGCACTGAAACACAGCAAATAGGTAAGGATAAATCTCTTCAATCGCAAACTTGTTTTTATTGTTTCGTTTGTTATTTTTCCTTTGAAAAAGAAAAAATGCGAGTTAAACAAGTATTTTTTAAATAATGTTTGGCGCAGCTTCTAAACAGTGAATGAATGATTTTAATCGGTTCAGTAAATTCGGAGCTAAATAAACAATCAAATTTTACAATATTAGTAATAATAATGATTATACTTAAAATTAGAACCATAATTTTTTTTTTCTATTTATACTCTAAGCATAAAACCATCGAGTTAAAACCATGGAACGAGAGTTAATAAGATTTACCATCAATTTTTCCTTAATTTTATTTACGTGGATGTAATTCCATTTGAGTCGGCGAGATCAAAGGGAAAGTTGCCGCTCCAATCATAAAAGCCTTTGAGTCAATATCGAATGACAAACATAAAATCGTTTTGATTTTTACGTCTTACATAAAATTTCCCATAAAAGTATTATAAGGTTTCACGCTCCAAATATTTTTTCATAAATTGTATGTACTAAACTTTAATATAAAAATAATACGATATAACGCTATAAATAAAAAGTTATTTTTGTCACCCTATCTATATATAAAAGCAAGAATCTTATAAGTGCTGCCGTTATAAGATACTAGCTTTCCGCCTGCGGCACCGCCTGCGCTAACAGTTTTTCCCGTGGGAATGAGGTATATTTCCGCGGTAAAATGTAACCTATGTGTTAATCCAAGGTATCAGCTAACTCGATACCAAATTTCATCAAAATCGTACCAGCCGTTCAGACGTGACGAAGTTACAGACATACACACTCGCAAACTTTCGCGTTTATATATTAGTGTGACTAGAACCGAAGTGACAAAATTTAATTACTAAGAAATTAAGCTAATTGCTTTGCTTTTCCACCTCTTCTGGTACAATTCGGAGTGTAAACACTTCTAAAAGAAAAATTATAATCCATAGACAAAACGGCGTTGATTCTGTCCGAACACCAATGTTGCACCTTGAAATTAACTCTTTGCTGTATAAAACTTTCTTTCATTTGTTTTTGCGTGAGGGAGTAACAAAAAAACAACCAAACTTAATAATGACCCAGATTCATTTATAATTTTATTCTTCTGGGAAATTCAGGGGATGAAATAATACTTTAGTAATGGGAAATCTTCCAGTAGCAGACTAAGAAAAAATAAACCTTACAAAACGGCTCAACAGATGGCACTAGTAAATAGTGAGGTAAAAAATACAGAAGTATTGGATTATAAAGAAACATTCAAATTAATCAACTAATTATCCTAAAATTAATCTCAGTCAGAACCATGTACAATCCGACAAAAAATAAAGTCAAAAGTCTGCAACAAATCTCACAGTTCTCATTACTTTACTAGCGTCATCTACGGAAATCTTATAGAACGCTCGTTTTTTATTTCAAGCTGTCAGAAAATCTCCCATTAGAGAGTGGCTTAGAATTAGCGTCAATACATTTTATTCTGTCAAAATGAAAGAAAGAAAAAACAGCTTCTGTAATTATTTTTCTCTATGGCTTCTGTTTACATTTTAGTACGCGAATAATGTATTAAATAACACGATAAATATGTAAAGCAAGACAGCAAACTATGAATTGTCCTATAAATAGTGCGTTTTTTATATCTTAAACTTTTTATTCGAAGTTCGGTCGCTCGTAGCCCTTGCCGTAGCCCTTCCGTAGCTATTGCTACGTCGCCGTAGCACTTTGCTACGCGGGTAATGTATTACATGTTTCCTTAAAATTTAACCGATTTTGCTTCAATCACGGACTTGCCGTAATTCCCACAGCAGGAAGATGGTTTTGGGGATCACAGTTGTTAGTTAAACAGGTGAACCCTACCATTCCCATAAACCGAAGCTTCGTGTAAAAGCCACCAGGACCACAGAAAAAAAACGTTTTTATACTATAGATATTTTTACTGGTATTAAATGAAAGTAAACCAACGAGATGCGGGTTTGAAGCCCTGCCCGAGCTCATCTCATTATTCGCTCCGATTTCAAAATAATAATAAAAAAGATTTCATATTTTAAAGTACAATGATTCCTACAAAGTTTGTAGTAGTTTTTTCACATTTACTACGATTTGGCTGGAAGAGATCTCTATTTATAGATAAGCTATCGCCCTTGTACTACCGCTTCAATATACAGCTTACTAGTATTTTTGTGTACAATAAATAATCTATAAAATTTTACTTACTCCCTTATTTTCAAGTAACCAAGCAAGTACAGTAGCCATCACATGCAGTTGTACAATCGCACTACGATTTTCGCCCGAACTACTACGGAATAAAGGCGCTCTCAAGATCAATATGCCCAGCCGCATGTGCTGGCTGTTGTACTTCTAGCAAATAACCACGTAAAGCAATTTAAAGTTTAAACTCATGTTTTTCCTAGAATACTCGTTTATAGCTTCGTTCAAAATGTATGAAGTACCTAGTTAGCTCTCTCTTACGAACTTCTTACCTCGTGAAAGCTACAAAGTCCTCAGTTTATGCCTTTGAAAAGGCTATTATCGTGTAGTTTCGAGGTTACCCTACCTCACAAACCCTGGTGTCAGGAATTATTGAGCCGCGTAAGACTTCTGACATGGCTCCTGTAACGACTATATCCGTAGATCATAGCCGGGACAAACGACTTTCCGTGGCTTCCGAAGCACGGAATCATCTGATGAATTAGAAATAATAGTGTTTTATAAAAGGTGTAAAAGATACAAGACTTTAAGTTCAAGGGCAAATTTTCCCAAGCGCGTAGTATCGACAATTCGCAAATCTAATTCGCAAATCCAATTAGAAAATTCTAGAATTTTCTGAATTTTCTGAACAACGGTGCTAATGTTTGAACCCGCGTCTTGCTGCCGCGACTTTGTTCGTTCCCTAAGCCACTCGTTTCTCTTACGGTCTCTCAGTGTCACTCCTACCATTTTGCGTTCTATATGTTAAGGGTATAAGGTTAAAATTAAGGTGGCAATATAGTGGACTCTGCCTTGTAATGGTTAAATGCTTAAAGAATAAATATTTATGTATATGTTACGCTCAAAGATCGAAAACGCTCAGTGAGCGGAAAAATAGCTCACAACGCGTTGTGGTCACAGTATGACATCCACATCGCGAAATTCGTGTTATGGCTGTAATGAAAACGCGCACGACGCGTTGTGGCAGTCACAGAAAGAGCAAATAGCGAAATTCGTGTAGTGGCTGACATGCTATTCGATCTCAACGCGTTCTGGTAATGAAGAAAGCCATGACGCGTTCTGAGTATTCATTGTTTTAACCATATCACGATGGACAGGTTGCATATAAGTTGCCGGTGTCAGCTCGGGTGCAAAGACGCATTAAAACATCAGTTTTATTAATTTCTTTTCTGTTTATGAGAATAAATTTGAATGTCAGCGCTAATTATTTTATAAAATAAATATATTTCCTAAGGACACCTACCAAAACGTTTCCAACCTAGACCTAGTAGCATCCATATCGGAAAGTAGTGTGCATCGTAATCAAATAATATTCCATACGCGTAATGGCTTTCCCTCATTGCCACAACGCGTTGAGATCGAATAGCATGTCAGCCACGACACGAATTTTGCTATTTGGTCTTTCTGTGCTTGCCACAACGCGTTGTGCAAGTTTTCATTTGAGCCATAACACGAATTTCGCGATGTGGATGTTATACTGTGACCACAATGCGTTGTGAGCTATTTTTCCGCTCACTGAGCGTTTTCGATCTTTGAGCGTAACATATATACATAGAGCCCCCGCATCGCTCCGCTGCCGTTATGTCAAGCGTAAGCAGATGTTGTAAGGGAGGTGAAATCACTACATAGTATAAAACAAAGTCGCTTTCTCTGTCCCTATGTCCCTATGTATGCTTAAATCTTTTAAACTACACAACGGATTTTGATGCGGTTTTTTTTAATAGGTAGAGTGATTCAAGAGGAAGTTTTATATGTATAATACATGCATAATATACTTAAGGATAACCCACAATAACCATTTCCCGTGAGGAGCCGGGGCGGGTCGCTAGTCAATAATTTTTTTTATTTTTATTTGTTCCTCGAGTCATGCAACTTATCACTGCACATTTCAAAATGTTCTCCCATTAAATTACTTATTTTCACCGGGAAAACCAATCTGTAGGCTTACTACGTAAGAAGCGACAGGCTCGAGAAGCTGTCAAACGCGACATAGTGGCAGAACTACTATGGCTCTAATGTCACTATGTCGCGTTTGCAAGCTTCTTGAGCCTGTCGCTTCTTACGTAGTAAGCCTACTGCTCCGATAAGCATTTGATACTAACTAAACGAACGCGCTGAAGATATCCGGCCTGTTCATATCCGTGCTTACGGTTCATACTCGATTAGGCGTACTCTATCCCTCCCAGAAAGTTTTCTATTTATACTCTAAGGTTAAATGTTTATTTGAATGTTATATATTTCGTTTGCACTCTTTGTTATATTAATCAAATTGTATAAAATAATAATTATGTAAAAATATTTTGAAAAGTCGCAACGCCTGTGGAGTTTCTTCCGGAGAGTTCTTCTCCACAGAAGACAGCCAAATCGTGAACTCTCCTCGACGTCGAAAAGTGATTTGTAAAATCTTGCTTCGAATAAACACATTTTGAACTTTTGAACTTTTGAAATTAAGGTCGCAATATAGTGGACACTGCCTTGTAAAGGTTTAATGTTGTTTATTTAATTTAATGACCAATGTGTGTTGCCAGTGATGACTTACGGATCTAAGACGTGGTCGCTAACGATGGGCCTCATAAGAAGACTCAAAGTCACCCAAAGAGCGATGGAGAGGGCTATGCTCGGAGTTTCCTTGCGTGATCGAATCAGGAATGATGAGATCCGCAGGCGAGCCAGAGTCACCGACATAGCCCGAAGAATCGCTAAACTTAAGTGGCAATGGGCTGGGCACATTGCGCGTAGAACCGACGGCCGTTGGGGCAGAAAGGTTCTTGAATAGCGACCGCGCGCCGGAAGACGTAGTGTGGGCAGGCCCCCCACGAGGTGGACCAACGACCTGGTGAGGGTCGCGGGATGCCGCTGGATGCGGGCAGCGCAGGACCGATGCATTGTGGAGATCCTTGGGGGAGGCCTTTGTCCAGTAGCGGACGTCTACAGGCTGAAATGATGATGATGATGATTTAATTTAATGTTTATTTGAATGTTGTTCCAGAGGATGCGCCGCCGGCCACGGCACCACCGCTGGCTGACTATATCGGTGTTGTTCATCTCATACTCCGTGTTTCAAGCTGTGTTCTTCGCACCGGCCTCCACGGCTGACCTTCAAAACACCAGCCCCGAAAACACTGTGAGCTCCTCAGAAACGCCTACGCCTAAAATTGGTAAGTACCAGTTTTTTCCCAAGGTCACAGAAGAAAATAACCTAACCTAACCTAACCTAACCCACAGAATACCAAATAGTAGTCCCTACTTACCTAACCCGTACAGAAAGGACACTCACCCCCCGCGCTAAAATGAGTCCCCGCCCGATATAGCACTCCACGCCCCGCACCCCGCAGGCGCCGCGGGACTCTGACAGGGGTGTTTTATATAGCGTTTTCTTTGATTATAGAGCGTTTCAGTGTTTGACTTGTAATCGATATTCAGTTGTTATTCAAAAAGCAGTAGGTTGTCAAAACGCGTTTGCTGTATGGAGTGTCCGACCCATGAAGGAAGAAAAATTTTACGCGCCCAAATGGAGTAGTAATGTGCCGGCTCAGACATATATTTTGGACTTACACACACATTCACACTTTTCTTTCAAATAGTCGTTCACGACATGTCGTTATGTTCTGTCATAAAATATAAAAAATAAAATAAATAACACAAAAAGGTTCATTGTGCGGTGAAATTGTGCCGAAACCATGTCGCAAGCAAAACTACAAAGCTTGCTGGTATCACATTTTTCTGGTGAGTAGTAAACCGCTTGGTTTTTACAATTTTCGTGGTCAATTTTGTAGCAGAAAATTGTGTTGTTGATTTTTAGTGATGTGAAGTAGTCGATAAAAAATAACATAGAATCGAGTCGTCAGCTTATTATTTTTTTATTTCATTTATTTATCGCAGTTTTCCAAAAGATTAATTAAAAATTAAAAATATTGTTTTAAAATTTGTGACAGTGACCACTAACCATCAGGTGCCGTCTGTCCTTGTGCCTCTCTAGGTAAAGTTCGCTGCGCTCTAGGAAATGGTTAGGTACCTATCTTAAATCCGAAAATTTTAATACCGAATATGTTTTTACCGAAAACGGATTGCATTTTATTTACTTTCCATATTATTATCAGAAATCATTTTTACCAGATTTTCATTTTCCAGAGTTTCATTTCTTTTTTTAATTTATTTACAAAACTAGATCCATTATAAATTATGGGAAAAGCAAATTATGTTTAATAAACCTCCAGGATAATTAATATAATTATATGAAGAAAAACAGTTGGTAAAACCAAAAATAACATTTCGATAATATTGTTATAGTTTTTCTGGAAAATTAAACTTCTGTTTAACAGATTTATGGTATAATGAAGTTATGTCAAAAGAAATATATTGGAACTAAATATTCTATGAACCGTTTTCGGTCAATTAAGTTTCGGTTAAGAAGAATTCGGAAGTACGAAATGTTACCAATATTATTGCAAGTTGCAAGTTGATCGCCATTGTTTATGAGAGGCTCGATAAACAAGTCCAGTAGCCATGTGATAAAATGTACGAAAATAATCGATAAATATACGTTACGCTTCTTACCACATCACATCACTATTTTCAAATTCAGCAACCATTAAGTTTCATGTTTTTTACATGCCAAATAAGACAAATATATGTCATACTTTATTGATATTTTGTTTTTAATTGGGCATGTCATAACATGAATGTCTCTATCTTTTTCTAACGTACCGTATTCAAAGATGTGTGATAGAGACTGATAGAGTTAAAAAACAAACCCCGTCTCCCGCTTCCACCTACCCTCCCACCCCTCTGAGCGGCCGCATTGGTTTCGATACAAAATAGGCATGATTACTACTCCATATGGGCGTGGATTTTTTTTTCCTTCATGGTCCGACCTGTGACAAGGTGGACCAACTATCTGGTGAGGGTCGCGGGAAGCCACTGGATGCGGGCCAAGCAGGTCCGATCGTTGTGGAGATCACAGGAGGTCTTTCAGTGGACGTTTTTCGGCTGATGTGATGATCACCAGCATTTCCGGAATTGTATAACTTTCAAATCCAGAGTGAACAAGCATCTTTTGGGTGAGCGACTGAGCGTGTTCTTTAGGTTTTTTTTTTTAATTGACCTATGCTTGTGTCGAAAAGGTACGACCAATCAAGCTTCACCGGACTTGCGGGGGAGCGGAAGACTCTACCCCAAAAAAAGTCATATACCAACGCGTCTAGGGGCGGCTCAAGGGAGCCTCGGACTACGGCCTAGCGCGTTGATATTGAAAAACATCGTGAAGGAGACGACGCCTGAGGGGCTCCGTCTCTGATTTTCAATTTTGATTTTGGTTCTGGCCGCGCCCCCGCCGGCGGGTGCAGGCGTTGTTACCTGAAATGTGTTCTTTCGTTGGCCATTTCATCGCTTTCCATCGGGTGAGACTGTGGTCACACTAAAACCCAAATAAAAAATAAAAATCTGCAACGTACTCGTACAAAAGAAAATTTTAAATATTTTCTAAAACTGTTCCTATTTGGAATATGGGAAAGTTAGTTTTAAATGTTTAATACAAAAATAAAATTCAATCAAAAAGTCTGTTGGCTTTAAAATTGTAACTTACGACGAAACAAAAAATGGCGAATAAACGTTACCCTGGCCACAACTGAGGGACCTTACATACAACCCACATATAAAAGTAGTTTTTAATTTAATTCGTAAATAAATATTATTATTATTCCAGAACCTAATGGAGAAGAAAGAGATACACTGACCACAGAACTATCTTCAGAGTCTCCACCGGGAAAGAAGCTCTTGAAGGAGGCTGAAGCGCCAAAGAAGAACCAGAAAGAAGGAAATTATGGTGATAATATGCCAGTAAGTAAACTATATATGTCGCAGGGAATTGAGGATATCAGGGATTTCACGAAATCGCGGAAGATGCCGAATTCTCTCGTTTATTACGTCCCAGTCTTATTCTTATTTGGCACGCATAGTACAGGCTCTGCCTAGTTTGGGGTCATATGGCTGTGTGTGAGATGTCCCTATCACTATTGTCATTGATTAACGGAATGTGTTTCCTGCAGGCTCCAGAACTAACCGAGGAACAGGGGGCTTCGTTCCCCCCCACTGTGCATCCTCTAAGAAACAACTGCACACCGCCGGCCATCGAACAGGTAACCCCTAACAAAGTTTATTTAAGTCAGTTACTTAGTTAAGTCAATTACATATTCTTACAGACGAAGAGACCTTTCTAAACCAGACGAAGAGATCGCGGATGCAATTAAAGCAACCAAAGAATTTAGATTAGGTACACCTCATAGAATGCCCTTCAGGTTGTGAATATCCTTCTGGTAACAATGCCTGTACCCGACGGCGGGTGCGCGGCCAAAATCAAAACTAATAATCAGAGACGGAGCCCATCAGGCGTCGTCTCCTTTACGATGTTTTTAACGTATCAACGCGCTAGGCCTAGGTTCGACGCTCCCTTTCCCCGCCCCTAGACCCGTTGGTGTATGAATACTCTGGGCTAGAGCCTTCCGCTCCACCGCAAGTACGGTGAAGCTTGATTGGTCGTACCTTTTCGACACAAGTGTAGGTCAATATAAAAAAAGAACATGTAACACACATACAACCGATTCTTCATTGCTTGCTTGCTTGTTGTGTGGGCTTTGATATTTATTTAAAAGAATATATAGGGCACTATAAAAACATAAATACAATACAATACAGTACAAAATACCTACTTTATACTTCTTTACTTAATAAAGAAAAATAGTCAATTAAATAGTAGCAATTGTCTTACCCTTTTGTCGTGACTGGACATTAAATTAAAATCTGTACAGGCGTGTCGCCTCGGTGGAAGAATTATTCCGTTTGGCGAGAGATAGGGACACGTATGCGGAGGTGACTGCCACCCTCCAGTAGTGGAGAGGAACCAGAAGAAGAAAATCCTTTAATCACCTCACAAGCCCTGGTGGCAGAACTGTTCAGCCGCCTGAAGCTTCTGACCTGGCTCGTTTCTTCATTAATACAATTTGGTAACAGCCCATTTAATGGTGGGGACCACACTGATATATGTGGTGGGGCCGCACTGATATATGTGGTGGGGACCTGGGGACTTAGGGGTCTTGAGCCTACCCTAAGTCAGAGTTAATGGCCTAGGGAAGGCAAGCAAAGCCGTTGGTCCCGGGGCCTATCTTTACCGGTATATGCTTGTATCCTCGCGATGTTTCCGTTCACCGTAAGAGCGTCGAATAAATTTACACTAGAATTTGATAATCGGAAACACATTGGTGTTGTTGAGCAACAAACTGGTCAATCGAGTGAGTTCCCCTAGTGACCCGCAGAAACGAAAAAGAACAAGAATGGACAGACCTGTCCCTAGTTCTACCAACGCTGTGCCTCCAGTCTACCCGTGACCATAGTTCTTCAATGTTGCAAGAGCGCTGAAATTTCGGGCACTTCGGGTGGGCTAAGGTGTTCATTGGTTAACAATCCTCTCGTATTCCAGTTCCCACGCCCACTCATGGACCAGTACGCGCGCTCTCACGGCGGGCTGGTCATCCACGTACTGGTCTGCGTGTTTTCCTTCATCGGGCTGGCCATCGTCTGCGACGAATACTTCGTCTCCAGCCTTGACAGGATCTGTGAGGGTATGACTGATTAAACCACCTAAAAAGTACCTATTTATGTTTTCATCTGGAAAATCTGGCATCCAAACAAAGAACTACAACTTTAGGCTCCGGTGACACGGCAAGGAACCAACGCGATTTGAGACAACTGCCAGACATACCTAAATTAAAATCAAAGGAAAATAGTCTTTATGCTTCATCGAGTACCACCCATATACCAGTCACTGTCCACTAGCCGCCCGGGGGGGATATCTGGTGGGAAACTCATGCAGGTGCGGGGAGGTTAATTTCCCTTCTGTACGGGTCGTACTATTATATACTTCTCTGCTTCAAAAATTGAATTCATTAGTTACCTGTAGCTACGAGTACGCCCGTCAAACTCGCACCTCTTGAATTGGATAGAATAATTCTAAAAAGAGAGACAGAGAGAGAGAAAGAGGGATTTTGTTCAGCCAATTGTGTCACAATACTCCACAAGTACGGAAGAATAAGTAAAAACAGCCAACTAATGGTGGGAACATACCTGAGTTTAATTATTGAAAGTAGACAATCGATGAAATTTGAAAACATTGTACTAGCAACACAGTTACAAAAACAAAACAAAAAAAATCAAGTATCAAATTAATTAGAGCTGTAAATCCATACAAGTGATACTATTCGGGGTTGCCACGATGATTTTTTTCAAAAAAAAAAAAAGAAAAAAAAAAAAAAAATTTGCCGCGTTTTTTCATTGTCTACTTTCAATTTGGTCTGCAGAGTTGAAGCTGGCGCCAGACGTGGCCGGTGCCACATTCATGGCTGCGGGTAGTTCAGCCCCTGAGCTGGCCACTGTCGTTATCGGAGTGTTCTGCGCTCAGGATGATATCGGTAAGTATGACGACTCACAAATCTTCATTTTGCAAGTGCTTGCTTGTCGATGGTATCAAGGTTACAAACCCTCGGAATTGCAGGTGATTCTTTAGTAGGTACCTACTTATTGAAATGCATCGTTATCCTAATTTATTCTAAAGACTTTGCTGAAAATTTTCATCAAATTAATTATAACCAGTGGTCTGAAAGAGGGGGCGTTTTTTTAACCTATTGTTCTGTGCATCGATATCTTTTAATTTTACTTTCTCAGAAGTTAAGATAGTACATATTCCCGGTGTTTTAATAATATTGCCCCCTACTTTCCGATCTCTGGTATTAACCATGGCCCAAGAAAACGAGGTCTAACAAGAAGACCACGTGGCTGACAAAAGCCTCCTACATCATTTTGCGCTGTTCATCCTTGTCTATTACACACATTCAACAAGGATAAATAGGCAAAATTACGTAGAAATGACGTAGGCTTGTGTCAGTTACGTGGTCTTCTTGTACCATGGTATTAACTATCTATTTCGACACCTAATTCAGATCTTTTTTACTGTTTCCACCGACAGGAGTGTCCGGCGTGATCGGTTCTGCAGTGTTCAACATAATGTTCGTGATATCTGTATGCGCTCTATGCGCAGGCACAGTGTCTCATCTCAACTGGTGGCCGCTCTGCCGCGACTGCTTCTTCTATGCCATCTCCATCCTCGTGATGCTCTGCACCATTTGCAATGGATACGTGTCTTGGTGAGATATTTCTCTGGTCTGTTTAATTTAGCGGTCATCACCATTTATTTATTGATTTAGAAAAGGTCACCAACGACCTGTTTACAAATACCTAATAAATAAAGAATGTAATCTGACCAATCAGCGTTTTCCGATGTGGGTTACCTCACCGCTAAAAGCACTTAATAAACTATTATTAACTAGTATTAAGTTAATCTGGAACCTTTTTTCCCTCTTTTTCATACCATTTCTTGCAATAAGTAATTTTCTTCCCTCTCGTAATTTCTTACCTATTGGCATCTAAGTTTATTCAATCGTTTCCGTGCTTAGAGCATCTTAGTCTGTAAATTATTATTTAATTTATATTTGTGAGGACGTTAACCTGATTTTAACATGATTTGTATGAGGCTGATGGTTTTCCGAACAATAAATAAATTCCAATCACAGTTCTCTCCGTGGCTTTTTCTTTCGACCTTAGAGCGCCCCCTCATAAGAGCCCCTCATAAGGCATCATAAATTATTCTTTACAATTGTAATTTTTATTTTTTCTTCTGGTTGTGTTCTTCTCCCGTTCGAACGCCACATTTGAACGGCCAACTATTACAATTTGGTCCTTAGCATTTATTAGCTTTGCACTTGTGTCCTAATAAGAATGTTATTTCTTTCGCAGGCCCGAAGCCTTGTTCATGCTGATAATGTACGCAGTGTACTGCATCGCGCTGCGTTTCAACACAGCCCTGGAGCGCTGGGCGATAACTCTGATGATGCGTCTGCCTTTCAAACTACCCACCAGGGAGGAGCAGGCCGCACTCGTCACTTACAAGTTAGTAAATTACCTCTGGGTAGTTTAAGAGTGAGGACTTTTAGTAGGGTATTGAAAAACTGCAGGTACTTTTCTGATAATGAGCCATGTGATGCTAAGCAGTAGACTGGAGGTATTTTTCTTGGAGCGTTGGGCAATTAACCAGCCTTTATCCTTCTAGCTACCCACCAGGGTAGCTGGAAGGTAAATCACCTCTAGGTAGTTTTAGAGTGAGGTCTTTAAGAAAGATTACAAGTAGGTACTTTTCTGAACATGATTGCACCATCATCTTGAGGAAACGAGCTCACACTGCGTAGAAACTCAAAGCTTGTGTTCGAAGACCAACTCGCACCAGGCCAGCATGCATGAGCTGTTAACAATTACACTTCTTTGTGTGCAAGTGCACAAAAAGAACAAAGAAGAGGGGATCTACAAATCATCATCATCTCAGCTGAAAGACGTCCACTGCTGGACAAAGGCCTCCCCCAAGGATTTCCACAATGATCGGTCCTGTACTGCATCCAGCGGCTTTCCGCGACCCTCACCAGATCGTCGATCAACCTTGTGGGTGGCCTGCCCACACTACGTCTTCCGGCGCGCGGCCGCCATTCAAGAACCTTTCTGCTCCAACGGCCGTCGGTTCTACGAGCAATGTGCCTACATCTACACAATGTACCTACTATTATTGTCCTCAGGAGCGCAGGGAAGCCAGCGCCGCCAGCCGGAGGTGATGGCCAGTATGCCGAGGTGGAAGGGCAGACTAAAGAAACCACTCTCCAGAACCCTCGTAAGTAACCATTCTGCGAAAAAATACAAAAAAAGCAATGTGAAGTTAAGATAAGCTCCTGATAGTGAAGGACAACATTTGGAACCTGCACACACCTGCGAAGAAATTCAAAGGTTGTGAGTTCTTTACCAACCCGCACTGGGTCAGCGTGGTTTACAAGCGTCTATTCATTCTGATGGGGGTAAGCTCAAGCCGAGCGACGCTCTCGGCAGTTATACCATGTATTTTTTAACCCCCGACGAAAAATTGGTCTGTCTGTCTGTGTGTGTGTCTGTCTGTCTGTCTGTGGCAGCGTAGCTCCTAAGCGGATGTGTCGATTTTGATCAGTTTTTTTGTTTGCAAGGTGTCACAATCGAGAGTGTTCTTAGCTATGATCCAATAAAATATCTTCAGCCATTTGAAGATTATCAGCCTTTTCTACTTTTTGAAAGGATCTTAAGGAACGATTTAGTGGCGGGGGTTTTTTAATTTATTAATTTAATGTAATTCCCGTATCTGTCACGTGCCTAATGGTATTGGCATATGGTTTTCCATAGCAGCCTACAACCCGGACGCTGCATATGACAACGCGGCCTACCATGCCGACCCGGCTGCAGCCGCCTGGGACCCTTCCGCAGCCTGGGACCCTGACCGGGATTGGAATGACGTGAGTACATTGGCGTGGGTTACAGAAGCCAGCACATGAGAAATTTGCCCTACTACTACGGAATACGGGCGCTCTCAAGGTCAAGTGTTTAGCTGCATGTGCTGGCTACTTTTTTGGCGAGAGCACTATTTCTTTCTGCAATTACTGTCTGCAATGGGCTTTGGTTCTTGACCCCTGACCTTTAAGCACAGAATAAATTAATAGTACCTACTATAAGGCGCACTCTCTGTTAGCAATCGTGCAATTTTAAATGTTTAAGACAAAATGCATCTTAAGTCCGCGCCGTGAGAGTCCGTATTACCACAGAATAAAATAGCGTCGTCACTCATGCGCGCATGTTCCTTACTATAGGTCTACCAGAATCTGATGGCAAAAAGGGAAAAGGTTTTTCGACATTTTCACCACTTTTTAAAGGAAATTTGAAGCCAAACCAAAAACGATTCCTCGAAATTTCAGTTGACGGATGACTTTTTTTTTGTTTCCGTATAAAAATCGAAAGGAAAATCGCTATTTTTTAAACTTTTTTTGCTATCAGTTTTTGTGGTAAACCTATAACTAGCACCCAGCTGGGTGTCGCCTGGCGTAGGTAAGATACTGTCAGCAAAATTGTCGCTAGCCTACCTTATGGGATAATATCGTGTGCAGTGGTTCGAGACAAAGTATGCTAGACCCTGCCTTTCTGTTTTTTTTTTCGTTATAAACGTTATATTGACATACTCAACTATAAAAACTCTTTTTTGAGTCTTCGTTTCTTCAAAAATATATACCTACTTCAAAAATCGTCAGTAATTGGTAAATCAAACAAAAAGGCGGGGCTAGAGAACATCGCCGCGTGCTTGGAGAATATTTCCAAAGTGAGCTAAACGGGAACTTTGCTGATACCAGGTGTACCACTCCTTCAGGGCTTCGGATACACAGCGTGGAATAAGCGAACTGAACCATGACCTTAGGGCGGTTTCAGAGTGGGCTAGGAATAACTCATTAATTTTGAACCCTGTCAAAACGAAATATATGGTATTAGGTACAAAACACCAATGTAGTGGTATCATAGATCATAACCATACAGTCTCAGTAGACGATACTAGCATAGAAAGAGTAGAATGTGCTCGGAATTTAGGCTTGTTATTTGACAGTGAACTACGTTTTATAGACCACATAAGTATGAACATCCGTAATTCATTCTATAGATTAAAAGTCCTATATAGAATAAGGCAATATTTATCTACTGAAGTAAGGAAAATGTTGGTGGACTCACTGGTGTTATCTTTGTTTAATTATTGTGATTGTGTGTACGGACCTCGTATTTATCAAAAGACGAATAATGCTATACAACGTGTACAGAATGCATGTGCTCGCTTTTGTTTTAATATACCTAAGCGAGCACATGTGACACCATTCCTAAATACTAATAACATGTTGCGTATGCACTTACGGAGAGTACTACACATGTCATGTTTTGTCACAAAAATAGTACATACACAAAGGCCTACATATCTTTTTGAAAAACTAGTTTGGCTAAAGGATGTAAGCGACAGACTCACACGAGGAAGGGAAGCGGGGATGATGGTGATACCGAGACATAGGACATTTGGGTTTAAGGGTGGGTTTAAGTACGCGGCATCAAAAATATGGAATGATCTGCCTCCGCCTTTGAGGGAAAGTATGTCCCAGCAAACTTTTAAAAACAAAATTAGAGTTTTAATTATGCAAAAGCAACTAAATGCCGATTGCCTCAGGTTGTGAAGGAAGGAATTTGTATGTATTGTTATTTTGAAAATGTTTGTTGTTTTTTTTCTCTTTAATTTTAATATTTCTGAATATGTTAAAATAAGATGTTGGTGGTGCCCTAACTTATGTATCTGGTGGCATGTGAGGGGAGGGGCGGGCTGAAAACCAGTGCTAAGCAAGTCAGCTTGCTATGGCTTGCTAGCGTTAAACTGAGCCTGACCCTCGCCGCACATTACACTATCTTTTTTTGTACTTGAGTATATTATTGTTTGAAATCCGCTTAAATAGTCAGCTATTGTTGCAAGTACCTACCTTATAATATAACTTGTAAATGTGTAATGTGTGGTGAAATAAATGGTTTAAATGGTTTAAATGGTTTTGATAGTACATAGGTATAGGTATTCTGCAGGCCTGCATTCTGCATTATCTAACATCTTCCCTTCGCCTACTAACTGCTCGCTCTGTAGCCGGCGCCTGCGCCCCCCGCGGCCGCCGCAGCCCCCTCAGCCGGATGGCGCGTCCCAGCAGCGGAGCCCTATGACAGCAACGTGACGTCACCAGTGCAGCAGACACAACAGCCCGCCGCTCCTCAGGTGAGACAGCTTGCTTATGTTGTGGGTTTCAAGGTCAAGCTACATCACAAACAATGGTCAGAATTTTATTATTGGGCCTGGCCACAGCTTTTAGTGACGCGCGGTGCGTATTGCGAAGCGCCGGCGCCGGCGGGGCGGTGCGAACTGCGATGCAATGCAATGGTACTTTATGCCACTTTCATCGCCGTCGCTCCTTGCACCGCAGTTCGCTTCGCCGTGTGCTGTGACCAGGGAGTAAGCCACAAAACATGGCTTGTGAAACAACTACTTAACTTGTACCTACATCCATTTCAAACAGAACTGATTGTATACTTTTTTTTTATAAATGGGAGCGAAAAGAAAAACATTGAGCTCGAACCCGCATCTCCTTGGCTATCCGAGCCATACAGGCGCACTACTAACTGTGCTACCAAGTCTCCGTACAAGCCCAATGAACATTTTTAATCACTTCTTACTTGCGTTACAACCCTATCTTAATGATTACGAACTACTAATAGATTAGGGTGTGCACTCTAAGCACTTAGTAAGAAGCGATTAAAAATTTCATTAAGCTTGTACGGAGACTCAGTAGCACAATTGGTAGTGCGCCTGTATGACTCGGATAGCCAAGGACATGCGGGTTCGAGTCCCTGCCCAAGCTCAATGATTTTCACTTTCGCTTCTATTTAAAAATAGTAAATATACCCTAACAGATGGTATCTGAAGATGAAGTGATTGTGTTAAGGATTTTCGTCCTGTTTTTCTACCAATGGTATTTTGTACAAGAAATTCTGTAGGGCTATGAATGTGATCCTTTTTACATATATTTTTTTAGATTGTTATCTATATATATATTACGCAAGCCCGATTTTTGTACAGGGTATCAAATCTACATCCGAGGTCCGATATTGATAAATTATACCTCATTAGCTTCGTTTCATCCTGGAGGGGTGCATAAAACTCTTAGTTTTTTAAGTTTTTTAACAAAATACCAATTAAAAGAAGGTAAAAATAAAGCAAGGATTTGTTTACATTAAATGACATAAATGACAACCACTCAAATTTTAGATTATTTTTTTTCGTATAGGTAATGGCGTTGGCTTCTAGGGCACTTTGCAAATGTCAATAGACTGAAAAAGAATAAATAGCTAGAAAAAAGCAATTCATCCTTTTTTCTTGATGCACCTGCAGGTTGTGGTAAAACGTATGTGCAAAAAACTTTACTTGCCAAAGTAGCGAGTGTTGGTCGCATTGCTGTGCCAGTAGCATTTACCGTATTGCAGCAAGCTTAGTTAACGGAGGTCGAACACTTCACAATCAATTCAAATTGCCGATACCAATTCTTGATTCGTCTGTATCTGGTGTTAAACCTGATTCTTCTCACGGGAGATATCTTGACAGTGCCTACCTTATAATAATTGATGAAGCGAGTATGATACCGGCAGCAGCCTTGACAGTAATCGATCGCATGTTTCGGGATATTACAATTAATGAAGATAGACGACGACAACCATTTGCTGGAAAAGTTGTATTATTTTCTGGTGACTTCAGATAGACTCTGCCGGTAGTGCCACATGCTGGACGGGCAGTAACAATCGAAAACTGTATTAAAAATCATCGTTTGTGGTGATACATGACTTTTCTAAAGCTAGATAAAAATATGCGAGTAAATGAAGGACAAGACGAATTTGCAGATTACTTGCTTAAAGTTGGAAATGACACTCTGCCAAAGGACGAATGTGGGCAGTCAATATTAGATTCGTCTTTTAGGAATTGGTTCGCCGATCGATTTTATATACAATGACTTGGACAATTATAATAATATACACGAAAAGGCTATTCTCACACCGACTAATGAAATCTGTTCAAAAATTAATTTGAAAGTTCTCGAGCGTATCTCTAGCGAAGAAGTAACATATAAAAGCGTAGATACAGTGATATCAGATGACTCTGATTCTAATATAAATTTTCCGACGGAATTTCTTAACAGTATTGAAGTAAGTGGGCTTCCCAGACACAAGCTTAAATTAAAAATTGGTGCTATTGTCATGCTCATGAGAAATCTAAATACGGCCAAAGGGTTGATTAACGGAACTCGGTTTCAGTTAATAAAACTATATACCAATTCTTTAGATTGTCAGGTTCTGACGGGTGCAAGTTCAGGCGAAAGAGTTATTCTTCCTAAAATAAAGTTTAGCCCTTTAGACTCCATCCTTCCATTCAAATTACAAAGATTTCAGTTTCCAGTTACATTTGCATTTGCGATGACAATAAACAAGAGTCAGGGGCAATCTTTGAAAAAAGTAGCTGTCTATCTTCCAAAACCAGTATTTTCTCACGGGCAGCTTTACGTGGCTTTAAGTAGAGCACAAGTTTTTGACGGTATAAAGATATTTATAGAACAATATAAAGATCAAAGAATAATCGGACAATGCCAAGGTTTTATTACTTCAAATATAGTCTATCACGTTTGTTAATAAGTTAATATTTTGAAGTTGGTTATATTTTATAGGGTATTTCTTACTTTTCAGTTTTTTTCGGCGGTTTAATTTTTTATATTATTTCAATTGGCGTAAATTAGATCTAAGATACATAAATGGTTATATGTGAAAATTAGAATGGTTAATGTCAATATTTTGTTATGAAATAATCGAAAAATGGACGAATTTGTGAAAGAAGCTGGTAGGTACAGTCAAGGTTCCATCAGATAATGCGAGCGAGCGAGAAATCCAACCAATACCTGACGGTGACTTTACCTACTTATTAAATGTTATCATTGTTTAGAGTCCGTTTCCTATTAAAAGGGTCGTGGTTTGTATGGGAGCCTATTCCACGACTTTTTTCTTTCCTCACAGTCTCTATATCGTCGATTGTAGGAATATTTATATTACAAGTAGGTATAAATAAATATCCAGGGTGTAATTTAAGTCGTGTTTTATTAGTGTTATTCTGATTCGGTAATAATAATAATTAAAAGGTCAGAAAGTCATAGATGAATATCGAAAATCATATTTTATTTTTATTTCTGCCGTGAGCATTTTTCAAAATGTTTGCACCAAATTTTAACTGATCCTATTTTGTTACCAACATTTACTAAAATAAGTTGACTTTTGTATTCTCATATTTAGGATGATTGTAGACAATAGAGAACCTTAATGACTAAAAAATGCTAACTAAAGTCTAATTTCTCAAATGATTCTTGATATCAAAATAAGAATCAATGAAAGTTTCTTAAGTTTTTTTTAAATTGTTAAGCAAAACTTTTGACAAATGTTCATTTCTACGTTGTGATTATAAAGCAATTAGGCTCAATTCTGGTGGGTTATATTTTATTATTATTAAGGCACCATTTCATTCAAATGTGTGTTTTGAGTACAGTATCGAAAAAATGCCTTAAAAATGGTTTATGTTTCCCTATAATATTACATTACCATATTCTAGCCGGCGTTTCGACGCCGCTACGGGTCTCTAGTATTATTTACTTTTTAAAACTTTCACGGTTGATTTCGTAACTAATAAGATTTAAAACCGGATATTTAACGTGGTATTTGTTTCGTGTGAGTGCCCGATATTTCGAAATATCCCGTTTTATATCTTCATAGTTACTCTATTATTTTTTATCGTCCTAAAACCGTTTCAGGTTTCGAACAGGCTCCTATCCCATTCCACACCACTCCTGAACCACAACAGACCGGTATGCGGTAGGGATATCAACTTTACTTCAATCTTGACGGCCCCGTAGCCTAGTTGGAAGTATGCCTGCCTACAAAGCACAGGGTGGCGGTTTCGAATCCCGCCCAGGGCAAACATTCGTGTGATGAGCACTTGTGTTTGCCCGTGGTTTGCCCTGTGTCTGGATGTTGTATATTTATATATGTATGTATATCAGCTGTCTGACACCCATAGTACAGGCTCTGCCTAGTTTGGGGTCAGATGGCCGTGTGTAAGATGTCCCACATATTTATTTATTTTTTACAAGAACCGAATCCAGACTACTGGATTACCTATATTCTATTACTAAGTTGATTTTTTTTCACGGTTTTAACGTTTTCTTTCTTTTTTTTTCATTTGGGAGACGCGGGTACAAACCAACCAACATTCCAATGTGTTTCCGATTTTCGAAATCATATGTACAGAAGCCAGCACACGCGGCTGGACATTCGCACTACGATATTCACCCCTACCACTACGGAATACGGGCGCTCTCAAAATCGACATTTCCAGCCGCATGTGCTGGTTACTGTACATATACCTTCGTTTTCGACGCTCTTACGGTGAAGGAAAGCATCGTGGGTGAGGAAACCTGCACACACTTACGAAGAAATTCAAAGACTGTGTGTGAAGTTGACCAACTCGCACTGGGCCAGCGTGGTCGACTAAGGCCTATTTAACCTGATCCAGGGTAGGCTCGCCTTTAGGTTTAGAAGCATAGGGGCTGTTTACAATTTTTTATTTTTGAATGGCCTATGAATTATAACGTAGTTTAACAGTCTTATACGCAATAAATCAAAAGGGATGTTTTACGAATACCATGGTCTAAGAAACAAGGTCTAACAACTCCGACCACGTGACTGACACAAGCCTACGTCATTTTGCGCTGTTCATCCTTGTCTATTACATGCATTCGACAAGGATGAACAGGCAAAATGACGTAGGCTTGTGTCAGTCACGTGGTCGGAGTGTTAGACCTTGTTTTCTTAGACCATACGAAATTTTTGTCCGAAGTTTCGGCAGGGTTGCACCTGCCCTGCCAACGGATGATTTAAATTGTTTTTTGTATGTTATTTAGGTGGCTGCCGCGCCCGCTTACTACAAAGCGAAGGAATACAACCCGGAAACAGCTGTGAACCCTCTGGTTAAACCAGAAAATGCCAGTGAGTTTGCTAAATTACTAAAAACACACACTATTTATAGTACACTTACGCCGGGTTATCTTACCGATGATGATCATATTTGACAGATGTACGAGACAACGTTCGTACAATAATTATATTGCATTCTTGCATTTATTCATATTGACCTAATTTGGGTCAGTCGTCACTAGACAGTCTATAAGCGCTACCGCGTGTTGATTCATGTAAACAAAGTGCGGCTCACGTAACTTAACTTGTCACTAAATACCAATAAAAACCTTGAACTGTATATTAAGTGTTTTGGTGTAAAGTGAACTACAACTCCTGGGATTGTCCTCAACGAAGATAAAACCCTATTCATTTTGGTCCTTCGAATAAAGAAGGGAACCGGTGATTTTTGTGGTTATTTTTTATCTACTGTGGCAAATCGGTGTCTGGCCTCCCACAAGCGGGTCTCACCAGGCATTGAGAAGGTGCATACAGCAGGGTAACCACATTTAGGATCATCGATTCCTTGTCAACTACAACGAAAAGACTATTGCGGGCCGAACGTCAACGACGCGCGGATTTGCAAAACTTCAGTTGTAATTAACGTAACCAGCGCAGCGGAGATAACGTCTACTGCTATCTAACTAACTATCAACCTAAAAAAGGTAACGAACAACGTTCAAAAATGGATAAAGAAAACGAACTCTTGTTCCAAGAGCTTATCTCTAGGCAAGAGTCAAGCTATGAAAACATTAAAAAGATGCAAATTAACTTTGGAAAGGATTCCGCAAGTAGGAAAACTGAGGAATACCTAGAAAATCGTATAAGCGCTCTGAATTCGATGTGGGAAGAATTCAAGTCAAATAATAAAAGTCTTATTGGATTTTTACCTGGAAAATCGGAGCATGAATACTTTAAGAAAAACGTCTACTCAATAGCCGAGTCAATCTATAGTGAAATGATTCAAACTATGACTAACCTGCGTATCGAGAAATTGGCCAAACAAGGACCGTCGGGCGACGCACAGGAGCAACATCTTAAGGACGAGGACGGAAGGCGCTTGGCGACGTTATTACGTCAGCAGATGTGCAATTTCAATGCCCTCGAGAGAGCTATCTCCAAAGTTAACATAGAAAAAATGGAGGAGAAGTGGCAATTACAAGATCAACTATCGATACTGAAAGCTAAGTGGGAAGTTGTGGATAAAAACCATTGGGAGTTAGTTAGTTAGGAGGAGTGAGTTACTTGTTGCTAGGAGAAAACAAGCCGTACCACGACAAGTTCAATCACTGGGAAAAAACTTACGATAACCTAAGAGAGAAGATCGGTCGCAAAATCTGGGAGACCTCTCATTATGAAAAGGCAACGCCGAAAATAGAACTTCCAGAGTTTAACGGAGCGTACAACAATTGGATATCATTTCGAGACCTATTTTTTGAGATGATACATAACAATCCTACGCTGAACAAGACAGAAAAGATGAAATTTTTAAAATCAAAAATACGTGGCGAGGCTGAAAGATTAATTAAACACCTATCTGTGAGTGCAGACAACTATGATTCTTGCCTTGAGATCATAACACACCGCTACGATAATAAGAGATTACTTTTCACGTCCTACATAGATCTACTTCTCAACCAACCATCGATTGATAAACCAAGCTCGACGAACTTGAAGAAGCTACACGACACCACCCGGGAATGTGTAAATGCCCTAGTCAACATTGGCATAGACGCCCCCGTGTGGGGCCCACTGCTAGTGCATTTGCTATCGTCAAAACTGGATGACGTCACTTACGGTGATTATATAGAAAGCATGCACAACCCACGTGATCTGCCTGACTTAGAAGAATTCATGGAGTTCATAGAATTGAAATTCATGTCATTGGAGACTTCACGAAACAAGAAAAGCGGTCAGAAACCTCAAACTTCATCATACAATCAAAATAAAAACTACGCAGAGGCAAAGTCAATGAACTTTAACAAGGCAGAAAAATGGACAAAAACATTTCATGCTGCAGTCCGAAACTGCCCACTGTGCAAAGAAAATCACGCACTTAGACAGTGCGCTGCATTTCTGAACATGAATGTCGCAACGCGCAACATGACAGTGAGCAAATTAAAATTATGCAAAAACTGTTTATTTAGCCACGGTGCAAATAAATGCATTTCGCCTTCTCGATGCCAGGAATGTAAATATAAACATCATAGTCTATTACATGATGAGAATATGCAAGGTCAAAGACCGAGAACAGAGGCGTCGACGTCAGGTTCGGGAGAGAGAACATCCAACCACATAAACAGTGATGATCAGGAGATACTCCTTACAACCCTTCAGCTTAGGGTGAAAAATAAAGAAGGAGATTACATTATCCTTCGCGCTTTACTCGATCAGGGGTCTCAAGTGACACTGATCACTGAAAAAGCAGCTCAACGGTTAAATCTACCGAGAAGCAAACTGAACGCTGCCGTCTCAGGCGTCGGCTCAATCATGGGCACCAGCAAAGGGATGATTAAGCTGGAATGCAAGTCAATCCATTCCGAATATACATTTCTAACAGAAGCGTTGATAATGCGGAAATTAATCAACAACCTCCCTAATGCCACGATAAATACAGATAACTGGAAATATCTCGATAACATAAAATTGGCTGACCCTACATTCAACATATCGGGGCCCGTCGACATCCTACTAGGAGCGGATATTTACTCCGAAGTTATCCTAGAAGGGATATTAAGACAAGAGAAGCATTCGCACGTAGCCCAACAGACCAAATTAGGCTGGATTCTTTGTGGAGCTACAAAGCAACTGAACTGTTTTGTTACCATAACAAACCTAGACAATCTATCGCAGTTCTGGGAAACAGAAGACATCCCCACTGAATCCCAACCGACTAGCGAAGACGAGTACTGCGAAAAGTACTATCTTGAAACAACTAAAAGATTACCTAACGGACGCTATGTGGTAATGATGCCAATGGAAGAAAACTATGAGCAGAAACTAGGAGACTCGAAAACGAAAGCTATCGCGCAATTTTATCAACTAGAGAAAAAAATGGCAAGGCAATCTCATTTCGCAAAATTATACAAAGATTTTATTAAAGACTACCTAGATCTGGGTCATATGAAACCATCCAGGCCATCACAGGATAATGTTCAAGTCTACCTACCGCATCACGGCGTACTGAGAGAAAGTTCAACAACAACAAAGTTGAGAGCTGTTTTTAACGCATCGATGAAAACAGACTCTAACCAAAGCCTGAATGACTTGATGAAAAAAGGACCAAACCTGCAAAAAGATATCTTGTCACTTATCATCAAATGGCGCAGTTACAAATATGTCTTAACGGCGGACATTGAAAAAATGTACCGTCAAATCCTTATTCATCAAGATCAACAGAACCTACAGAAAATTATCTGGAGAGAAAGTGCTAAAGATAATCTACAAGAAATGCAACTATGCACTCTAACATATGGCACCAAGGCTGCCCCATATATAGCCATGCGAACACTACTCCAGCTAGCTACAGATGAAGGCCACTCCCATCCATTAGCACAAAAGGCCCTACTGAATGATTTTTATATGGATGACGTCATTACCGGGCATCATACCGTAGAAACCACAAGATTACTGCAAACACAACTATATGACTTATTAAAACGAGGAGGGTTTATTCTGCGAAAGTGGGCTAGCAACGAGCCATCTGTTCTAGAGAAAATACAAAAGATAGACAAAAGCACTGCTAACAACTTTAACTTCAATCGTAAAGAATTCAGTAAAACTTTGGGGCTCGCGTGGGTCGACGAAAGCGATACGTTTCACTTCAATTGCGAGAACCTCAAAACTGACGAAAAGAAATATACGAAACGGAAACTACTATCAGAAATCAGTAGTATTTACGATCCGATCGGATGGTTAGCTCCGATGACCATAGAAGCAAAACTAATATTTCAAAAGCTATGGAGCGAAGAATATCAACATATAAACTGGGATGATACTTTGCCTGACATCATAACAGAGAAATGGCTAAAGATAAAATCTGAGCTCCATGAGATTAACAAAATCAACTTACCAAGATGGATTCAAAACAATAAGAAAATCATCGAGTTACAAGCATTTTGCGACGCTAGTGAGCTTGCATACTCTTGCGTAATCTATACACGAACTACGTCATCGGATGGCGCATACGTCACCACTCTACTCACGGCGAAAACAAAAGTAGCGCCGTTGAAATCTAAGACATCCATTCCAAGGCTCGAACTATGCGGCGCTGTTCTACTATCAAAGCTAACCGAGAAAGTTATTAGAGCATTGGCTGATTACGACATCAAAATATCCTGCTGGACGGACTCTAAGGTAGTCCTGGCATGGCTACAAGGAAATCAGTCTAGATGGGAAAAATACATCACCAATAGAACGCAACAAATACTTATGATAATACCTGCTGATAAATGGGGTTACGTGAAGAGTAGCGAAAACCCCGCCGATTGCGCCACGCGAGGTCTGTCACCTGCCAAACTAGTGGGTTTCTCCTTGAGGTGGGAAGGGCCACACTGGCTAAAGCAGCAAAATAAACAAGCGGAACTAACCTCTGAAATTTACAAAACAAATGAAGGTTTAGTAAAAAACTGCTACATGACGGAACCCGCGCCATTGAAAAATGAATTTATCAATTCATTAATAGATAAACACAGCGACATAGATCGCATTACAAGAGTATTGGCGTGGACTTTACGTTTCATCGATGCATTGCGAAACAAAACGAGGTCAACTGAGCGCAATGAACTGACATTGTATGAAATAAATAAAGCAAAATGTGTTATTATAAAATCAATACAGAATGAACATTTTGAAAAAGAGATAACGTCTCTTAAGGAAAATGGGAATTTACCTAACAAAAGCTCAACGTTAAAACTGAATCCATTTCTAGACGCTGATGGAGTACTGCGCGTGGGAGGTAGACTAGGACTTTCTGCCTTACCTATGGAAGCGAAACATCCTATTCTGTTACCACACAACGGAAGATTGACTCAGTTAATCATTGAGAAGGCCCACCGCAAGACATTACATGGTGGGGCCAGATTAACTCTCGCCCAAACTAGAAATAATTACTGGATTGTCGGCGGAAACCGGGCAGTCAAAAAGACGCTACAACAATGCATTAGATGCCACCGCTTCCGAGTCAACAAAAACGAGCAACTTATGGGTAACTTACCTAAAGAGAGAATCACGCCGTCGAGACCGTTCACACACACGGGCGTGGATTTCACGGGCCACGTAGAGGTTAAGATAAACAAAGGCCGTGGAATCAAAACTTGTAAAGGATATGTTGCCATTTTTATATGCATGTCAACAAAGGCAGTGCATATCGAACTTGTGTCGGATTTATCAACAGAGACGTTCATAGCCGCCTTGAAAAGAATGTGCGCCAGGAAAGGTACCCCGAGGCACATATATTCAGACAACGGCACGAACTTTGTAGGAGCAACAAGAGTATTGCATAATGAGTTTCTACAATATAAAACAATGCTATCTGAAGAATTCTTTAAGGAGGTCAACGACCTGGAAATAGAGTGGCATTTTAACGCCCCCGCCTGGCCATCGGCAGGAGGCTTATGGGAAGCAGCTGTACGATCTATGAAAAGTCATCTCCATCGAGTGATTGGACAACAGAAGCTTACCTACGAACAATTCTCTACGCTTTTAACGCAGATAGAAGCGTGTATGAACAGCAGGCCGCTGTGTCCTCTTTCAGAAGACGTAGACGACCTTGACTACTTAACGCCGGGGCATTTCCTAACAGGAGGGCCCACACTCTCATTGCCACTCAAGGAACCTCAAGAAATGAAATCTATTGACTTGAGAAATAATTGGAAACTCATAGAACTCATGCGCCGCCATCATTGGGATCGTTGGTCTCAAGAGTACCTACACACAGTACAGAATCGACACAAATGGAAGCAAGCCAAAGACAATATAAAGAAAGGACAACTAGTACTTATAAAAGAAGAAAATCTACCTCCGGGCAAGTGGGCAATGGGTCGAGTAGTAGAAACACACCCGGGCAGCGATGGATTAGTACGAGTCGTAACTCTCAAGACTCAAGGCGGGTTATTAAAGAGGCCTATAATAAAACTGGCACCGTTGCCTATGGAACCTAGTAACAAGGACGAAAATCCACACATTACGCAATCAGAATGCGAGATCCGCAACGCGGACAGAAAAACAACATCAAAGGTAAACAGGAAAGTCAACAGCTTGCTGATGGTCCTTCTAGTAGCACTGGCAACTTGTTACCCAGTTTCAGCGATCCCTGCCAGCCCACAAAACTCTAAAATCACCCCACTGACCGAAAATCACCCGATCTACTTTGACCCCGTTGGAAATATTCAACTGATACACGACGAGTGGAAACTATTGGTATACTTCAATCTGACGTCACTATGGCAAAGTACAACCAAGATCGAAGATTTCATTAACCATTTGAGGAAGATTTGTAACACAATGCCAGATGAGCAATGTCACGCTACAATAAGGCAACTGGAATTCGAAATGGTTCAAATAAAAGAATATAACAAACTTTTGAAATCACGTCATCATCAAAGGAAACGCCGTGGCTACGTCGACGGTATAGGAAACCTCGCCCGAACTTTATTTGGAGTGCTAGATAGCGAGTTCGGCAAGAAATACGTCCAAGACATTAATAAAATTCAAAACAACGAACAGTATTTATTGGAGCTGATAAGAAATCAAACAATGATAGTAGAAGCTGAAAATAACTTGATAAAAAGCAACGAACAATTTATAAACAAGCAATTCGACACCATTCATCATTATATGCAACGCACTAAGGATGACGTAGAATTATTGCAAAACAAAGTTAGCATACTTACCACTATGAATGACGTAAACGCAGGAGCATTAACAGCTAGTTTACTACTATCAGCCCTAAGAAGAAGTCAGGAAATGTTACTAGACACATTGACAGATGTATACAAAGGGCACCTAAACATGAATCTTTTCACTCCAGAGCAGCTGTTAGAAAAACTAAACTACATTGCGGGCCTCATGTCAAGACGATTAACTCTGCCTATCAAAAACTGCAATGAAGTCGATTGTATACAAAATATATACAAACTGCTCTACGTAAAGGCTCGACTAACGGAACAATACCTACTGTTCGAATTACACATACCGCTACTAAGCGACGATGAATATACATTATATCACAATATACCTATACCTAGACAAGTTAATCACGACCAGTGCCAAGTGATAGCAATAACATCTAAGTATATAGCCGTGAACTATGTAAAGAATACCTATATACAAATCGAAGATGGAGATCTTCAACATTGCACTACGGCAATGGCGGACAATTATATATGCCACGCCTATAACGCTATAAAAAGTTTGCACGGGCTAACAGCATCGTGCGAAGCTAAGATGTTAAGCCATCATGTAAACATAACATGTAATTGGGCCGAACAAAGATGTATGGACCAATGGATAAAGCTACATAGACCCAACATATGGCTATACAACTGTAACTCGCAGTGCCCGACTCGTATAGTATGTGAGAATCAAATTACAACGACGATAATAACAATGGCGGGTCTACTTATCCTAGGTCAGGATTGCATAATACAACATAAAGATTCTACAATCTATTCTTACAACGTTTTTGGCAGCAAGATCAAAACAGGTGTAACTTTGGAAATACCTAGAATTGACTCGCCAAATGAAATCTTAGATACATACAAGAACACAGCAATCCTATTACCAAAACTGAACAGATCTCGAGAACATGACATGTTAGAGAAACAAATCGCAGTTCAAAAGGAGAGTGAGCGATTACCGGAAGAGTTATCTGTACATGAAATTGGTAACTACACCATAAGCTCTTTGCTGGTGGGAGGAATTATCACCGCAGTGATAATATGGAGATTTAGAAAACGACTTGCTCTATGTAAGAAAAACAAAGAGTCTGGTTATATACCTAGATCCCACACGATACAGCCTTCGAGAACGAATGAAAGTGTAGGCAAGGAAGATATAGAGCTTCAGGACATGCCTGTATATGCAAAAATAAGTAAACAAAGGATGAAATCGACTCCCCCGCCGAAACCGCGAAGAGCAAATGAATTTAGACTTTAAGAACTTTAATTGTATTAATTTAATTTTCTTTCCATTTGACATGTAATTATTTAAGTTAAACTTGTAACACAGGTTAAGCTATTTGAGCGCTGCTATTTTCCCTCGGGAGCATGTACGAGACAACGTTCGTACAATAATTATATTGCATTCTTGCATTTATTCATATTGACCTAATTTGGGTCAGTCGTCACTAGACAGTCTATAAGCGCTACCGCGTGTTGATTCATGTAAACAAAGTGCGGCTCACGTAACTTAACTTGTCACTAAATACCAATAAAAACCTTGAACTGTATATTAAGTGTTTTGGTGTAAAGTGAACTACAACTCCTGGGATTGTCCTCAACGAAGATAAAACCCTATTCAACAGATCAAAGATAACATCGAATGATTCAAAAACAACAGTCAGATAAATCTAAACATGTCAGCTCTTCTCTCTTTCGAGATGGTAAAATAATCTGTTTCTATGAGTTTGATCGATCTAGACATTGGTATCACTCTGTTACTTCAGTAACTTAATGGGTTGTAGTAGATCTGCAGTCTGCACGATGTCCAACAGTCATCATAATACAGTAGAGGTATCGTGTTTGGACTCATCTGGCTGTGGCAGGTGCAGGGCTTGTTTCATCATCATCATCATTTCAGCCAGTAGATGTCCACTACTGCTGGACAAAGAAGATCTTTGGAGGAGGCCTTTGTCCAGCAGGGGTTGTTTACCTGGTTAAAATTGTAAACCAGGTATTTGGCATCTCCGTGTTATATTACGCAAGAGAGCGTTATCGTTTCGATTTCGCTCAAATTGAAACCCAACCGGTTGAAAAACTGAAAATTTCGCTTGCTCCGCTGCCAAATAGCATTTATCTCTTTCTATATCTAGAACGCTTATTTTGGGACAAAGAGTTGTCAGGTTGACTGTCCAGATAACTCTTTATCATAGTTAAAGTAGGTAATTATGAAATTAATGCAATCTGCTTTGATTATATACGCGCGGAATTAACCAGATATTTTCCAGCAGCGATACCTACTCAATATGACATTTTACTCCGAGCAGAATTCCGTAATGCTCATACCGGTTAAATAAAAACCCTCATTTAGGGGTCTCCAAAATACCGGTTTCAAGCCTTGCTTTTATGTTCCTCCAGACATCCTGCAGCTGGCTTGCTGGTACGTGGCGTTCCCCGTACACTGGTCGTGTCGCCACACGATGCCGGACTGCCGCGGCCACTGGTATCCCGTCACCTTCCTCATCTCCATGCTCTGGATCTCCTTCTATTCCTACTTCATGGTCTGGATGATCACCATCATTGGTAAGTCTTTTGGGGTGATTCGTAAATTCGTCAATTTCGGTTAAGATTTAAGGTTTAGAATGTAAAACATTGTTTCTTTTTTTATGTTCGTTAGTGTGAGTCAAGAGCCCGCATTGATTTGAGCAAAGTTTACTTACTTCCATTTTGACGTCATTAACATGAATTTTCGAGTTCATATTTAAGTGCGTGAAGAAAATGGTGAGGAAGCCTGCTCGCTCACACCTGCGAAGAAATTGTTGTGTGTAAAGTTGACCAACACGCACTGCACCAGCGCATATCGACTAAAGCCTAGGCACCCTATAATTCTTCTCCCTGACGTATAGTACAGACTCGGCCTAGATTAGGGTTAAAGGAGAGCTTTCCGCATATTTAATATCATTATGTATTCCATTTAATAGTAAAAGAAAAAAAATAGTCAAATATCTTTCAAGAACACATTGCGCGAACCTACCAGTTCTGTTCAAACTGATATCGCATCGCTTTGATCTCTTTTTTATTGCTTAGACTTATAATTCGTTCAAGACGAGACCAGGTCTTGGTTTGAACAAAGCTTTTAGCTTCTTATATGACGTCATTAAGTGTTTATTAAGAAGAGAAATGATTTTGAATTTGAACTGCCAATTGAGGCACGCGGGGGAAAAAGGCGTTGATTTGTAAAATTAATGTAAACCATGTCTGTTCCAGGCTACACTCTGGGCATCCCTGACACGGTGATGGGCTTGACATTCGTGGCTGCTGGAGTGTCCGTTCCTGACGCGTTGTCTTCGCTCGCTGTCATTAAGGAAGGGTGAGGACTATACCAGAACATAAAGCCTGACCAAAGAAATAAGAAACCTGCTCTGGGGGCGCTACGTGTATATTTTTTCGACTATGGCAACAATTTCCCTTATAAAATTAGTTCCATTGAAATACCGCAATATGGCGAGGTTTCTTATTTCTTTGGTCGGGCTTTACATATCTGTCTTTGGCAACTTTGTACAACTTGTCATTTTACAGAAAGCATCGGCATTCTACAAACGCTCGCCATTTTGGAATATGCCGAAGGCAAATCGCACAATGCTTTGTCATTTTCTATTAAGCCAAAAGAAGTCAAGCGCAAGTCAAGTCAAATTGTCTAAATATTTTCTACTCGTTATTCAGTCCACGCGCGGCGCTGTTTTGTCAAAATAACAATGGCGGCGCATAATCTACAGCTGTTTCTTTTTGTGAGGATAATCAATAAAAGAATCAAATTAAAATCAGTCAGGTTTAACTGCTAACGTTGTTTTCATAAATGGAGGTCGTATTTCTTAAATAATTTCTGATCAGGTTCGATTTTAGGTAGGTATAATTTTTTTCCAGTTCATAGAGCCACTAGTAGTGAGATGAGCCAGAATAGAAGAGAGATATCACAAAAAGAGATTAGAAAAGTGAAGAAGAAGTGAATGAAAATAGGTAAAGCCCGACCAAAGGAATAATAAACCTCGCCATATTGCGGAATTTTAATGAAACTAATTTTATAAGGGAAATTGTTGCCATTTTCGTAAAAATATACACGTGGCGCCCCCAGAACAGATTTCTTCTTTCTTTTTTCTTTGGGCAGGCTTTATAGAGTACCTACTTATATCTAACAAAAACCCATTAATTGGACAGTTACGGCGACATGGCCGTATCGAACGCGGTGGGATCGAACGTGTTTGATATCCTGGTGTGCCTGGGACTGCCGTGGTTCATCCAGACCGCCATCATACATCCCGGCAGCCACGTCAACGTCATCAGCAAAGGTGAGGCAACACCTCGAATACCTACCTACCTAAGGCCTATTTCAATGGCGACAGAAGACAGAAGACGAAAGAGACGCAGTTATTCGTTAGAATGACATACAAATACACCGCGCTCACTATTGCGCATAACTGCGTCCCCTTCGTTTTCTGTCATTGTCACTAGTAAATAGTGAAGTAATCATGATATGAATGATGAAAAAAATAAACCGGTTAAAGAAATTTTCACAAGTTAACCGGTATGTACCTATTTCGGTCTTTTTATTTTATTTAAAACATTAAAAATTATGATAATTAAACTAATAAGTTAATTATTTTAGTTTCTAACGCGGTTTGCATTACTGCAGAAGTTGGTAGAAAATACTTCATTCTAGAGAAAAAATAAATTTGAAATCTTATTTAGATATCCTCCTGAGTCCCACGTTATTAAAAAAAAAACCTTTCATCATTGAGACCTAAATTTTTCGTTAGGTATAGAAATAGTCATTGGGTCCCGAGGTGCTTTATAAAGAACAAAATAATTTTTGATATGTTGTGTAAAATCTAATTAATAAAACAGTAAAGGAAAGCGTCAATTTGACTACTTACTAATATCTTATTGAAATGTAGCATGTTTGTTATTTGTCGATGACAGGGTTCGCATGTAGGTCAGGGTTTGGTATAAGCTGGTGGTTATTAATTTATACTTTCTTATTTCGGTAAAAATATTTAAAAAGCACTCAAATTCACTTTAAAATATAGTTGAAAGTTCAGGACTCACCGTAATGATGTATGTTCTTGTTATAAAAAAAAATTGGCGTTTACGACAAATCGTCTTTTAAAGGCCGGGACTCAGGAAGATTTATTAATACACATTAATTAATTCAAACAAAAATAATACTCAACCTATATGAGTAATTAACACCCAATACCCGATCTATATAATCGTGGTAAATGTTTTATAAAAAATTTACGTTACCCTTATACTCATAATCCACCTGTCTTCTCCAACAGGTCTGATCTACTCCACCCTCTCCCTCTTCTCCACCGTCATATTCCTGGTGGTGGCTACTCACGCCAACGGCTGGAAGTTAGATCGCAAGTTCGGAGCTGTCCTGATGGTGTGGTACCTCCTCTTCATAACCTTCGCCAGCCTCTACGAGCTGAACATATTCGGAGACTTCCACCCACCAGACTGCATCTCCGACTATTAAAGTCTTGGTTTTGATTCTAACGCGTGCTTAAACTTAGCCTATTCTGTAGTAAAACTAAGTTTTGAAACAGATACATTACTTTTTTAACAGATATACCGTCTGTTAACTTATTTTTTTATTTTAAATCGAAGCTAAAATTAAAAACATTGAACATTAATGAACTAAAACAAATAATGAACTAAAACAAATAGAGCTGATATGCACTCTAAGTAATAATAAGAAGTGATACAGAATTTCGTTGGGCTTGTACTACAGACTCGATGGCACGATTGGTAATGCGTCTGTGTGGCCCGGATAGCCAAAGAGATGCGGGATCGAGTGGTAAGGGCCCGAACTTAATGTTTTTAATTGTTGCTTCGATTTGAAAGAAATGCTCAAATTCAGTCAAAAGCTACCGAAATTTGCCTGGCGAAGGCGTGTCGGTTTGTAATTGGTCTCTTTTAAGTTTCTATGAAAGGATACACACCGTACGAATAGTATGTGTTCGGCACCGTTTCTGGATGTTATTGTAAAAGATTTGTTTAAACTGGAAAAATAAAATTTGACTAACACGACCTTTCATGGATTACTATTAGTTAGGTATGATTAAAACATCGATTGAATCTGTTCCTCATAAAATTACTGGTAAATTTAAATGTTATGAAAAAAGTTGTTATCTGTTCAAACGCACGTCACGCTTTCTACGAATCAGTTCAATTGATCAGTGTGTTGAAGATGTTTTGTTTATTTAGAAAGAACGAAAGAAATCAATTTATTTCCAGTGAACACAAACAACGACATTAACAAATAAACAACAATAGAATAAAACATAACATGAGTTCACAGAAAGGGAATTGGGACCGACTCAGCATTACGTTGCAAGGTCTGAGACTCAAAAACTTGCAACACTGATTTTCAGTCGGCACCAACAGCAGAGTGGCGCTTAAAAATAAAAACTTATAGATATCTATTTATTTAAAGTTCAGATGGTATATGTTTCTTCTTATAAGGAAAGAAAGTGTACGACATCCAGAGGTAGCGCTAGGTTAGTCCAATTCTGAGAAAAACAAACGAAAAAAAGGCTTTATAAAAGTATTTTAAGAATACATATCTCTCAAGCCATAGAAATGATTAGAATGATAAAATGTATGAAGCGGTTGAACGCACAACATCCGACCAGATAGATGTACATACAAACATTCGCATTACCTATTTTTATTAGTAGTCGCATCAAGGTGAGCCTCGACGCTGTATGTAGCCCGTTTCACGAAATTAAGTATAATTTCATATTCATCGCCTGTTTTTTTTTTCAAATAGCATACTTTATTCTTTAATATTTTTTCCATTGCATTTTGTAATACCTACATAAAAATAAGATTGACATGTTATAAAAATATTTTAATGTTAAGTAAGCGCCTCCTCTTTTGAATGAACGTAAGTCGTAGTTACAAAACTTAGTTCAACCACATAATAAATAAGGGGAATTATAAAACAAGCGAATAAAAAAACAACTTTGCGACTGATGATGACATACTGTTTTAATAACTTGAGCGGCGTGAATTTGAGTAAGCGAAAAATTAACTAAACTAACGACGAATATTGATTAATAATAAAATCCAGAACGAGCTTACAAAAAGTGCATTGTGAATAATCCATTTCAGATATTAGAATTACAAATTGGGCGACTAAATTACTAAGTGAGCGACTAAATTACCAAGTGAGCGTCTAAATTACCAAGTGAGCGACTACATTACCAAGTGAGCGACTGGAAATATAGAGAGGGCAACTGGCAACACGAAGGTCACTGGCTTTGATAATAGTAGTCAGGGCGTTAAACGAAGCGGGGGGACGCTAAAAAAAAAATCTACCCAGAATCAAATCGGTTGGTTAGGTTAGGTTAGACTGATGTCAATAACAGAGCGGAGGGAGCCGAGCGAGCGGAGCGAGCGTGCCGCGGCAGCGGCCGGGGACCGCCGGAGTTTTAATTTTTTCAAAGTTGTTTTTGTATTCGAAACACTTCATTTAAGATAGAATGACGCTCAGTATAAAAAATACATTTGCCAAATATTGAAAAAAATGCAGAACGTTACGTTGACATTCAAACAAATATTAGGTCGCTCAAATATTATGAAGCTGCTCATTTTGTATTTTAAGTAACTCAAATTAATGTTTGTAAGTTGCTGTTCTGTTGATTTCTCGTCGCTCACAGTCAGTCGCTCACTTAGTAATTCTGTAACCCAAATTAATTAATTTTGACACTCAAAACTGTAATTTACAGTCACTCGTTTAATTACTACCCATAATAGTACTAGGTTCAACTGAATTGACGGAATATGCCGAGATTATTTTCTTTGGTCATGTCTTATTTAATTAAGATTTGCGAATTGTAGCTTCTCGTGAAACGGGGTCCTGAAGTCACTATCAGAATCAGAGCTATCTAATGCGATGTAGCCTTTAGTGTTTCGTAAGCAATCTTATGAATATATCTTAGATTTAGCAAGCTGTATTACTTGTTGAATGATTATAATATCTATGCAGTTAAACACTTGTTTTTGTCGAACTTTATTGCTTAGTGTGAAAACTTCTCTATCTATATTGTTGAAATTAGGTATGGCATTATTTACAATATCAATAGTTGGAAAATTGACAGAAAGTCACTTAATGAAGAACCTTGGATAGGCCTAAACCGAGAAAAATTCCGGCTTTTAGCGCAAGGAATGCCCTGATCGAAGGGTCAAACTTTGTGATACGAGTAATTATGAAAGACAATTTTTAACTAAAATGACAATTTTTGGTTCTTGCATGGCCTGCACAGTCAGTTTTCCGACAAAACTCGCGAAACTAGATCTTATTTTCCATTTCTATTTTATCGTGCGTGTATACCAAATATAATTTAATAACTTTAAGTTTTAATTTTGAATGCGGTTTAATTTTTATTGTAAGCTTTTATGTATCTTTAGGTTAAAGTATGTACCGTCTAAAAGACGGCAAACTAGTCGTATTAAAACTAATTGTAACATTCAATCGAATATCAGATAGGTATCATAAAATAAGGATTAAGTTTTCTGTAAACTAAACTTCTTTAAAAATAATTACAAGACATCGAGAATAAGACGAATTAAATTAATATGTTATTTTTTAGAACGATGGCCTAGTAGAAGAATACCAAAATTAAAATAATAGTTACACCTAGTTACCCAAACAAATCCAACAGGTAATCTAGCACTTAAATTTTAACACCAATCAGTCAGTAATATTATCCCTTTGTACTTCTCGATAGAATTATGTTAAAAATAATATGTAAAGGAACCAATATAGGCTATAGTAGTTTTTGTTTTTCAAATAAGTTAATGAAAGTATTTTAATTAGGTAATCAAAAGGCTAAATTTTATTGCTTTTGGAGTCTCAAATAACCAAACCTAATAGGTACCTAAATAATGTTTTCCATACTTTAACTCAGCATACCTCAATTGACGAAATTCTTCCTTCAATTATTGTATAAATAAATAATATGTTACATAATATTATGTACTTAACTATCCCATTTCCACTCTGTGATCTTTGTAGCTAAATAAATATTTAGGTAACCAGAAATTATGTAGTTAAATGTAAAAAAGATATTGCACCTACTTTTTAATAAATTGAGGTGTTAATAAAAAAAATCAATACCAATTTATAAATTAAATAAAGTATTTATAATAGATATAGTACTTAATCTAAAAATAGGTGCAATAATATATTTGGTAAAGATTTAAATAATCTATAATCTTAGAGTTACTTAGTTGTTTGCCAGTAAAACGATTCATGTACCGAAGCAGTTTTTAGTACCAGGCATGGATATAATAGCTTGCGTATGGCACTTTGTAATAAAATTTAGAAGTCAATATGTAAGCAGCAATTTAATATAATTTTTTACAAGTTACTGAGATTTGATAAGTAATTGATTCATCACCCACAAGAATATTATTCATTGTTATTTTTAACGTGAGTCGTAATTATAATACCAGAGGCTAATTCACGTATGTATCAAAATTACAATAATGTCAACTATTCTAAATGAAAGTTGAAAATATGAACGTCGTAGTGGAAATATTTTTATGACTTTCATAAAATTAAAAACCATAATTTTGCCGGTCATTCGACGTCTTCGGCAACATTATTTATATTTAATAAAACCTAAAAAAAATATTTTACCGAGTGAAGTGTTTGAAAGTCAGTATAATAAAAACAATCATTTCATTATGACCAAAACCAAAAGTAGCCTTAACATCATCGCTCAAATAAAATTGTAACATACAAAACATACTTGTGATTGGCTTATATTATATATAACCATGTCAATTAGGTGTTTTTATGTTTGTTGTCCTACTATAGACATACCTTATTTAAAAACGCGTTCCAAAAATTATAGTAATTACATTTGTGTAATTTTTATTATAACTTATAGAAAATGTTAAAACTTGTAGTCCAGTATTTAACCTGTCAATTAAACTAATTATTGTTGTTAAACAATACTATTTATTGATGTTTTTTCTAAGTGTTATTATAAGACAATAATTATTTGTGTGGCTGCAATAATTTGTTTTAAAAAGCGTTGCGAATTTTGAATTGATTAAATTTTGACTTAATAAATTAATGTGAAGCCTATTTAAAAACAGTAAGTTTAAATACATATATATACCTAAATAAATTAACATTTAGTCACACTTGGCGCTTGCTGTTAATTTCAAAGCGGTTAATCCAACCATACCGGTTATTTATAAAAAATTACCGGTTAACTATTATCGTTGCGATAATCAATTAAATATGTCAATTTGATGTTGGTTCAATTAAAATTACGGTAACAACATGCCCATTATTATTGTCATCGTAAAAAATACATTATAATATAATATTATATATAATACCTAATCGTTCAATCGGTCAGTGAAAACTTATATTAATATTATCTAAAGTGTAAATAGTAGAGGACCATTTTAATCACTAATGTTAGGAATAAAATAATGTATTAAAGTGATTATTAATTTATGTCATATTTCATTGTTAGATTTTTGTACACCGTGTGTGTATCTATTTAAGTTATTTTTAATACTTTAAGAAAAATAGTTTTCGTTTAATTTTTAAGTGGTTTATAACTAAAAATGTAAACTATTTATCACAAAATTGTTAAAGACGCTGGCAAAGATATATAAGATGCAAACCTTGTTAGTAAAGAGTTGCCAAAAGTGTGGAACAAAAGTCATCATTATTACATACATGCCATGCCATGGAACTTTTTTGAATAAGTTACCGTATCGGAAGTCGGAACCGGAAAAATCGTAAGTAGAATTTGATTAGCTAAAAAGTGTTGCCATTTCTGCCTTAAAAACACCCCACTTTTTGTAAACTCTTTTTCGCCAGTTTCTATAAGCTCTGTTTCTTGCACGTAGAATAGAATATGTGTGACGAGTTTTTTAGTCATAAAAGAACTTATTCAATGAGTTTCTTAGACACTGTACTTATAACAGTTTACTTGTCTTTTAAGCTTTGGTAGATTTCGAGATTGACAAAGATATTTGTTACAATTTTATAACAGTCGTAGTTTTGATTTGCCTTTGATCACACACGAAGAATATCTTACTCCCTGTGTATTAAATATCTTTGTAAATTAAATCTTTGCTAGTCATATTTTATACCTCGTAAACTAAGTCTCACCCACAGTGCTTTCTCTTACGTCTAGTCTGAGTAGTAGGAACTTACGGCAATGTTTTCTCTTTTGTGTTGTAAATTTGGATTGTCCATTTGAAATAGAAGAAATAAATGCCTCAATCCGCCTATAATTTTTCTTCTTTACTCTAGTGTCGCCATCTACGGCAATAATAAGTTTTTATTTTGAATTTTTGCATCGGAAGAAAATAAACAGTTTTCATTTTGGCATTCTTATCCTGCTGCTAAGATTAAACGTTCACTTGTTAAAAAAATAAAATGTTCCAGTAAATAAAGTCGTGTTTACTCTATAGTAAAATGTTCAATGTTAGTTTCTCTTTATCTTAGTGTAGTGTTGAATTAAAAATACTTTATTTTAATTTAAAAGGGAAATGTTTGTATTGAAAACTCTTGCCGACTGATTATGTTTAATGAGTTTTATCGTTTACTTACCAAATTAATTTCTCGACATTTTCAGTCTTTTTTAAACGGTTTTCGCTTTTATTACTTCACAAAGCGCCATATTCTGTTGACGTCAAAAATCAGCTTTTCATAAAAATACCGTCTATTATTAATATAAAGCCTGATCAAAGAAATAAAACCTGCTCTGGAAGCGCCACGTGTATATTTTTACGACTATAGCAATAATTTCCCTTATAAAATTAGTTCCATCGAAATTCCGCAATATGGCGAGGTTTTTTATTTCTTTGGTCGGGCTTTATCTAAGTTTAATAACCTGCTAGCAAATTGTATGACACAAAGTATAACTAGTGCCATAAAAAAAGTTTATGCGATTAAATTTTAATGGAATGTGCTGGAATGTGATATCAAATAAGGCATTAGTTTCCAATCCACTTACATTTTCCAATAATTTTATACTCACTCGTTACTCGGTTTGTAGTCAAACAGTATTATTCCTTGTATCCCGTTTGTTATACTGTTCGATGTTTGGATGTAACGATATAGTATTTAGGTGTTCATCTAGGCTAAGGGTTAGACTGGAGAACTATATTTTTAAGGAGCTACAATTTAATCAAATACAACGCGATAATTTACGCAGTAAAAAGGGTTTAAAAATTAGACCAAATAGGTAGCTAGCTACCTGCCCAATGAACATAGAATACACTAAGTTGTAGTTTCTTGAAAGGCTCCTAACCACTTTTGTGCGTCAGGCGATGGATTCTTTCTCAATATCTTTACATCGCAAAGCTTTTAAATCGCAGTTTAAAGAGATACGAAAGGATTTATTTTCAGATGCATAAACGTGGTAGAACCGTCCAATCCCAAAACTACCATTACAGCTGTTTTAACATTTTTATTACGATGAATCCCATAAATTAATGGAAAAATTCGGATTTCAAAATTAATTTATAATATTTTCAGATCTTGCTTGATAGCTCAAGCAGTCTTTATAATAATACCAACCAAAAATCTAATCTCGTTGATATTATTAATTATGTATGGTGGTGAAGTGATTTTGAAAATTTGAATATTATTATTTATGTACGTACCTAACTACCTACGTATGTAGTGTCTCAAGTTAACGTGTGCACGATTACAAATTTATTTGCGCTTGTTGTAATTATTTTATAAATACATTGTGGTCGTAGAGCGGCAGTAAAAACAACTTTGCAATACAAAAGTATTTTTGCCGCTTCGATTGTCTACTTTCGCGACTTTCGCACTGTTTGGAATAGTGTGCGTGCATGTTAACTTGAGACAGTGATTAAGTAAGTCATTAACCTTATTATGACTGATTATACCACTGTTGTCACAAAATTACAATTTAACAGCGAGTACAATTTGATTGATGTTCATTGAAGAATAAAAAGCTAAATGGTAGTTTATTAAAAGGCCTGTACGTAGCTCGTGAGCTTAATCGCCAGTGAAAGTACTAATAAAATGTAAAATAAATACATAATTATTGTTAATTACTACAAGTAATGACATGATGTTGAGTAAAGTGTAATAAAATATAAACTCACCTTTTTTATTTCAGTAATCTTATTAATTTTATCCTTTTTGTTCACAAACCAGAAAGCAAGTACCTAGTACGAGCACGTACGAGATAGAACATAATTATTGTGATATTCAAAATTTACTGGAAGTTGAATTTTGTTTTCTTAGCAAGGAAAATCTGCGTATGTACATACAAAAAAAAACAAATTGTAAACTCGTATTTTCGTACTTCAAAGTTTCGCACATATGAAATCCATGAAGTTTCCCATGGCTTTTCTTGCTTTTCTTCGATGCTTGTAAATCTTGAGCAAGATAAAATCAAATATAAGGCTTGGGCCGCACTACGGTTTTTTTCCGCAAGCGGTAAACCGTAAAACCGCAAAGCCGCCCGACGCACACACTACGGTTAAAAACCGCGAAACTGGCCACGATTTTCACAGTTTGAAGATGGGTTTCAAGAGAGCTGTTTGTGTTGTTGTTTTGATACTAAGAAGCAGAAAAAGAAAACGTCATCAATTCATTCCTGTCACTATATTGACGCAAAGTAGTGTCATATAACACTGGTCTTTTCTGTACCTCCACTATGATTTTTGAGGATAAAATTTCATAATCTGGTTCATTTGAAACAGACTCCGATTCAGTCGACGACATAATGATGACACGACAACCAAAACACAACGACTCTTCAAGACGATGTGCCGAACAATGACAGAACAGAACCGCTCGCTCGCGGTTACCGCGTCAAATGTGTGCGCGCCAATAATATAAGTTCTATGGATTACAAATTTTGGCGCGGCTATTTCCCGCTAACCATTCTGTAACAAAACGCGGTTTTAAAATCAGTCCCGGAAAAAAACCGTCAGTGCGGCCGCTTTCATAAGTTTCCTTTACTCACAAAATCAGGCGGTTAAAATCCGCGGCTGATTAACAGGAAAAAACCGTAGTGCGGCCCAAGCCTTAGGCTGCTTTTCCACCAGAGCTGTGCAAGGTAGCTAAGCCGTGTGCGAGGAAAAAATCCACCAATAGAATCACTTCATTTTCCTAGCCTAGTGATTCTATTGGTGGATTTTTTCCTCGTACACCGCTTAGCTACCTCGCAGCACAGCTCTGGTGGAAAAGCAGCCTAACACTGGAGAAGGCAGAGCAGCTCAATTCGAATTGCCTTTTTCAAACACACACACAACCTCATGCTTGGCTTGACTGACAGTGACAGATATACGTATGTAGAGAGTTTTACGCGGGAATCGAGAGGAAATGGCGGGTTCATTGTTTCGTCCTTTTTAAAAATAGTTTTTCATGGTAATTGTGGTGTTAATATGGTGGAATTAGTGCGATAATGTGCCGTTAAAGAAGAACTATTCAATGAAAGTGAGAAATAATGAGTGGATAGCTGTTTCTGGTTTGATACCCCGCGTTAAACTTCAGTATCTTTGGAATGTAAGAACCACCCTTGCATTCCAATGATCCCGTAACAAGAAATGAAACTACTGAAGAAGTTTATCATAGATGCAAGAAATGACTAAAGACGACGAAATGAAACTGAAGAAATAATGACTGAAGATGAAGACATTAAACTTGGTTAATGCAAGAAACTACTATAGACTAGGCTGTATGGGCTTAGATCCCTTTGCCTTTCCCATAAGGGAGAAAGAAACTAAAAATAAATAAATATACGTATGTATACATACACAACACAATAGTGCTGCCACCTTAGCGATTTCGAAGTTAAATCTGTGGTTTTTATAGCACCAACAATTTTAATTTTATTTCTTTTTCCTAGCTGATAATGTAACTTTTTTAAATAATAATGTACAGAAGCCAGCACATGCGGTTGGACATTCGCAGAATAAAATTTACCCCTACTGTTACGGAATAAGAGCGCTCTCAAGGTCAACATGTCCAGCCGCATGTAAAGGCTACTGTACGTACATAGACTTTACATACCTTTCTGTTAGCGTATTTTTGCTATAATTTACATTTTTCACTTCGATATTAAATAATAAAATGTACAGAAGCCAGCATAATAATATGTGGTTGGACATTCGCACTACGAAATTCACCCTACGCTACGGTATACGTACGGGCGCTCTCAAGGTTAAAGTGTCCATACTTTAGTAGCAACAAGGTAGCAACAATACCAAAATGTAGTTATTAAAATGATGTATAAGAGGCCTACAGGTGCTAAGTGGCGCCCCCACATTTGAAAAAATAATAACTCGCAAAATAATCAAAATTTCAAAAATCTAATACGGCGAAGATCTAGACGGTGTTTTGTAGGATATATTGAAGCCATTAACTTTATTTATTATATCTCGCTAGTAGTTATTGATGGAACTATTGCTAAAAGTGGCCGTTTTCCGCAATCTTTCCATCAATAACTACTAGCGAGATATAATAAATAAAGTTAATGGCTTCAATATATCCTACAAACACCGCCTAGATCTTCGCCGTTTTAGATTTTTGAAATTTTGATTATTTTTCGAGTTATTATTTTTTTAAATGTGGAGGCGCCACTTAGCACCTGTAGTCGCCTTAATATTTTGGCAAATCCCAGGCTGAAGTAAATAATTTCAGTCTCTTTTGTTTACCTTAGAAGTTTTGCATAGTCCATAGGAAATATGTCGACGACGACTTTCTTTGATTAATTTAAGTATTACTTAATTTGCCTAACTTTGTTTGCTTAGTAACTAACATAGCTAGGAGATGGAATCTGACGGACGAATCTAACGATTTTTAAAAGTTTTAGCGCATTCTCATTTCATAAAGGTGGCAGGACTGAGAACATCTGTGCGCACACATGGCGCTCACGCACACATAGATAATTAACATCAAAACAACACTCACGATCCCTTCGCCACTTTCCTTCTTGTTTTTATCATAGTTCAATCAAAATATAAATTTAAAAGAAATGTGATCGAGTCTTACGATTCAACAAAATCTAATGTTCATTTAGATGTGAGGCTTGTGACGCGATTCGGTTGTTATTCGCGTTAAACCCGTGAAGATGTCTACATTCCAACAGATGTTGGGTCGGCAGGAAGTGCTGCTGATCACAGGCAAATATAGGATAATACGGCGAATTGGTGGCGGTTCCTTCGGAGATATCTACCTTGGGATCAACAATATGAACGGGGAGGTAGGTAGCACGTGATTTTCCTATGTTATGAACTAAAAACTAACTTACAAACTTTCTAAAGTAACTTTTCAACTTTACTCTCGACGTCAACTTTGTCAGATTTAAATAGGCCTGCTGTGTTTTAAAATAAGATACTAACTTCATATCAACAGGGTATTTTTTATTGATATGAATATCTTTCGTAAGTTTTAGTCAGTAGGTACCTAGTAGTTTTTGTCATTGTCTTAGGGAAGTTGACTCTGTGACCAGAATTTGCGTTTTTATTTTATATTGCTAAATATAATAAATACCACTTCAGTTCAACCACCTTAAGGCTTGCTGATGCAGTTTAGCCAGATATGCAAGAGGGTATATTTATAAAAAATCAGAGATAGCAAAGAGATGCTGTGTACCTTACCTATAATACTTTGATTTGTTTTTTAATTGTTATACTTTATCTATCATCAAAGAAGTCAGAACTTTGCACTTTTGGATTCCCCCAGAGCCCCTTACAAATCATATGTACAGAAGCCGGCACATGCAGTTAAACATTTACACTACAAAATCCACTCTTACCGCTAATGAATATGGGTGCTCTCAAGGTTAATGTTTTCCCAATTTTTATCTTCTGATGTCATAAATTTTTTTTAACCTATTAAATTATTTTACTCATACATTGACTTTAATTTTGTAGCTTACAAAAAACTACAGCAATATTTTAACTTTTCTAATGTAAAAAAAACAATAACAAATCAACTAAGAGGGGTACCTCTTTCACTGTAGTCAAAGACAGAAGTCGAAAGGCACGAAAGGGATGCAGTTATGTGCAAGAGTGAGAGTGGTGTATTTGTATCTCATTCTAATGCATAACTGCATCCCTTTTGCTTCGGTTTTTTTTCTCCTGTAAAATAGGTGCGAAATTATCATCAAAAAAATAAATAAAATCAAAGCAATAAAAAAAGTAATCAAATCTATCCAAATATATTAATGTTCAACTTCAAATTCATTAATACAAAGACTCTACTGTATAACAACTGTACCTAAAACCGTGAATGTCTTCTGAAATATTTTAAACTAGCTTTCCGCCGCGGTTCCGCCCGCGTTTATAACAGTTTTTTCCGTGGGAAAAAGGTGGCATTTTCCCGCGGTAAAAGGTAGCCTATGTTACTCAGTGCAAATGTAGCTTTAAATGGTGAAAGATTTTTTTTAATCGGTTCAGTAAGTAGTTTTTGAGTTTATTCAATAATTATTCATTACAAACCTACACACTCAAATATTTGTATTTTTATGGATGTGTGTGTGTGTACCTACCCAAAAATACAAATCTTTCCTCTCTATAATATAAGAAAGAAAGAAAGAAAATATTTTTACTTGGCATCTTATCAAAAAAAATGCATAGTATGATTAATTTGAAGCAGTGGACGTCTTTCGGCTGAAATGATGATGATGATTTTTTCAGAGTCGCGTCTTCTATGTAGAGATGGGCACGTACCCAGGTATTTACCCAACCACCCGGTAAATACCCGTATCTACCCGGTAAATACCCATATCTACCCAAATCAGTGGGTAGATTGAATTCAACAATTTGTTCTAGCATTATTTTGTTTGTTTATGGGCCGATTTCGATGAAACTCGGTTTGTAGCTCTATTTTGGCAAGAAAATAAGAATGCAATATAGAAATTTACAAAAATCCAAGATGGCGGCCAACTTTTTTGTTTATAGACTGATTTCGATGAAACTCGGTTTGTAGCACTATTTTAGCAAGAAAATTAGAATGCTATATGAAAGTTACCAAAAATCAAAGATGGCGGTCAACTTTTCTGTTTATGGACCGATTTAGGTGAATCTCAGTTTGAAACATTATTTTAGCATAGAAGTTAAAATAGAATGTCAAAATCTACAAAAATCCAAGATGGCAGCTAACTTGCTTGTTTATGGACTGATTTTGATGAAACTTGGTTTGTTACATGTATATTTTGACTAGAAACTGAATGCAAAGTCAAAATTGTCAAAAATTCAAGATGGTGGCTTACTTTTTTGTTTATAGGGTGATTTAGATCAAACTTGGTTTATAACATCATTTTGACCAGGAAATTACAATCCGATGTCAAAATTGACAAAAATCCAAAACGGGGGCCAACTTTTTTGTTTATAGACTTATTTCGCTGTAACTCGGTTTCTAACACTATTTTGGCAAGGATATTAAAATGTAATGTCAAAATTGTTAAAAATCCAAGATGGCGGCCAACTTTTATGTTTATGGACAGATTGCGATGAAATTCGGTTTATAACACTATTTCGTCTAGGTTATTAGAATGCTATTTCAAAATTGCTAAAAATTAAAATGGCGGCCAATTATTTTGTTTAAGGACAGATTTCGTTTAAAACCGTTTTTTATAACACTATTTTGGCAAAAAAGTAATGATCTTATTATTGGCGGCAATTTTTTTTGTTTGGAATATTATTTTATGGAAGTTAGAAGTTTACCATACGATGTCAAAAATTACAAAACTCCAAGATGGTGGCTAACTTTTTCATTTATGAATAGATTTTGATAAAACTCGGTTTGTTACTCTATTTTTGGCAAGCAAATTAGAATGCAATGTCAAAATTGCAAAAATCAAAGATGGTGGCTAACCTTTTGTTCATAAATTGATTTCGATAGAACTCGATTTGGAACACTATTCTGTCAAGGGAATTAGAATGAAACTTCAAAATTTTAAAAAAATCAATATGATGGCTAACTTTTTTTGTTTATAAACTAATTTAGATGAAACTTGGTTTGTAAGACTATTTTGACAAAGAAAATTCGAACGCAATATCGAAATTTGTCAAAAATCGAAAATGACAGCCAACTTTTATGTTAATGAATTGATTCTGATGAAACTCGTCACACTATTTTGGTAAGAAAAGTATAATTTACCCGGTAAATACCCATATCTACCCAAATCAGTGGGTAGATTGAATTCAATTATTTATTTTGGCGTTATTTGTTTGTTTATGGACCGATTTAGATGAAACTCGGTTTATAACACTAATTTGGCATGATAATTAGAATGCAATATAAAAAGTAACAAAAATCCAAGATGGCAGGTAATTTTTTTTCTATAGACAGACTTCGATGAAAGTACACGCTATTTTGGCAAGAAAATTAGATTTTTTTCAGAGATATGAGGAATAAATAAGTTTATTATTTTCCAAATTTTCTTAAAAGTATTTATTTGTTTCTTGGGCGACTACTTCCAAAACCGATATTTAATGCTGCGCACTCCTAAGTGGTCTTCGCTAACTTGAATTGTCAAAAATGGCCACTATTGTTAACTTTTTCTGGGTTTTAACATTAATTAGGTACAATCATTTAGTTAGTATACATAAAAAAACACAAATTTAAATCAACTAATATTTATTTACAACTTGAAAATTGTGTTATATTAATGCAACATTATACATACTAATTACTAATATAGAATAGTATACAATTTCCGAACACCAAATCAATCTTGTTTTTATTTCTTACGGTTTACTCATCATCGTTGTCGCTGTCTACTGAAACGTTACTACAAGTCAAGAATTCTGTTTGAAATTCTATTTCTTCTTGTTCTGAGTTAGAGCGGACAAATGCTGGAGATAAGGCCCTTATGGATGTTGTAGGGGTTTCTTCATCATCATTTGTTACCTGTCTGTTTGATATATTCCAATTATAAGCAATATATGTTATTTTTCCTGCTCTTTCAGTTGTAAGGCGATTCCGCTTCTTGCTGTGAATGTTACTTTGACAGCTAAATGACCTCTCTGTTGCAGCTGAGGTGCAAGGAGCTGTCAATATTCGAAGTGCAATTTTGCTTAAATTCGTGGAGCCACAAACTCCCTTCCACCAAACAGTAGGTTCAAGTGTACCTACGCTGGTCCATAAAAATCTGCGAGCCCAAAAACCCTCTTTAGCTCTGTAGTTTGCCAAATTGGGCATTACGTCCAATCCTAAATAATTTCCCATTTCAAAAATAAATTCAGTAGCATCAAGTTCTTCATTTTCTTTTAGTTCTATACCTTGAGTTGCTGGGTCTAATAAATAAGCAGCCAGATGTATTGGCTTTATACACATTGCTATCCTGTTATCAGTGAATCGTTGTATGTTTTCTTTGTCAATTTCGCTTACTATTGTAATGTCAGGTAATACTACTTCCAATTCAGATTTCATATTATTCAAAATTCTATAAATCTTGTGCATGCTAAATTGATCTGTTTCAAGTTTTAAAATAGTTTCTGCGATTGGCTGCAAGATGGATCTACTTTGTTCGTTCATTTTCCAGAAGTCATCGTCTAATAATGCTGCCTTTATTTCAGTTGGTAAATTTGATCTTTCATGCACTGCCAGAGTTTGTAAAGCTATTTTCGTGTTTTCTAGGCTTTTACAGCCATTAAAATGACTTCCCCATCTTGTTTTACAAGGTAGTTTCAGGGTTTCGCCAACACCTTTTTCTTTTACTAAATCAGCCAACATGGCACATAAAATTTGACTTTTTTTAATGCATTTTATGACGTCTATAGCTATATCAATGAAAGCATTTAATGCTTCTATCTTCAAAATATCATCACATAGTCGATGTAATGTGTGAGCTGCACAATTTAAGCACGTGATTTGTGGGTGAGTATTTTTAACTAACCGAAATGCCTTTTGTAGATTGCTGGCATTGTCCCCAATTAAAACAACGAATTTGCTTTCACCGTAGTTTTCCATGACTTTTAATATCTCTTTTGACAGATATTCACCTGTGTGCCTATTATCAGCTGTATCTATACTTTTCACAAATGCTGGCTCAGGCTTCGAAATTAAAATGTTTATAATCCCCGTATTTCGCACATCACTCCAACCATCACATTGCAAATGCAAATAACTTTGTACTTGTATCTCATTTATGAGTTCTGTGTGCATTTCACGGTATACCTTTTCTAAATAAGTAGTTGATATCGCTTTCCGCGATGGCAGCTTATAGAGAGGTTGAAGTTGTTGGAAAAAATCCACCCACAGTGGATGTTCCACAAGTGACAGTGGTGAGCCAGATACGTATATGGCTTTGGCTAGAGCGCTATGAAGCTCGTGATTGCGATCTGCTGAAAATGGTAGAGTAGTTACACTTGATGAAGCAGATGTTATTGTGGAGTTTGGTGAAATATTTTCTTTAAAGCTATCTGATTGCTTAGTAAATGTTGTTGGCTCCGTAGATGGTGTTCCCTTCTCTGTTGATGTAATGTCTTTTATTATATTCTTATACTGTTCGGGACATCGAAAGCAGCTTAGCAAGTGATTTTTCATTTTGTTGACGTTGGCAAATTTGTATTTTTTATCACAAAATGAACATATAACGGATTTGTCATCGCAGAGACGATAGTGCTTCCAAACTTTGTGGTTTTTTGGTTTTCCCATTTTTCACACCTAAAATAAATTACTATATTAATTCATCTATCTGGAGAATATTATGTTTGGCACACACATACAATATTATAAACAAACACTCATACTGATTCGGTGAATTAGGAAACAAAAGGGTACCTAAACTTTGAAAGAGCGAACCCTCAGACGCGGGAAAGGGTAGACTGCGGGGTGGTGTCCGAGTTTATAGGCAGCCTGTAACTTAGGTCACGCCCGCTTTCTAGGGCTATATCAGGGGTGCCCCTTAAATTGCATAAAATAAATATCCCTATTATAAAAATCCATAACAGACTTGCCATAACTTTAAATAGTATAACAATTAGAATCCATAATTCAAAAATACATACCATTATTTAGCATAACTATTAAAATCCATAATTGTATAATATTCCAAAATCATAAATTTAAGATATTTTGGTAAAAAAGAAGATAGTGAAACAGCATTTTTGGTGATAAAAATAATAATTTAATAAATTGTTTACTATATTTGTCAAATTTATATTTCTTAATTATTATAAATACTAACAGTATTCATATTAAAGTTAGGGCTTTTAAATATATGTATTTCAAAGTTATGGATTTTAATCGTTATGACATTTATCGATTATGGATTTTCGACATATACATTTTCAATTATGGGTTTTAATATAGACCCCTATATCAGGCTACATAAAAACTCAAAACTCGTCCCACAGTCCGCTCTTTCCCGTGGCTGTGGGTTTGCGGCTTAAAGATAACAATGATAAAGTTAAAAGACTAGTAAAGTTGTATATTATAGTAAACTTACGGTTTCGATACTCTTCCAGTTCGTAATGTATCAATTCCTTATTTGCACTGATAATTTTCATTTAATTATTCCAGATTCCAATAGCACCACAGTTTTTTACGATTGGTAATTAGCTGGGTTAAAAGGTTTAACAGCAGTACTACGTTCTGCAACCTCAAGCGTAAGAATGATACAATTGAACGCTTGCGCGAGTATGTGTACGGGCAAACCATATTTGTGTGTGTACTTGTGGGTGCACGTATTGTCTTTGAGAGCGTAGCGCTTTGTTTAGTAATACGCACACAAAACCGCGTATCTATACACAATACACTACAAGTATGGCTCACCCGCGCTTATGTATGAGACAGAATAACTGTGAAGCATCATTGTGCGATAGAGAGAGATAATATTATACTGTTGTAGGCGCACTTACAAACAGGCGCAGAAAGAATCTCTCTAATGATAATAATAATAATAATATATTATGTATTTTTGTAAGCGCTGATGTTATCTTTGTATATCGCGGAAAAGTTGATTACTAATAGAAACATTACAGGTATATAACTATTTAACGTACCTATTATCCCTTTAGCATGTTTAAAAACTTTTATTATAATCAAGGATCGTTAGATAAAACTAAATCAGTATGTATAAAATGATAGTTAAATCACAAAACGTCGTTGCCAAAACAAGACCTCTTATGTGACGCCCTGGACGAAAATCACTTTTTTACACCATGTTGTAAAAAAACAAATTCTCCACCTTGCACAAAAACTCCCATGTCAATATCTTATATATTCGCAGAGTTACAGGCGACGATAAATATCTCCCATGTGGCACTCGAAAATAATTGACGATCAAAATATCTCATGTGGTGCAACTGTGCACATGAGATATTTTAAATATCGCTAAATTGATATTTTGTGCTAATGATAAACACTTGCGAGGTTTTGACTTGCATTTAGGTACTTTCTTATTCAAGTATAAAAAAGATGCTCTATACTTATTAGGTGAGACAAATAACTACACAGATCAATGAAGATGACGAAAACCTTGATAGTAATCTGAAATCTATAAATATTCCCCAGACGGGACAATCCCTACTATCCCTACTATTATTTATTATTATAGATGCAAAAGTTATTGTCTGTCTGTCTTTCTGTTACGTCCGCTTTCACGCCAAAACCACTGAACCGATTTTGATGAAACTTGGTACGGAGGTAAAATAGACCTTGGGGCCGGACATAGGCTACTTTCTACTGCGGGAAAATACCTCATTCCCACGGGAAAGACTAAGCGCGGGCGGAGCCGTGGGGCGGAAACTTGATGAAACTTGGTACCTTTACCAATCTGACCTTGATGTATAATAGAATAGACTTTGCAACCTTCATAGTAATAAAAAAATTTGGCGCGAAATCATGTTTTTTTTATCACACATCACAACGTACGTAGGTACGCAACGAAAATGGAATTAAACCAAAAATATTTTAGAGCATGAAGAAAACAAAAATTACGCGCCTAAAATAAAATAAAACATTAAAATTTCTTACTTCATGTTTTAGAGCGATGATTTTTTATGATTTTAAAAGTTCTCTCTCTCCGCAAGACTGTGCCGCTTGTCATCAAAATACTTTTGGGGGAGAAGCACCTTGTTTGAGCACCGTGAGGCGATGGTTTGCTGAATTTCAGTGAGGTCGGGTTTCTCTACATAACGAATTTCGTGAAGCGCAGCTTAAAAAAAAAAATATGGCTAACTGTTAAGCGGCTAATTGAAGAAAACCCACGGATTACCTATGAGACAATTCGAGGACAATTGGGGATTGGAGTGAGCCAAATTCATAAAATTTTACACGAAGAATTAAAAGTTTGGAAACTTTGTTGTCGTTGGACCCCCTCATAGAAAACATATCTTCAGATCAGTGGTCCTCCTGTTTTAAAAATGGTTCGATCTCATGAATTTTATGTATAGGAGAGTATTTTGGAAAGCAAGAAACATAATACTTTGGTTATAACATGATTTGTTTTTTTTAAGTTACGCAAAACATTTAGTGTGACCTAGCTACGTAGACCGACTACTTATCATCCATTTTATGATTCTCTTATTTTTGTGCCTGGAATTTAAAACTGATTTGTGACTGAACTGAACAATTTCTTTTATATTTTGTATTTTTGAGAATGTCGACTTAAAATACGTGAGATTATAGAGGTTGATTTTATAGTAGTCTTTTATTTTTAGTTTCATAAAACCTCTTATGTTTCTAAAATTAGCAATTAAAACCTCTCATGTGCAGCAGTCGTCAGAAAAATTAAAAAAAAGTTGATTAATGTCTCGGTATCGATACTGTAATAACTATAAAAATTGTCTGAAATATAGATACATATATAACAAAAATAAAATTGACATGCCTCCATACATTTTTTTTTCACGAAGAAGTTTTTTTCGATTTTCTCAAAAGTACCATCTGTGCACATACAAGGTCTTGTTTTGGCAACGACGAAAAGTAATATTTTATTTCCTTGCAAACTCACATTGATACTCACCTAGTCACGTTTACAGAAAAAGGACAAAGTTATTACATAACTGGCACAGTGGCACCTGAGTTCTAGATTTGGGAGTAATCTATCGATCCGCCCCGGCTTCGCACAGGAAAATGGTTATTGTGGGTTATCCCTAAGTATATTATGCATGTATTATACATATAAACCTTTCTCTTGAATCACTCTATCTATTAAAAGAAACTACCAAAATCCGTTGCGTAGTTTTAAATATTTAAGCATACATAGGGAAATAGGGACAGAGAATAGCTACTTAGTTTTATACTATTTAGTGAAAGTGATTCTGACGATGGCATCGTTAGTGGAGACCACTCGGAGCCCTAGGTTGTTGGGTACACGCCCATCTCCTTAAAAACCGAGTTTCATTGAAATCGGTCAATATACAAAAAAGTTGGCAGCCATCTTGCATTTTTATTAATTTTATTATCATAGCATTCCAATATTTTTGTCATAGAGGTACAATTCATAATAATAGAGGAGTTTCATCGAATTCCGCTCATATTTAGAATTCCAGGATTCTGGATTTGGGTATAGAAAAATAACAAAGTTAGCTTTCAGCACAAATTTTTGAATGATAATCCATTTTTCTTCTCATTTTCTTGTTAAATTAGTCTAAATCAGTCTAAAAACTAAAATGATTGCCGCCCATATAATTTTTTTGTCATTTTTTACGATGCATTCCAATGTTCTAGCTGAAATAGTATTATAAACCAAAATTAATCGAGATCAGTCCGTAAACATAAACTTAAACAAACAATAAACAACATTAGCTGTATACTCAGATTTTTTTGTAAAAACATTGTATAATTTTTTTACCAAAATTGCCAAATTTGGGCTGAAATCATGGATTTTTATAAATATTGACAATGCATTCTAATTCCCTTGGCAAAATTATGTTATAATCCGAGTTTCATTGAAATCAGTATATAAACAAAAAGGTTGGCTGCCATCTTGGATTTTTGTAAATTTTTACATTGCATTCTAATTCTCTTGACAAAATAGTAATATGCATAGTATAAAACAAACCTATTTCAACAAAATAAGTCTATAAACAAAAAAGTTGGCCCCCGTTTTGGATTTTTGTCAATTTTGACATCGGATTGTAATTTCCTGGTCAAAATGATGTTATAAACCAAGTTTGATCTAAATCACCCTATAAACAAAAAAGTAAGCCACCATCTTGAATTTTTGTCAATTTTGACTTTGCATTCAAAGTTTCTAGTCAAAATATACATGTAACAAACCAAGTTTCATCAAAATCAGTCCATAAACAAGCAAGTTAGCTGCCATCTTGGATTTTTGTAGATTTTGACATTCTATTTTAACTTCTATGCTAAAATAATGTTTCAAACTGAGATTCACCTAAATCGGTCCATAAATAGAAAAGTTGACCGCCATCTTTGATTTTTGGTAATTTTCATATAGCATTCTAATTTTTTTGCCAAAATAGTGCTACAAACCGAGTTTCATCGAAATCAGTCTATAAACAAAAAAGTTGGCCGCCATCTTGGATTTTTGTAAATTTCTATATTGCATTCTTATTTTCTTGCCAAAATAGAGCTACAAACCGAGTTTCATCGAAATCGGCCCATAAACAAACAAAATAATGCTAGAACAAATTGTTGAATTCAATCTACCCACTGATTTGGGTAGATATGGGTAATTACCGGGTACGTGGGTATTTACCCGGTATATACCCGGGTGGGTAAATTGGGTATTTACCCGACCGCCCATCTCTACTTCTATGTCTAATAAATATCTACCAAAATGGAAAAACAATTTTCATACATGGCTGGCAACATTCATGTTGAGTTCCGTTACCTACGTTCAGAAGTCTTACTAACCTAACGATTGGTTTTCATTAGTATTTTTAATTCTATTCTTTTTTAAATATTTAAGCCTAAAGATTATATTAAAATAGTCTACTCGAATTCATTTAATACTAACAAATTGTAAAAATTCACGTTGTAAAGATTGCTGATAAAACCTCCTTTTCAAACTTGTACAATATATAACAAACAAAAGAGTGATGACACGATGACGTAATTGACAATTACGTTCAGAACGCACCGTGACGTCCATTCAGTCACGATATCGTAAAATGTAGTCAAGATTTTATTATTGTTTTTATTGGATCAGTGCGTAATTTGTGCATTGGAAAGTTTGATTATTTATTTTACATACGTGGTGAAAAAATAAACCGTAAAAATGTCGACGTTCATGACTTCGAGGAAAGAAATATTGATTACTGGAAAGTATAAGGTCGTGCGACGGATTGGTGGTGGATCTTTTGGCGATATCTACTTGGCGATCAACATTGCCAATGGCGAGGTGAGTAAATGCCTTTTATTATCCATATTCGTACTAAAAAAGGTAAAAGAGCATTCGTAGTGGACGGTTGTATTTGTCCGAAAATATGCACGGACACCAGCGTAAGTAGGTACCTATGTATGCGTGGGTAATGTATGAACGAACAACGCATCTCTAGGTCAGAACATTTCACGTGTTAATTGTTTGTATAAAAAATATTCAGATACAATTTTCAACAATTTCATAGCACATTTCGGTCAGAGAGTCAACTTTAATTATTTAATTTCGTGCCTAAATAAAGCAATTAACCAACCAACCAAACTTGACTTGACTGCATGATTAATTTGCAATATGAATAAAGTATTTAACTGTCTATTGCGGCTAAATTACATAAAAATTAATAGATTAAGCATTTATTTGTTAAATAACATTAATTAGCACCGCGTAATTTAGAACCTATACTGGACTAATTCGCAATTGTCAAAATGTATATTACGGGCCTATGGAAATGCTAAGCATGCCTGTTAAGTCTAATTTGTTTAATGTAAACAAACTGCTTATGTACTAAATTAGTAGTAATAGTAACTAAATGATATAGGACCTACCTCAACATCATAATTATTAAGTTCATTGAAACATCAAAATATCACTATTATCTAGAGTCAGTCTTTTGAGTGGGAGTATTTTTAGGGTTGACTCCTTTATCCTCTTTGAAAATTTGACACACTCGAGTAATTTTTCTTTTAGTAATTAATTTTCAACCTGTCCTATCGTTATGGTCATATTGGTCACGTCCATGATGCAAACCGGCAGATTAATATGCATAGTTATAATATAAAAGACATGTATGCAACTCATATACCATGGTACTTATTTTCCTGGATTAAGGGAGCTAATTCTTTTTCTATTTTTATTCTAATTATTACATAACTATGTATTACCTACTGTTAATTAGTATAAGTTTATACCCAGTTATGTTCATGTGAAAGAGTGGAGCATTCCCACTACAAGTATTCATAATTACTTACTGGGAAGCTTCAACACCAATTTTATAAAATGTAAACTAGAGCAATAATATTTTTCATTTTTTTTATATATCAATGTATTTTTATGTAGGTAATGAAATGAATGATTTGTGTTCACATTTTTCAAAATCTGTAGACTTCCCCCACCACTAAAAAAAGTTGAAAATGGATGGCACATGTTGTAAAATCACTCTTAAATAACATGTCATAAAGTTTACATTTCAATGTCATACTATGAGTTAAGCTAGTGTAATGTGCGGTGACCTTTATTCTGTCCATCTGGCCAATTATCCTTCTGTACTACCACCAACTTAGCTATGGTCGATAACAAAATGGACAGGATGTGGACAGGATTATTGTTATTTTTGCATCCTATTTTAAACTTTGTTTAAAAATTACCTTTGAGTCCTTATTCATGTTTAATTTTACACCCCATTCATTTTAAATTAGTTGTGAATTTTCTAACACCTATTTGTCACTTTTTATCTGCCATCATATTTCTGCTGGAAAATATTTTTTGTTGTCAATACAAATACTTGATTGCCAACTAATTTATTAGGGGCTTAATATTTTCGAGGCTACTAAAAACTGAAACGACGACAAACTGTTAGCAACTAAAAAAATAATTTGGTAGCATTTAAATTATTTGGCTTTAATTATCATAAATAAGCCTCAAAATGGAGCTATCATAAAAATCAAATAATGGGCTCAAATCTGGCGTGGCCGCTAAATTATCTAAATTTAAGTTGTTTGTCTCTTTAATTCATATGGGAATCGAAAAGGATGGGAGATGAATTAATTTAATTTTGTATGAATTATATTTTAAATAAACAGCGCAGCTGTCTAATTCAGCTTAATTTAGTCGGGATGTTTTAGCATGCCTGCTAAATTAGTGTGTGAACTACGCGTAAAATCGATGTTTGACATCTCTAAATGTAGGTTGGCAATCACCTGTCCATTTTCGTTCTTAAGAACGTGGAAGAGACATGGAAAAGTTAGAGCGTAATAATGTAGAATCGGGCCTGGCAGCTACTATAAGGTAGCAAAAATATTAAGCAAGTCGATTGAAAATATAGGCAAGATAGTATAAATAATAACTTGGCGACTACCCTCGTAAGGCCCAACCTAATTTTAGGTCAGTTTAGGTGACGACCCAATGTACTAATAATAGGTTCAAGTGCTTCCGGCCCAGAACTTTGATTTGCGAAAAGAGTCTTTAAATGTATTGCTATTGATATCATTCTTTTATGAGCTATGTTTAGTGCCTAAAGCTGACTATTCCATATGAAAAAGACGTCGAAATCTTATGTACTTTTTTTAGCACTCCGGGACATAGTAAAATAAAAATTTACTAAATACATATGTTATAAATACTTATAACTTTGTTTAAACTTGTTTTTATTTACATTATTTACTTAATTGTTTAGGCATTAAAAAAATCAACAGTACTTAACTAACTAATATTTTTCAAAATCAGTATAATTTCTAGGAAACAAATTATTAGTAGCAATAATAACGAGAGCGTCGGTGGCCAAGTGGGTAGGGCCGTTGGCTTCCATTCGAAAGTTCGCGGGTTTGTACCTCGGCAGTCGGCACGTACCAATGTGTTTTCGATTTTCGAATTCATATTACGTTTATTCGACGCTCTTACGGTGGAGGAAAACATCTTGAGGAAACCTGCACACACCTGCGAAGTAATTCAACTGTTGTGTGTGAAGTGGACCAACCCGCACTGGGCCAGCGTGACCATCTTAGGCCTATACACCCTGATTTCAGGGTAGACTCGAGCCCCACGGTGGGGAAATTTATGAGCTGTTGATGATGATGAGAACCCAACGACCTTATTTTGGGACGAAAGTTTTCTGCTTCGTGTAGTATTTGACTAAAATTTGTTTACGAAAAAATTTGCGCGTACTGGCAAAATATAGCATTTCAATAACCTTTTACAGTAAAATTCATCATTCGTAATGCAATGATTGCGCGGATAAACAAGGATTTAATGACCTACTTTTAGCTAGGACCCCGTTCCACACAGTTAACACGTGAAAAAAGCCAGTTTATTTGTTCTATCTGTCAAAACTGCCAATGAGAAGTTCGGATAAGTTCAAGGGTTGCAATTTTTTATAGGTGAATTGGAGTTGGCGGGACTATTTGAAGTGTGAAATGGGTTACAATATTATGTCATAATTTTAGAACGCTGGGCCGCAAATTTTTCTTTTAGATAAACATCTTGGGCCGGAGCAGCCAAGTATTTTTTTCTAAAAATAGGACGCTTGGGCCTTACGAGGCTACTGTACATTTTAAATTGTCAACTGTTGGTTTTCATTTAAAAAAGCTCGTTTGGGCATTGATTTCTAAGTAACTGTAAAATAAAAAAAGCATACAAAAATAATGACAAAGCATTTATTTTATTAGTTTTATAATATAATTTTATGAGAACGGCGTACGGCGGGCGGGAGTGTGTTTATGTTTTGTGAAAAGTGAACAATTATGCGTTTCTAGTGGACTTATGTCACTATTTACGAATACGTAGTTAAATTTGAACCTAAGTTAATTCCTTACACTGAATTGTACTGTATTCTGAATTGTACCGAATCATATCAATTCATTTATTTAGTAGCTAATTCATGTTTAAAATGATAGCTCATAATAGTGGCCAACCCATTATTTTTAGATACATTTAACATTCCTATTTCGATTACTTTGTTTGTCGGCGCGTTAAATACGTGCCTACATAATACGTATATTAAACCTATGAGATTCATATTCGTCTGGCGTTGACTGTACTTAAGTTAAAAAATATTAGAAAAAGTGTTTTGAGATGGATGAGGTACGTACGGAACAAAAAAAAATTAAACAAAAAAAAGTGGCCGTTTTCCGCAATCTTTCCATCAATAACTACTAGCGAGATATAAAAAATAAAGTTAATGGCTTCAATATATCCTACAAAACACCGTCTAGATCCGTTTAAGATTTTAGATTTTTGAAATTTTGATTATTTTACGAGTTATTATTTTTTTAAATGTGGGGGCGCCACTTAGCACCTGTAGACCCCTTAAGCTCTAACCTCGTGTAGGATCTCTATTGACTGCATGTACTTATTTGTTTGATTCAAACAGTGCAAAATCTAGGATTATGAATATTTGGTTCAGTTTCTGCAAGAGAATGGTGGTAGATTTTGGTAGCTCGTATCTGGCAATTTATAACTGAACATTTGGTAGATTTTTTCGAATCTTGTACTGGCAACACTGCCACTGTGACGTCACGTAAAATAGGCTGACGACATCTTTTTAGACTTCGCAATAAAATGATTTTCCGTGGTTTTTCATAGTGATTCTACATTTTATTGTGTTTTAGAACAATTGTAGACCCTAAATTACATCAGTGTTGTGTTATTTTTGCAAACTGCGATGGGTTTCTTATAATTTTGTGTGACAACGAGTGATGAAGGCAAAAGAAAATGGCTACCTTCGAACGCATGTTGTTGGCCAGAAAACATGTAATTATATCTGATAGATATAACGTTGTTCGCAAGATCGGCGGCGGGAGCTTCGGGGACATCTTCCTAGCAATAAACATCAACGATGGAGAGGTAAATAATAATTGTAATTCGTAAATCCAATCGATCTTTCCTACACGACCTCTTGTGTCAATTCTCCGTGAAGATATTTCGGGATTTCGTTCTTGAAAATGGCGGTCTGGGCGTATTCTCTATCATATTTTTGTTGGCTTCCTTAGTTTTGTACTATGTGGAAGTCGTATTTTGCACTTCCAGCTATGGATGCTTTACGTAATTTGGTCTGTGTCAAGTCGGGACCTATCCGATCGAACTCTTGTCACAGCGTTCTTTGTCGTACCTTATGATAGTACTTTTGGCCTCTCTATTTGACCTAGCTACCTATTTCCGTTGTTATAATGTATAAATGTATGCACCTATTAGTCATTCAGTACCTATCATTGTGAAAAACAGATGTTTATTTATTGAATTATTTTTTTTACTAAGTAGTAAAAGTACTTACCTACATCAGATTTAATAATTCTAGTATCATCCGATAATTACAATTTTAAGGATAATAAAAAAAAAATCTTAACAAACTCATCACAACATTTGTAAATGTGTTGTTGGTGAATCATTTTCTGTATTTAGGTCACCTGCTGATTTCACATCATAATGTATTTGCTACTCGGCAGAATAATTAAGGCTAGTCTATGATGGCAGTTAAGATTCTGAGAAAAATATAAAATAAGTAGATACTAAATCTATATTAGTCTGAATGTAGTACAGAGCTTATTTAGTTTTAAAACTTGTGATTACAACATTCTCAGCTTTTCAAAGACATCCCTACTACATAGAATACATTCAGTGATATACCTACATAGGTACTTTCTTTGCATTCCAATCCCAAGTAAAGCAAGAAATAGTAAAAAGACATATGGATGGCCATTAGGCCTTCAAGTACCTATACTTGCTATGCTACAATTTCTAAGTACAAAATTTTCTTTTAATTTTATTTTCTCTAGAAGTTAAGAGTAATGTAAGGATAAAAAATGTGTATGGTAAAGAAAATAACTGATATTGAAAAACTAAATTCTGGAAATTCAAGGGCATATCCATAGTTTTAATAATATCAACTCCCTAAGTTCAGATCTCTGATGATGATAATGATGAGCGAGCACTTTTATTTAGAACTATTGATTTCTATGCTCTGTGGTTTTAACCACTCCCAGTCTCCCAGTTCACTTTGCCTCTTTACATAGGCCTTCTTTAGTGATTTCTATTGGCTTCTGTCATGCACAACCCCTCTCATTGCTTAGCTAGTTGTCGCAAATCTAATCTGTTTAACATTTTTCATATTAACTAAGTAAGAACACTTTGTGTAATGATGAGGCCCAGGGGTAAAATCTTGCACTACTGGACCACTGCACAATTAAGAGATCCCAATACTAGGGTCTTTTGTTAAAAAAAACTGAATTATCAAAGAATATATATTTATAGTTTTCATTGTTATACAACAAATTATCACTCATTTCAAACAAAAAGTACAGTAAATAGCCCTTTTTAATCAAGCTAAATATGCCTGTCTACTTGAGTGTCAATGATATTCTGTGATAATAAATTATTTGACATGAGATTTATTAACAGTTATTAAACCTATTTCTAATTCCAATCCCATAATTTGTTTTTAATTTTTACTATTTATTGCAATTGTACCTCAATTATTTAGTTTCGTGGATTATTATTTGCCTTTTTTTTCCACCTGAAATACAGGATCTTCCTAGTTCTGGTGAATGTTACAGTATAAGTTTAAGAAAGTTTACAAGTTTTAAGAGTATTAAGTTTTAGTTCAAAGGATATTTTGTAAAATTGCCCTTGCCATAATTATATTACATTGCCTGGTTATTTATGTGTGAATGTCTATTATATGGTTGCACAATGATTAACTTATAACAGGTTCTAGAATCTAGATAGAACATGTTTTTTTTTTTATTTGACTGACTTGTGGGGAGTAGAAGGTCGATCCCAATGTATCCAGGGTCAGTTCAAGGGAATCCCTGTCCATTTCATACCAGTGACAATATAATAATACAATCGTAGTAAGGATCAAATTCGATTCCAATAACATAGCGCACGGAACGGCAACCGCGCTTCTTAGGTTTTTTGAGGCAATAATTTGAATTTTTGGCGCGAATTCAGTGTTTTTTGTTTTACGTGGAAACTACGAGGCTTAGAGATTTGAAAATTTTGGAGCCTGTTGCTCCTATTATCCTTCACGTTTTGACATTTAAATCAAAACTCTGCGATTGATAGTTTCATTATTACACATGTGCAAGCTGGAGCAGGCCCGGCGCACTTCGCGCCAGAGCTCCAGAATGTACCTACGCCGGGCGGTCCCCCTTTAGGCGGATATTACTAGGAAAAACGCGCGCGCTTGTGAAGACGCTATTATTTAGTCTGTGGTAATACGAACTCTCACGGCGCGGTCTTAAGGTGCGTTTTGTTTTGATACGAGCGCATCGACAAACGGTAGGCTATTATAGCCAGGGTCACGTTCGACGCGTTCAATGTAATTTGAACGTTAGTAGCGTGGTAGCTAGAATTAAATTCGCACGTTTGCTATCAGAGAGTGCGCCTTCTGTACCTAGTACTATTATTTATTCTGTGGCTGGAGTGACGTAACATCAGCTTACACATATTCAACGGCTTATAACTCGTAAAGTACTTTAACCAGGAGTATGAACATTTTGGAGCCTATTGCTCCCATTATTCCTCACATTTTGACATTTAAATGAATACTCTGCGATTGATAGTTTCATTATTACACATGTGCAAGCTGGAGTGACGTAACACCAGCTTACACACTGTTTTTTATCGTAGTTTCGAGTCTTTTTGTGTATTATCGTTCAGATTTTTCCTGCCTTGTGCTCTTATTATGCCCTAAATTACTGACTATAGACCAAAACCCTATCCTCGCTGGTTTGCCTGTATTGCTTGTGTAAGCTGGGGTGACATCTCTCCAGCTGACACACACTAAACGGTTCATATTCGCCAAGTGTTTGTGGCTCCTATTTTAAGACTGGGATATTCGAAGGCTGTAATTATGCCCTAAATACTGGCATATGTAGAATCATCCTATCACCTATGAGGAAGCTGATGTTACGGACATAAACTAAGGTGGGTTTATTTTGAGCTCCTTTGAGCTTGCCAAAACTAACCTAACTGACTGCCCTTCCGGTAGCGAATACCCATTTAACAATTACCCTTCAGGTAACAATGCCTGTACGTACATCAAAATCAAAACTAATAATCAGAGACAGAGCCCTTAGGCGTCATTTTTTCCGTATCAACGCACTAGGCCTAGGCTCCCTCAAGCTCCCCTAGACGCGTTGGTACATGACTACTTTGGAGTAGAGCCTTCCGCTCCCCGGCAAGTCTTATGAAGCTTGATTCGTCTTACTTATTCGAAACAAGCATAGGACAATTAAAGAAAAATAATTTAAAATTTCCAAAACTACTTACCGTACCAGGCAAATGAGTGTGTCTTTTATTTATTTATTTATTATTATTAAATGCATTACAAGTTATCCTTACAAAATAATCACTGTCCTACAAAACTGCATAACAGTTTGTCTGTAGGATCTAATAGTAGGTGCTCCATCGAAATAGAAATAACTATGGAAGAATAATTCAGAACAAAATCTTAGCAAATCATAGTCCCGCGCGCCAGTCAGTATTGATCAAACAGAAACACTAAAAGTCATAAGATCATAAATTATTCTTTAAAACCATACCCAGTTTATAATGTACCCTTTATTTGTCCGCAGGAGGTAGCAGTGAAAGTTGAATCTATAAAGGCGAGACACCCACAACTTCTCTATGAGAGCAGAGTGTATAAGATGCTCCAAGGGGGCATCGGCATACCACACATAAGGTAAGAGGATAAAATCATTACAAAAACTTCATTTGACGGCCTCGTAGCCTAGTTGGTAGTACGTCTGCCTATGAAGCACAAGATCGCGGGTTCGAATCCCGCCTAGGGCAAACACAAGCTTTGTGTCTGGATGTTGTATATTTATTTATATATGTATGTATATCAGCTGTCTGACACCCATAGTACAGGCTCTGCCTAGTTTGGGGTCAGATGGCCGTGTGTGAGATGTCCCCACATATTTATTTTATATTTAATTATATTATTACACATCTATCTATCTTTCCGTTAACAGTTTTTCCCGTGGGAATGAGGAATTTTCCCGCAGTAAAAGATAGCCTGTGTTCTTTGCTAAGGTCTATTCTATCTTTGTATTAAGTTTCATTAAAATCTGTTCAGTAGTTTCGGGAGCCTATTCAATTATTAGGAATCTTTTTTTACGTAATTTTTTCGTAAGGATCGGAATTTTAATAAAGTAGAATATAGCCACTCTTTTTACCCAGGGATAGTGTAGCTTAGCTTGCCAACAGTAAAAGAATTTTAGAAATACATATATTAAGTAAATTTGGAGCCTATTCAAAGCAAACAATCAAATCTTTTCTCTATAAAATAAAATAAAAGGCTTCGCCCGCATTAACAGTTTTTCCCGTGGGAATGAGACATTTTCCCGCAGTAGCCTATATGTTATTCAGGGTGAATGTAGCTTTCTAATGGTGAAAGAATTTTTGAAATCGGTTCAGAAGTTTTTCTCATCTCCATGGAAACAAAGTTGGAGACATGGGGCAGAAAGCGTAATCCAAGTTAAAACCGTTTGTTACGTTACGTATATGAAAACGGGCGGCAGCGTCGTAGAGTCGTAACTAAATTGTAAACATGTCGAAACCTGCCTCCCAACGGTTCTTCGTTGTACATACGTTGCTATTGCGTCATAGCAAGGTCCTATTTTGATAACAATATGCAGTGCTCATTTCTACGAACTCTTTAATAAAAAGAAACCTTCGCAAAATAAAAAAAATGGTGCCCGTTGTTGGTTACGAAATCGAAAGCCCGGCAAACACGTAGCTATAGTATATTTATACTAGCTTTAATGTAGGTACAGTAGCCAGCACATGCGGCTGTACACTCGCACTGCGAAATTCGCCTCTACCGCTACGGAATACGGGCGCCAGCACGGCTTCTGTACTTATTCATTATTAAAAGAAAACATAAAAATATAATGACTTATTCCGAACTTTAAACTTCGATACAAAAATAAAAATTTTGAGGAAATTGTGAATAAGTGAATGAAAACTTCCACAGGCTCTCGAAATAACAGCATCGTCCGCGTAACTTCAGCGAAAGTATCAAGATTGCCGAAACGAAATGTTAAGGAAATAGCTTTTAAATTAATATCAAAATGTTCGGCAGCTTTGCATAACAAGTTTACATTACATAAAAACGGTTTTTCAAACGACTTCGAAATCGAAATTTGTTATGTAAATTTAAACGTCTTCTCTTTTTAATTGCTTTTGGATCTACTTGCTACAACAGCCTATAGTTATAGACTACCCACAGCCGGTTTAAAGGCCCTAATGTCCGTTGAATAAAGGAGATAATCGCGTGCGCGTTTTCATACCGACAGCCTCCGTGAAATATTTCTAGTAAATTGAATTGATCCCGAAACTACAGAATCGATTAGATAGAATAGACTTTAGGTAAGAACAGAGCTAGGCTACCTTTTACCGCGGTAAATTTCCTCATTCCCACGGGAAATGCTGTTAACGCAGGCGGAGCCGCGACGGAAGTCTAGTGTATTGACGACCCCGTAGCTTAGTTAATAGTACGTCGCCTGCCTTCGAAGCACAGTGTTGCGGGTTCGAATCCCGCCCAGGACAAACATTTGTGTGATAAGCACCTTGTTTCATTGTATTTTTTGGGACATATTTATTTTCATGATTGTCTCAGTCCAGCTCTTGTCTGGACAGGATAGTTTATCATAGTGAGAAACTGAGGGGAAGACCCCTTTCCCCTTATGAGATTGTGGTATATTCCTTTAATGTATTAATATTTATTTATTTATTCATTCAACAAGTACATCCACGTCATATACATCTCATTATATATTGTATCTTATTCTAAACGTAATATTCCGATGCATACAACTATAACGCCTTATAACAGAGTATATAACTTACATAGAATTAGGTAGGTACTTTTTTTCAAATATGATAGAAATGACATTACCTTAGAGTATAAATAGAAAAAATTCTGGGAGGGATAGAGTACGCCTATTCGAGTATGAACCGTAAGCACGGATATGAACAGTCCGAATATCTTCAGCGCGTTCGTTTAGTATCAAATGGTTATCGGAGCTGATTATTTTTCCCGGTGAAAATAAGAAATTTAATAGGAGAACATTTTGAAATGTTCAGTGATAAGTTGCAAACATGACTCGAGGAACAAATCAAAAAAGAAAAATGTTATTGCCCATACAAAATCTGCCAAAATTTGCTTACGCTTGACATAAAGGCAGCGGAGCGATGCGCGTGCTCTATGTATATTTATTCTCTAAGGACATTACTATTAATGTTTTACTTAAACGAGACTAAGAAGTGAGAATTAAAACGAAATCTAAAAAGAAATTTGAACAAAAACAATGTTAATTGAAACAAAAACAATTTTCAAATAAATGTAACTTAAGATCATTTAAGAAACTCTGAAACTTTTTTCTTAAATGTTTGTAATATTATTTATAGTATTCTGTGCTAAAGAATAAAGAAAGTGCGCTTTAGAAAAGTAACGAGGACTTTTCATTGTTGAGGCTGCCACATTAACTCCTTACAATACCATATATATTAGACTAATAGTGTTTGTCTGCAGATGGTACGGCTACGAGAAGGACCACAATATCCTGGTGATGGACCTGCTGGGGCCGTCGCTCGAGGACCTGTTCAACTTCTGCAGCCGTCAGTTCACCATCAAGACAGTGCTCATGCTCGCAGGTGTGTCACGTGTCACTAACATGATAATGAAGTGTCCTAAAAACATCTAATTAGTCTGTCAGTTAGATTCATCATCTCAGCCGAAAGACGTCCACTGCTGGACAAAGGCCTCCAGAACAAACCGACGGCCGTTGGGGCAGAAAGGTTCTTGAATGGCGACCGCGCGCCGGAAGACGTAGTGTGGGCAGCCCACGAGGTGGACCGACGATCTGGTGAGGGTCGCGGGAAGCCGCTGGATGCGGGCCAAGCAGGACCGATCATTGTGGAGATCCTTGGGGGAGGCCTTTGTCAGTTAGATTACTAAAAAAAATGATGTTTTTCTGAGTTAAGGTGCATCCACACCGGCCGGCCGGCACCGCATCGTATCGAAACGGATTTTACAATTTTTAAACTAAATTAAACCTTGTAATTTAAAGTCTATGTCGTAGCCAAGTGGTTAAAATAGCCGTTCAATCAAACAGCTAGCCCTTTAACTGAACATCGCCATTCAATCACACGGCTGTACGTCGCTTAGCCGACTTGTTGACTGCAACGTTCAATACTACAGCTTGACGACGCTTAGCCAAATGGTTAAATGGCAAATTAACTAGGATGACCATTAGTTTAGCATGTGATTTGAAAAAATAGGAAAACTTTTTGTAATTTCTTGGGAGATTTTTCTTGGATTAAGTTTAAGGACGGTTTAAGAGGTGACCAAAAGTTTGATCAAATTAGTAAACATGAAAAACAAATAAATAATCGTAATATTCTTTATTGTTGCATGTTGGGCAGAGCGACACAAAAATTTTAACAGCTTTTTTTGCTATATAAAACTGACTCTTAATATTATACACCATCTTGTCTCTGCCTCCATGTCCATAATCTTTATGAATAGTATTTAGCATGGTGAAATACTATTTTCGTAGTACAATGCGTATCACAGGATCATAAGTACTTTTTCTTTTTAAAATAAGATATTCTTTACTGCCAGTTGTCATTAAATCGTATTTTGATATCCAATAATAAGACATAGAAGTCCTGCATTCCGTGTTAGTCATGGACACCCTAGCGTTCTTTAATAACTTCAAATACCTTGGTGATGCATTTCATAATCCTGTGATTTCTCTTCGTATAACTTTTAAAATTTTAATTCACTCTTATCATTCGTATGTGCCTCCATAATTTCTGGCTCTTCAACACTAGTAACGTACCTATATTTACTACTTTCTTTCTGAAAAATATCTTGAAACAATCAAAAACACAGGTAAGTTGACGCCATATTAAAAACAAAACACACCTAGCGCCGTCGCGGTGGTAAGCTGAATTAATTCAATTAAAAGGCGGCTTTTGAGTCAGCTGTAATGTTGAACGTTTTGAGAGCCTCAAATATTCAATTAAGAAGCTAGACGTGTGATTGAATGGCGATGTTCAGTCAAAGGGCTAGCTGTTTGATTGAACGGCTATTTTAACCAGTTGGCTACGACATCTATATTACCAAGTCACGCACAGCAGCTTGACTGCGCGGTCTGCTCCGTCCGCGGCGAACGCAGCCGGCGCCATGCGAACGAAGCCGGCGGCATGCCGCGAGGGCCGCGACACGCGATCGGCTCCGTTGAATAGATACGTGTGCGAGCGAGACACCGCCGCCGCCGGCTCCGTTAGTGCGAAGCCGATCGGAGACGTGCGGGGGCATGCCGCCGGACGCGACGGCATGTGGCCGCATGCGTTCGCATCCGGCCCTTGCGTTGCGATGCCGGCCGGCCGGTGTGGATGCACCATTAGTCAACTTGTTTGGGGTGTAAGGTTAAAATTAAGGCGGCAATATAGTGGCCACTGCTGTGTAAAGGTTATTATTTTATTATTATTCATTATTTATTTATTCAAAAAATATGATATAAAAATACAAAATACACATTTTAATTTATGTCAACATCGTCATTTTTTAAAGAAATCATCCAATGTATAATGTATAACAACAATTTTCTAATAAAAGTTCTTTTAATTTCCTTGTAAACAAAACAACATTACTAATGATCTTTAATTCAGATGGTAGTCCATCCAAGGTTCAACTAAGCGCGACAGCTGTATGCGTATGTTTGTCTCCAGACCAAATGCTCGGGCGCGTGGAGTTCATCCACTGCAAGTGTTTCATCCACCGCGACATAAAGCCGGACAACTTCCTGATGGGCATCGGCCGGCACTGCAACAAGCTCTACATGATCGACTTCGGCCTCGCCAAGAAGTTCCGCGACCTGCGCACGCGCGCGCACATCTCGTACCGCGAGGATAAGAATCTTACCGGTACGTGGCTACCACTGCACACAACATTTACGTATACACTCACCTTCACACACACACACACACTCCCACTCACATACACACACCCCAACTCTCACACACACCCACACACACACCTCACACACCCCCCTCAACCACACACACCTCCACTCACACATTCACCCCCACTCACGGACTCTCCCCCACTCACATACACGCTCACTCACACACCCCCCCACACACACTCACACAACACACGCACTCACACAACACACACGCACTCGTTGTACATTACTCTATGTACCACGTTGTTTTAGAGATATTTGATTCTTACGAATGACCGTAACGGTACAGATATTATTTCAAAATTTTGTCTGTTCGATCCAAGAGAAATTTCGAAAATTATTTAATGCACTTTTTTTTTCTTTTTCAAAATAAAGGAATGTTTACTCTGAGTTCAATATTAAAACAATCTACCTCCAGGTAGGTAGGGTTAAAAATGCGTTTACCTACACCCGCGCACACACCCTCGCACACACACACACTCAGCCATACACACACACATTAGCACCGCCGATCGTCAGTCCGCTATGTAGCGGGGTGTCTTTGCAGCGGTGCGAGAGAGACGCGCGGCACCAGCTGGATGAGATGTTACTGTCTCTTTCCTTCCTAGAAACCGCGCTACATTCTATCACTTGTCTCACAATATTACTTCTAATATAAGAACATTTACAGTTGCAATTTAAAATTTTCTTGTTTTTATACATAACAACAAATCATAAAATTATCAAAAATCGCCCCTACATAATTTATACTAATAATTATTATTTCAGAGGTTTTATTTTCTACATAGTGTAAGATAATTTATTTTGAATACTGACAACATCGAGGTAGATTAACCTGGAAACCCACACGATAAGCAAACAGATATATTAGTATGGACTCATGGTCTAAGAAAACAAGGTCTTCCATTCGGACCACGTGACTGACACAAGCGTACGTCATCTTGCGCTGTTCATCCTTGTCGAATGCGTGTTAATAGACAAGGATGAAAAGCGCAAAATGACGTAGGCTTGTGTCAGTCACGTGGTCCGAATGGATGACTGTTTTTAACCCCCCGATGAAAAAGAGGGGTGTATAAGTTTGACGTGTGTCTGTCTGTGGCATCGTAGCTCCTAAACGGATGCGCCGATTTTGATCTAATTTTTTTTGTTTGCAAGGTGTGACAATCGAGAGTGTTCTTAGCTATGATCCAAGGAAATATCAACAGCTATTTGAAGATTACCAGCTCTTTTGTAGTTGTTTTATTTCTATTTTTTTATTTTTTTTTATTGTATAAAATAAAAAAGTTCAAAATATGTTTATTCAAAGTAAGACTTTAAAAATATAATCACTTTTCGACGTCGAGGAGAGTTCACGTTTTGGCTGTCTTCTGTGGAGAAGAACTCTCCGGAAGAAACTCCACAGGCGTTGCATCTTCAAAATAAAAAAATAAAAATAAAACAACTAAGAAAGGATCAAGTAACGGTTTTGTGTCGGGGGTTATTATTATTTTTAATTTAGTGTTATGTTAGAGCATACTGTATGTAATTGTATTGTGTGTATGTAGGCACGGCGCGCTACGCGTCGATCAACGCGCACCTGGGCATCGAGCAGTCGCGGCGCGACGACATGGAGTCGCTCGGATACGTGCTCATGTACTTCAACAGGTAAACGACACTAGAATCATCATCTCAGCCTGTAGACGTCCACTGCTGGCCTGCTGCCTCCCCCAAGGATCTCCACAATGATCGGTCCTGCGCTGCCCGCATCCAGCGGCTTCCCGCGACCCTCACCAGTAGGCTTACTACGTAAGAAGCGACAAGCTCGGGAGCTGTCAAACGCGACATATTGACAGAACTGCTATGGCTCTAATGTCGCGTTTGACAGCTTCTCAAACCTGTCGCTACTTACTTATCAGGCCTACAGTATACTCGAGAGGACTGTCAATGCTCTAGAAAAAAACGTGCTTCGTAAAAGCTCAAATCCCGTATTAAAAATAGATGGCGCCTAGCTCCTCGCCCGAGATTATATTAAAAATACACTAGTAAAATTGCTTTTTTTTTACATAAATAGGAAATATAATTTCTATTTTTTTATCAGGTCGAGAGACACCATATAAATTTTAATTTCAGATAATTTAACAATGATAGGTAATTTGTGAATAATAGTGACATCTGTCTTTTTTATTTGTAATAATTGTACACGCATTGTAGTAGGAGAATCGACAGTCCTCTCGAGTATATTGGTCCATGACACAATCAAATAATAATAATAATAAAAATATTTCTCTCATCACAAGGGTAATAAAATTTGTAGTGTAGTAATTTGTGGCGTGCATGCGTCCTGCTTGCTCGCCGCTTTCGTGCTGGCAGTCTATTCGCGCATTTTAGGCTATTTATTATGAAAAGTAATATAATATGGTTTGAATTTGGCTGTTGCTTTTGCAGCCCTCGCTGCGTGCCAAATAATCTTTTCCATTCGCAAAGCTCTTAATATGTAATATTCCCAAATAAACTTGATATAATTACTTTCCAAGTTCCACCATTTAGGACCGCGTCCTCGATAATAGCTATTTGAAATAAGATCGCACAGCGCGTGTTTGGCTTACCCTGCCCTTGACCTTGCATTACAAACCATTTCTTCTTATGTGTACCTACCTATTCTTGTTTGCTTTTTTTTCTGTATTGTGTTGCAAATAAATTTTATTCTATTCTATTTATGTTTAATTCAATTCAATTTCTTATTGTATGGCGCTTCCTTTATTTATGTTTACAATCGTTGACTTAACAATCCTTGTGGTGAGAGCCGGTGCCTGTACTAAGTTACCCTGTATGACAGATCACCAGGCTCCTTCAAATTCATTCAAATTTCACCTCTAAAAGGCGGTAGTAGAAAAACGGCGTTGTATTGTGGATACCTCAGTACAACATAATGGGCCCGATTCTACGTATATGTCTCTTCTAAGAATAAAAAGGGACAGGTGATTGTCAACTTAAATTTAGAGACGTCGAACGTCGATTTTAGTTTGCACTAGTTTAGCAGGCATACGAATACATCCCACCTAAGTTGAATTTGACAGCTTCGCTCTAATTTTAAATATCATTATTTTAAAATTAAATTCATTCTTCTCCCATCCTTTTTTATTCCCAATAACTCCCATATGAATGAATACCACCAAGGTATTATATTTTCAAATATACTTTTAACCCTTTATAAGGCAAAACAACTTTATAAAATTCATTCGTTTTCGACTTTATGTTGAGGTTATAAGGTTAAAATTAAAGTGGAAATAAAGTGGCCACTGCCTTGTAAAGGTTTAAAAGGCTTCGACTGTTGTGTTTGGTTTAGTTATGTGCGTTAACTGGTAGTATTATACTCGCAGGGGCTCGCTGCCGTGGCAGGGTCTGAAGGCGATCACCAAGAAGCAGAAGTACGAGCGCATCAGCGAGAAGAAGATGTCCACTCCGGTAGAGGTGCTCTGCAAGGTAAACAACAGCGTCTAGCCTAGTTGGTATACTTGGGCCCTTAAAGTATAAATAGAAAAAAATCTGGGAGGGATAGAGTACGCCTAATCAAGTATGAACCGTAAGCACGGATATGAACAGTCCGAATATCTTCAGCGCGTTCGTTTAGTATCAAATGGTTATCGGAGCTGATTATTTTTCCCGGTGAAAAAAAAAATTTAATAGGAGAACATTTTAAAACGAGCAGTGATAAGTTGCAAACATGACTCGAGGAACAAATCAAAAAAGAAAAATGTTATTGATTTCACCGCCCATACAAAATCTGCTTGCTTACGCTTGACATAAAGGCAGCGGAGCGATGTGCGTGCTCTATGTATATTTATTCTCTAAGCTAATCACACCATTACAAACTGAGTCATAAATCATTTTATCGGAACTCTCGCTCACACTTTTATTGTTGAATACCAAAGGTAGAATCGTCATCGCTTTTTAAACATAACATACAAATTCGTTTATTTCCATAAAAAACGCATTACAAGTATAAAACAAGGCTTTAAATGCCCATTTATTATATGTTGTATAATGAGTTGTTTGTTTGTGTAGGGTTTCCCGGCGGAGTTTGCGATGTACCTAAACTACTGCCGCGGACTCACCTTCGACGAGGCGCCCGATTACATGTACCTGCGACAGGTCAGTACCACTAATCACGTTTTTTTTGCTACTAAAATCCATAACATGTCGATTGATCTTTGTGTCCTAGAGTTTCAGATTTTCCTATACTGAGTGACCTAAACCAGGCCCGGCGCACTTGAACATTAGTGGCGTGATAGCTAGAATTAAATTCGCACGTTTGCTATCAGAGAGTGCGCCTTCTGTACCTAGTACTATTATTTATTCTTTTTTTTTTTTTTTTGAATTGACCTATGCTTGTGTCGAAAAGGTACGACAAATCAAGCTTCACCGGACTTGCGGGGGAGTGGAAGACTCTACCCCAAAAAAAAGTCATATATCAACGCGTCTAGGGGCGGCTCGAGGGAGCCTCGGACCACGGCCTAGCGCGTTGATATTGAAAAATATCGTGAAGGAGACGACGCCTGAGGGGCTCCGTCTCTGATTTTCAATTTTGACTTTGGTTCTGGCCGCGCCCCCGCCGGCGGGTGCGGGCGTTGTTACCTGAAGGGTAATTGTTACCTGAAGGGTATTCACTACCAGAAGGGCATTCTGTAAGGTGTAATCTAAATTCTTTGACTGCTTTAACTGCATCAGTGATTTCGTCGTCACGTTCGGAAAGGATATGTTTGGGACGGCGGCGGAACCGCGTAGTGGGGTGCGGGAAGTAGCCCGTACACTTGACAACATACGGATTGGGATGGGAAGGGCCTTCATCAAAGTAGCGTTTGGATGCTTCCTTCATGAAGCCACTAATGGAAAGGAGTTCGGTATCGACATGAAGGTCGATGTTACGAACGAACCAAGGACAACCAGTAGCCCGGCGGAGGAACCGGTTTTGAATAACTTGGAGCTTATGGATGTGCGTGGGCGCAGAGTGCGCAAAGACTACGCTGGCGTAAGTCATGATAGGACGGATGCACGCTAAGTAAAGTCTAAGCTTATTTCTAAGCGACATTTTACTGCGTTGCCCAATCATGGGGTGCAAGAGGCCGAGAGCAGAGGCGGCACGATTGCGAACAGACTGGATGTGAGGGCCAAAGCGAAGGGCAGAGTCAAGGATGACACCTAAGTACTTCACCTGTCTCTCCCAGGGAACTGGTTGATCGAGGAGAGTAATTGGGGGGAGCGTAGGATAAGGTCCGCGAGTGAAAATGATCGCGGAACTTTTGTCGGGATTCACCTCGATTCTCCATTTGCGGAACCACTGCCCGAGGGCGTCGGCCGCTTCTTGGAGTCTCTCGGCGATTTTTGTGGGATTGGGATGGGATGTGTATAACGCAGTGTCATCTGCGTACAGTGCGAGTTTCGTATAACTAGTGGCCGGAATACAAGACGGCATGTCACTAGTATACAGTGAGAATAAGGTCGGAGCGAGGACGGAGCCTTGAGGGACTCCAGCCCGGATAGGTCGTGGGGTCGAGAGCACGCCTTCGTATCTGTAGCGAAATGAGCGATTCGACAAAAAGTCTCGTAAGATGTGTACGAGGCGATCCGGCACTTCAAGACTATAGAGCTTGTTATTATTTATTCTGTGCCTAAACGTGAATTTCTGCTTATGTCTTTTTCTCGGAATGTCCTTTTCTCATAAAGTACTTTTCTCAAAATATTATGGTTGAGGTTATTTTTAGCTCGAGCCTCTGGGTACATACATGAGCTAGAACGAATGTACATTTGACTTATTGTGTTTTGCAGTTGTTCCGTATCCTGTTCCGCACGATGAACTACCAGTACGACTACACGTTCGACTGGACCATCCTGCGACAGCGCAAGCAGCACATGGAGGCCGCCGCGCCCGCTGACAGGTACACACACACACACACACACACACACACACACACACACACACACACACACACACACACACACACACAACAATATACAGATACACAAAATATACCGAAATAATAAACACACGCATAACATACAGACAAATATACAGATACACACATTATACCGACACACATACACCGACACAGATAATAAACACGTATAACATACAGACACAACATACAGATACACTAATTGTACCGACACATAATAAAAACACGCATAATATACAGACACGCAAACACAACAATATACAGATAAACACATTATACCGACACAAAATAACACACGCATAACATACAGTCACACAAACTCAACAATATACGAATACACACATTATACAACAGGTACACACACTATACCGACACATAATAAACACGCTTAACATACAGACACACACACAACATACAGACACACAAACACACACACAACATACAGACACGCATATACTCGCACATCATAAACGTCTATACTTCATATCGTGTTTTAAACAATAATGATGTATGGTTGATATTTTTGTTGTGGTGCATAGGGCGGAGCGAGCGGAGCGTGCGGAGCGGGCGGACCGGCGCTCGCCCTCCGTGCAGCGACGCGCGCAGCAGCCGCCGCAACCACCGCCCAACAACGAGGTAACACACGGACACACACACACACATACACACATTACAGCCCCTCTAACATGCCCGGTCCACGCGTGACAGACATAATTTCGTGCATATTCTCTTATCCTATTGGAGGATATTTCAATATGGCGGGCCTCTCGCGCGACAAACTTTTGTCATACATAACACTGCATGTTACGAGTGCAGGGGCATTCCATGGAAAAAATATACTTTTGGTCGGTACGTGACGCGTTTGGCGTAGTTATACTAAATGTCGGCTTTCTATCGTCATTAGAAGTATGCTGAATAGACAATCGACCCCTCCTACTGACAAGTATGCTAAATAGATAATAGACCGCCTCCTACAGACTCCCCACACTCGTGTCTTTCCAGCGTAATCGGCGCGACGCCAGCGCTGCGTTTATTTGGAAAACAACATTTTTTTTCGAACACAAGCTTCTTTTGTTTCACTCGCTTTCCGGCCTATGATAGTATGCGCGACGGCCAGCGCTAGATCGCGTCGATGACGCTGGAAAGTCGCCAGTGTGAGGGGGGGGGGCCTCTGAACTTAGAAGAGGGGTCAATTATCCCTGCAGCTGACCGTACAAAGCGATACTCGACACCTCCATAGAATTTAACTATACTATACAGGACTCACCTTTCCTCAAAATTTGTTAATAACTCCGTTTTAGAATAGTTTGCTCTGAATAATGGTGTTTTACCTTATTTTGTTTTATGACGACAGTATTTTGTACAAATTTTTTTTTTGTTAATGACACTGGACATTTTGCGACTTTGACATTTTACAGTTTGTACTTGTATGTATTTTAATAATTTATTTAGTTTGGTATAGGTTATTGTTTTTAATGTTTCATAACTAACATTATTGAATTAAAACTTGAATTTTCGACATTTTACAAATACAAAGCGTTCAGCTAGGATTAGTGTCTAACACAACTTTGTCCATGTGTTCCTAGACCTACCTACCTAGTACCTACCCTATCTATGTCCTTTCCTTCCCTTCCCTTGACCCATACAAACCCTGTCCCAGGTGAAATCCGTACATGCGACGAACGAATCGGCGGCGAACAAGCCCGCCGTGAAACCGCACCAGTCTGTCAGCCAACTGAAGAAGAAACTCACCACCCTTCTTTAACACACACTACACCAATAACCACTCCGACATACTTGCTATTTTAATTGGACCGTTTGGGTGCAGAATATCTGTTTGGCAGAATGTCTAATTGTCGAAATGTCCAATTATCAAAATGACCAATTGTCATAATGGCGAATGGTTTTCGATTTTGTACGTACCGTTTGTTATGTTACAGTTTGATATAGAAAACCATCGAAATTAAATCAGTTTACCATTGAATAAGTTCATAATTGGACATTCTGTACTAAGATTGAAGGCAATTTTAGGCTCTTATTTAGCAGCTTTCCCTATAAACGTGGGTTGTAATAGTTTTGATCCTGATCGATATAGCATTATGGTCGAGCAAAACGTCAAAACAAAGATCTTTTTACTGAAAATAAAATTAATTCCATCTATACTCTTGTGCCAAATCCTTTGAAGTTTTTTATCATTATAAAGGCTTAAATATAGGGAACCAATCAACCCATGCTTCTGTGAATCAAATGAGCGTGTCCTCGGGCGCTACTCGCTATACAAGAGACTGTCAAACATTTATAGTGAGCAACAAGCAAGGCACAGGACACCACACTAATTTAGATCCTTGTCGGTCTTTAAAGCGAAGTGGGAACAATCTCTACGGCGTAGACCTTCCGTAGACCACTGCTACGGCGTAGCAATTACGTAGCAGGAGCTACGAGATGTAGTATCACTTGGTTATACAGTCCGTGGCGGATCTAAATGAGCGTGTTCTCGGGCGCTGAGAGCTATACAAGAGTTTGTCACACATATAGTGAGCAACACGCAAGGCGTTAGTTCCGACACAGGACACATTCATTTAGATTCTTATTCTATAATTTCTAGATTGTTCTGAATTGTAGGGAAAGTTACTGCAAAGTAATTTCAAGTGTCAAGTTGGTTTGTTGCATGAAACTGTAAATATGGCTGACCGTGAAATGCACTTTTTAAAAGGTTAAAATTTAGTGAAAAGCGGCTTTCGTTTCAGTTTTATTTAATACTCAAATGGTAACGTATAATTATAAACTGATGGGCATTTACTTGAATTAATATACTTACTACTTTTTTCAAATGTCCATACGTATTTTAGTATGAAAAATTATAACAAATAGGGTAAATCAAGTTATTACTGGCCACTTGATGACTCAACATTCGCACTGAGTAAAATTTCTACTTAGAAATAATAAAAATGGCCGGAAACGATTAGCTTAAGCCGGTTTATTTCCTGCGTAGTCTAAGAGGTAAAACTTTTTAATGCAGGGCTCACTCCGATCTATAATTTTACCTTAAATTTCGTGACAAAATGTAGACTGAATTGGACGTCATGGTGAAGTTTCTAACATTGCTACAATGGTCGCAAAATTTGTGGGAAAATTATGAAGGTGAAACAAAATCGAGTCGACCCACGCTCTGGACTAACATTCTAAAGCCTTATTACCTTCAGAGAAGGTTCAAATCCCTTAGTAAGGTAACAAATAGTTTAAATACACCGAGAAATTAGCTGATTGTTTAACGCAACATCGTGGTAGTACTAATGAAACCGAACAACTTTCCCTTCTGCATAACACTGTATCATAAATTAAAAAAAATAATAACCCTGACAAAAAACCGTTACTTGATCCTTTCAACAACTAGAAAAGAGCTGATAATCTTCAAAAGGCTGAAGATATTTTCTTGGATCATAGCTAAGAACACTCTCGATTGTGACACCTTGCAAACAAAAAAAGCTAGATCAAAATCGGTGCATCCGTTTAGGAGCTACGATGCCACAGACAGACAGACAGACAACACACACGTCAAACTTATAACACCCCTCTTTTTCGTCGGGGGTTAAAAATAATATGGCAGACATGTATAGTAGCGTCATTGTACATGTCGGATTCCTTTTCTCTATCCTACAACTTTATTGTATATTTGTTTTTTTGAAAAATAATTTCATATTCAGTTACATATGAATGTTGATTAAAATTCGTAACATTATTAAAAAAAAAGTTCATATCAAGTTGCTAGAGTCAGTTTGAGTTGACTAATACTTATCACCCCATAACAAGATTGTAGTCGTGAAAACTCCCATCAAGTCTGTATATTGTAGGGACTCTAATAAATAAATAAACCGTTGTTTTTATCGCGAAAATTTTACCATTTTAAATCTATTGAAAAGTGCATTTCAAGCCAGGTCTGTAGGATAAAAAAATCCCAGAAGTTAACCCACAAACAAACCTTGCAGATGTTAGAATTTATATTAGAAAAAACATTGCAATTTTGGATGATTTTAAAAGACGTCAAGCGTTCTGAATGTGAAAAAATAATATGAAAATACGATATGAACGTTGAACTAACGAAATCTAACTTTCATTGGTCGGTTGTAAAGTCTTTGACTTGCATCACTCTTATAATTGGGGCTTGAATTAATAAATCGTACTCAGCCGGTTCATTCTGTCCAATTCGCGTTCGGTCAAATTTGCATTTAGTAAAGTTTTTAGAAAACCGTTCCAATCTTAACATACACGAATAAAACTACTCAATGACTATATTGAATGAAAGAAAAACCTCTATATCCTATGACATGATATGCCGTTATCCAAGTTATTTCCATTATATCAATTAGAACTATCTCGAATGCATTCCAATTGGTGAGAACGGTTTATTAAGTCCAGTCCTGGGTGTAGTCACAATGGCCACCGAAAATTTTGTTACGTTTATTAACTTGATTAGTTTTGTAATGTGCTGTGAGTGTGGTGTGTGTCTGTGTGCGTGAGCCTTTGTAAATTTTTACTAAATAAGGTTTAAAAACAATTAATGATAATATAAATGGATTTGCGGAGCGCCACATCCGCGTACCGTAGCCATTTTTGTACAAATCGTCCCACTCGCAAAATATCCCATTCTCGTTTCGTCTTGATATTCGAAGTGAACCATTGTCACTCACAAAATGGGCCTTTCAGAATGACTAGTTGTGTATTGTAGATTGGGCGAATCGCGGATGGGTCGAAATGCGAACGGGACGATTTGATAAAAGGCCAGTGTGAGAATGTGGCCCTCTGCCTAAACCAACATAAAAGTTTTTTTTTTGTTAGTATTCATATTATTACGGGGTAGACAAAAACTTGATATTGTATTTTTTGTTTATAAAAGAAATGTTTTTCGTATTATATGCCATGTATATTTATAGGTAGTGGTCTAAAAATGGTATAAATTATAAAATGAGCGTTGTAAACTCTTAAAAATATTGTATCGTTTGAATAAGCTGCACTTAAGAAGGATTATGTGGCGATGTGAATTTTGTATAAATTGAAATAAATACCTTCAAGTATAATATAATTTTATAAATTATTAAATTATATAATTTTACAATAACACGAACAATCACAACTAGAGGACTCAAAGCAACGGTAATTTAAAATTGTTGTGGTAAAAGTCAGTAAAAAAACATCATTTAGAAATTGATACTTTTGTATTATACGTAATTAGTTATGTAGTGTTCAAATTATTTTGTAGCTTTGTATACGTATTAGCAATTAAACAAAATATTATCATAACATAACCGATTCGAAAATAGTTCTGCATTATTTTTAAATCGAAGCGAAGTTATGTCATAACTTGAAAACACATAAAGTTCGTAATGAACAAGACAGATGGAGCTGGTGAGTAAACAGGGCTTGAAACCGGTATTTTGAAAACTACTAAATTGTAGGTTCTAACCAGGTGAAATGCATTACACTCTTTGAAATCTGCACGGAGCGAAATGACGTTTTGAACAGGTATCGCCGTTGGAAAAAACCCAAGTTAATTCCGCACGCATATTCGAACGTAGAGTAAGCGAGACGGGCACACCGCTCGCACATGTTGTCTCATTCAACTGATACCTCAGGAGACTAACAATAATGAGCGTGGCGAGCGAAATTATCAATTCTTTGACCGGTAAATTAAACGAAAACAAATAATTTTGCTCTTGGAGCGCGCCCACAAAAAATATGGGTTCCGGTAGGGTAAAACCGAAACGATAACGCTCTCTTGCGCGATGTATGGAGATGAGAAATACCTTGTTTGAAATTTTAACCAGGTTAACAAGCCCTGACTCTAAAGCATTTAGATATTCTTTGGTACAATTGGTAGCGAAGGAGATGCGGGTTCGAGTCTCTGCCCAAGCTGAATACTTTTAATTTTCGTTTTTCGCTTCGATTTAAAAATAGTAAAACACGCTAACAAACGTATATGTTCAAAAAGTAATACTAGTTCTGCATTATACAAGGTGGACCAAAAGAAGTCATCCGATGTTGTTTGGCTCTCATTTTTTTTCTAAATGAAAAACTTCGATTCTGTTTTTTGATTATATTTATTTGAACCTTTACAATTTTATTGGTTAAGTCGAGAAGATGATATCGGCCAAATGGGCGCCGTCACAATTGATTGCCATACGGGCTCGTTTTATGGCATTTCTCATCACTTCAGCGAGAACTTCGGGCGACAAATTCTCGCACTCATGTCTAATGTTGTCCTTGAGGGCTTCCAAGGTCTCAGGCTTGTTCATGTAAACACGGGACTTCAAAAAACCCCACAAAAAAAAGGCTGGAACGGTTAAATCGGGCGATCTTGCGGGCCAGTGCAAATCGCCAAAACGAGACATGAGGCGATTAATGACGATTATTATTATTATTATTAACGATTATTCCGCGTTCTTGGGGACTGTATCGCTCCATGGCTTGTTCACTTGTATTCTACATCTGTCTAGTACACAAATATCAAAACAAATTTGACATTGGCGGCCATTTGCAAAAATGAGAGCATCTTCCAATAGGGTGATTTCTTTTGGCCCACCTTGTACATATCAATTTAACTAAATAATGAATGTAGCTTTGTGTATTTACTCGTATGTTTCAATTTCACAAATAATGTTTTTCTTTTACAGTGAAAGAGAATGAGACGTTCGGCGGCGGCGGGCGGTCCCTCTAAGAAGAAACGGTGTGTGTGAGAGTGTGTGAGACTTGTGTGAGTGTGAGAACCGCCGCCACGACCCAGCGTCCGCCGACCACGGCACTGTGACAGATCGCTCACGGACTGGCTACGGGAAATATTACGAGAGGGGGGTTGATAACTACTCGGTTATATTAAAGAAATTAGTGTTGTTACGATAGTGATACTATTGATATCGAAATTTGTGTCGATAGTTCGATAGTGCTATTGTGAATCTCGATAGTTTATTGTACGATACTATCGATATGAATTGTACGACATACGACCGTTAAATTGTGATAGTTTCGCTGTATCGCAACAACTGATTTCAAGTATTGTCTGTAATCGGCTACGAAAGAACATGTTAGATACAAACAAATGGCGTACTTTTTTTCTCATTGTTTTTGGCATGGAGATGAGCTAATTGGCCGAAATTAGTATTGCTAGATCGCTCTTAAATTTACTAACAGACTGGTGGTATAAAGAACAGTTGTCACACCGTAGAAATGTATTACATATTTTTGTATTTAAATGTCGTAATGTTTACCTGCTAGCGTGATACTGGCCTAAAGGACGTGCTGAGGCCTTGTTCAATCAAAATAACTATATACAACAACAATTTGTTTGTCTAAAAAGATGTTCAGTCGGCGAATAACTGCCCCGTGACGCACAGGGCTTATATTTTTTTTATGGTAAAATGTATAATATTTTCGAAAGATTTCATTATTTTGGTGGAAATATATCTTCAAGTAATTCGCAAACTTAAACTAAGACAAATGTCACTGACAAGTCTCGGAATATTTTGAAATTTCCGAACAGTAAAATGTTTATAAAATTTCAAGAAACTGACGAAATTATATTTAAATGAGTAGTTAGCATTTAGACCCCTTTGGTAGCAAACCATTTGGCTTACACATTTGATATTTGCAAATACAACTCTATAGTTCCACCAGAATAATTTTACATTTTGTTATGGAAACATTGATTTATAATTGGTTCTAGATTTTCTAATGGACGGCAGTATGATACTCAAACACTAAGTAATGAAAATACGACCGTAATGAAAATTAATAAGGATGATCTTGTTGAATTAGTAAAAAAAACACTACATTTTACTTCTAGCGCGGTACGTTACTGCAATGCAAACACGACCGTAAAGTGTGACAATAAGACCGTAATTAGTAGATTACACATTTGTAAAATAGTCCCAAGTCTTTATTGTACGACGCGCTATATATAGAACCTGTTATAAATCAATGGTTGGAAGGCATTTTGCATTAAAAACATTGTAATAAATTAATACATATTGAGTTAGATATCGATGTTTAATTAGTTTTGATGTTAGAACCGATATTGGGCTAGTTCAGACTTCAGTTGAAATCACTAATAAAAAAAATCGAAATCACATTGTACTAAAATACAATAAAAAATCTTAATCCAGGATTACGTATACTGCTTGCTAATCGTGTGGCTTTCCTTTTTTACCTACCTCACAAACCTTGGTGTTAGAATTTTTGAATCGCCTCTTCTGACATGGCTTATGTAACGACTACATCCATTGTAGATAGTAGCCGGGACCAACGGCGACCCGTGTCTTTTATAGCACGTTATAAAGAAAACGAAAAAGAAAAAAATATAAAGAAAGAAATATCTTTTCGGTCAATCAGGTGATTCAAACTGGGGAAAGTATAACATCTAAGGTCATATAACATGCGCGTTTGGAAAGGTAATAAGTGCCGAGTCACATGAAAATACAGAACTTATCGCGTATATGGAGGCGTTAGTGGTCCTTGGCAGTCTCTCACATAAGCAACAAGAAATCGATAAAATAATTGACTTCTCCATACAATCTGTATGAATAAAATGATTATTTTATAAGGGAGTGTCCAATATGTTTTCCAGAAGTTTCTTTCGGAAAGTTGCTCATTGTTGAATGAGCACGCCTGTTCAGTTCTATTTGCCAAGCCGCCACTTGAAACAACAATTAAACTAAAACTGAACTCTGAACGAAGCCCTCATTAGCTAGTTAACATTCAATTTAATTGATTAATTCAATGTAAAGTCGATTGAAATACACTTCTCATCAAAAAAATCGAAACACCTTGCAAACAAACTTAGTACGGAAGTGTTTCGATTTTTTTGATGAGAAGTATATATCAGCTCCTATCTTGTAAATAAAATTTAAAAAATGCTGATCAGTTCCAAACTCGACTTGTATTGGTTTAAAACGTTCATTAAAAATACTGATAAAACTAAATATAAATAGGTTTCTGTATTAAAAAAAGAAAACGTAATAAAAAAAAATCGAAAAAAAAAAAGGAAATTTAGTTTTAAGTGAAACTGATTTCAGTTTCTTTGGGGCGCACCCGACGTTATAATATTTGGTAGCTTAAGGTTTTTTGTATTCAGGCGATAATATTTTTTTAAGTTTGGGTTGTGGCCGATCGAATCCTGGTCACGGCACCAAAAAAATGTTGAGCAGCATTTATAAACCCGACTCATGTCCTTAAAATTTTTAAATTGCTGCACGCCATTCAGACCTAGTTGAATAGATAGAGTATGTTAATACAAACATTACTAAGACATCTCATCGCTAAACTCTTACTAAAATACTCCATCCATTGACAATATCTGAATGGTGTGCAGTAATTAAAAAACTATATATGTACTTTCTTACATTTTAGCAAAGCCCTGTTTACCTTACGAGAAAATTAAAAGATTCTCGTTTTAGAGGACATTTTCTTTTTTTCTTCAAATGACATTTTGAAAGTTTTTCAGACAACTAATCTTTTGACCTTTAAATTGGGGTGTTGAAATGAGGCTTCTAAATTGTACATAATATAGATATACGTGCGGTGCGCCTCAAAGACATTGGTACATAATGTATCGTATATATTAATTTGTAAATATAGAGACAGTGTTCATTTTTAATAACTGTTATTTTTTTAAGAACACGCAAGAAATCGTTTTTCCGTAACTCAAGCTGTTTGGTATACTTTTACTTGCTTATTACTGCAATAATAATGTTAAAATTAACTTAGTTTATATCTCAATGTGATATTGTCATTTTCAAATCATTTAATGCTGCATGCTGCATAGTAAATAAATGTTGAAGAAATTAAAGCACCGTAAAATCAAATTGATACAAATTATACAACAAAAGAAAAGATAGCTAATTCGTGAAATGTTCTACGATTTTTATTACAAAGATACTAAAGCGAAAGTATACCAAATAGTGGAATATATTAATAGTAATGTGTAAATGAAAGAGTGGTTGAATGGGCGTTTTATCAAATGGGGACAAAATATACTGATAGACTTTCACAATGTTTTTCACGTGATAAAAAGGATCTCACTGTTCTAAAATCGATGCTTAGTTTAAATCTTCACTCCGCCAAACTTAAAATACGACGATTATTTTGTCTCCAATTGAATTTGTAAAACTGTACTGCACTTTTAATTATAAATTAATAAATAATAATGAACGATATTTTGTTGTTTTAATCAGTGACCTCCAAAATATGTTGTTTTTATGTGTGCATCTGGATTGAGGGCCCATTTTTTAGTTGGCGTCAGCCCAGCATCACCGTGATAGGATTTGAAAAGCTTTTTAGTTGCTGATTACAGGGATATGCATAACTCAATACCGACCATAAGGTACTATGCGTGCCAAATAAGAATAGGATCGCGCTTGCAGCTAACGTCACGAGACAAATGTCATAAAATGTCTTTGTACAGTCTGCAAAAAAATGTAATAATTTTTATATATAATAATTAATTTCAATAAATTAAATCTTATAGATAACGCAACAATAAGCAAAATAGTAATTATTATTACTACACCGACAGACGCGTCCGTGTTGCTAGATTATGTGAATTTTCTCGTGATTTTTATGCATACCTGCATACCTAAATTATTCAACTCTCTTCGAGGTAACCTAAATCACAAAAATCCACATAATCTGGCAACACAGACGCGTCTATCTTAGTAATAATATTACTATTTTGCTGTTTGTTGTGCTTGTGTTATCTCTATCATTTAAATCAAATTAATTATTATATTATTCATATCATTAGATTTTTTTGTAGACCGTACTTTTCTGTCGTATTTTGACATCTGTCTCGTGACGTTAGCAGCAAGCGCGATCCTATTCTTATTTGGCACGCATAGTACCTTTGCACATGGAACGTCTCTATTTTTTTAATTTTTAACTAGCAAGTACTATGTATATCTCACATAGCCACTAATATATTTGTTGTTGATGTAAATACTCTTCAGGTAACAATGCCCGTACCCGCCCCGTCCGGTGCGCGGCCGAAAAAAAAAAAAAACAAACTTGTAATTTAATTTAAATCACGCGGTGATATTTTACACGTACCTATAACACGCTAGGCCTAGGGAAACGCATTTTTGACAGAGCTCCGAATTCGTAAATACAAGGAATTGCAGATTATTTCTAGATAACAATTTACTTCCCAGTTGCTTCCTGTAGCTATTTAAGAAACAAAGATATATTCCCCAGCGTTTGTTCAATTTGCTTTCATACTTTTAACAGGCGCTGGAAGCGCAGCAATTTTTTGAGACTATTTCAACAAATTACATTTAAATAGGACTCTTGATCTTTGACCAGCCATTCTGACCTGACGATCACCTAGGTTCGAGGCTCTCTCTCCCCGCCCCTACACGCTTTTGTATAATATGAGTTATATTATATAACTGTGGGGTAAGGCCTGTATTCACTTTGATTAGTGCGAGTGCAGGTGATTAGTAATTGCGAGTTAAACAACAGAATTGGACACTACTCGCACTACACACCTGTGCTATTCACTCGCAATTACTAATCACCTGCACTCGCACTAATCAAAGTGAATACAGGCCTGTAGATAGAGTAGAGAAGAGCCTTCCGCTCCCCAAGTCCGGTAAAGCTTGATAGGTTGTACCTTTTCGACATAAGCGTAGGTCAATTAAATAAAACAGTTGTTGGTGTTGAAAAGCAAACTTATAATAATTATAATTAAGGAATTGAGAGAAATAGATGATAGATGAAACATTTACTTATTGCATTACACAGAACATACACGGATGACGGACATACCACAAAAATATCGTTCAAAAAAACACTCCTGTAGGTAAGTGCTAGATATATAATTAGGGTGTAACTTGATTAGCGCACAATATTTAAACTATTGTGCGCTAATTTTGTTACACCTGTATAATATACAGGGGGTGTAAAAGACAGCAACAAACTAAAAGGACATGCCCGCCCAGCCCAGTCAACAGATGTATTATATAGTTAAGTTTTTCTACTTTGACTGGTTGCCTTCCTATTTTCGTTTGCACTCTTTGTTATATATTAATCAAATTGTATAAAATAATAATTTTGTAAAATATTTTGAAAAGATGCAACGCCTGTGGAGTTTCTTCCGGCGAGTTCTTCTCCACAGAAGACAGCCAAATTGTGAACTCGCCTCGACGCGACGTCGAAAATTGATTTGTAAAATCTTATTTCGAATAAACAATTTCATTTCATTTCATTCATTTCCCTAGACCCCCTCGACTGAACATGTCCTTTTAGTATAGCTCAGCCGTTACTTAAGGCTCATTTTACGTTGGGGCAACAAAAAAAAGTATACCTAAGTATGTCTTTGGTGCAAAGAGTGCGCGGAAGTCCCAACAGGATTCAGGTGATAGATTGGATTCCATACTAATGGAGAGATTCGCTTGTTTACATGTTACACGTGCAGGTACCTATAGGTGATAGACTTTTGCCACTTTTATGTTTGTAACCTTACTATTAACACTAGCATAATTGTATGTATAAATAAAAGCTTATATACAGGGCGTCCCACGGCTATGCCTTTTTTCATTCTTCCTTTTTCAAAAATTTATAGTCTTTCTTTTATTTCTGACACTATGTTATTTGGCAAAAAAATAATCCTTAAGATGAAGCCTTTCGATTGGTATGATAAAACTACAGGTGATTTTTTTTTCTCGTATAGCGGGTTCGATTCCCGGTTCAACCATGTAATTATTAAAAAATGTATTAATGCAGTTTTAATAGTTTTCAGAAATAAAATAATGTCTTCTTTCAGTAAAATGTTCTATCTACAATATTTAATTTAAGGTACTTTACTTCTATCTATCTACAATATTTAAGGTAGGTACTTTCACTCCATGTGGCATAGCCGTGGGACGCCATGTATATGTGTGTGTGTACTAACAAAATCTGGATCTAGTGGTCTGAAATAATTTTTATTGTGCGGCATTGCGGCATTCCACATAATTGATAAACAAATATTACAGATATGCTTTGAAAAATATTTTAAAATAGGCTGCCGCATGCAACAAATGCCGCAAATCTATTATAATAAAACTGTAGAGATAGAAAATCTGTATATAGAAAAAAAATCTAATAACCAATTCAGGGGGATGTAAGAAGCGACATAGAACATACACAGTTTTTTTTTGTCTCTCTGTTTCTCTGTTTGTACCTACGGGCTAATCTCCGAAACTGTTGGACCGACTTGAACGAAATTAATGTTGCATGGTGGTACCTTATATCCCCGGTCAACATCTTAGATACTTTTAATCGCGAAAAATTAAAGAGTTCCCGTAGGAAATTTAAAATTAGGTACTACGGAAAAGTCGAAATACAACGCGGGCGTAGCCACGGGCAGACAGCTAGTAAGTATACTATATTTGTAACACAAGATTTTACTTGCAAAAATTATGTATATCATGCCGCAATACCGCACAATGTTGCCCCAGTGTAAATAAGCCTTAACAACCTGTATACCATCCATCTTGGTGGGTTGCGTGATTTTTATTTAACGTTCCGGTGGCGGAGCCTACGGTGGTCATTCTTCATTTGGATTGGGCGCTGGTTCTCCATTTGGGTCGTCGCCAGTTGGTTCTCCATTTGGTTCTCCATTTGGTTCTCCAGTTGGTTCTCCATCTGGGTCGGGCGTCGTAGTTTCTTCATTTGGATCCGGGGTTTCTAAACAAAAAGCAACATTTTTAAGATTTTAAGAGAGAGCTTCCGAAAATCAATGACCATACATCGGGGCAAGTGCAAATACGTGTACTGTAGCCAAACTTAGGAAAGGAAAGACTTGAAATTTCCGATAATCCCAAGGTCAGCATTATATAGTAAAAGCTGTATAATGAATTGATGTGCGTAAAAATATTTAATAAGGTTCCAAAAAGTATGAAAACTTTGCGATTGCCAATATTAAAGAAAAAACTTAAGCAATAATTAATAAGTGAAAAAATTTATAGTACCTACCTACTAAAGAGTTTTTGTGCCAAAGATTTCTGACAATCATTTCCTTTTATTTTATTTGACAAATTTTTGAACTGACTTAAATATATTAACCTTAGAGTATAAATAGAAAAAAATCTACCAACCTATTTGTTAAACCAAAGGAGTTTTATAATACATTGCGAACATCCTGGCCACAAAGGCCGTCTTGTTTTAACGTTAGAGGTTGCTAAGACAACTCGATAATAAAGTAAGTGCAATGCCATACAACCGCAACTCTGCGTATTTAATTTATTAATTATCTGGAGAAATAAGTGGTTATGGCCCGAATGCTGTAAATGGCATTGTAACTCAACGTACAAGCTTTATTTTCATAAAGTGTGCTATGGAGCCAACCCCATCGGCATCATCGCCGGCACACCACCCCTCAACCTCATCCCAAGCAATGAACAAACTTAACTTGACTCAAGCATCTAATGAGCATTGTATATATTATAGTCATCAAGGTAATGATTTTTTGATTGTTGCAGTGTTTGTTGATGATTTCTTTCTAGTTAGCTCAAATGAAACAATGAAAGATCGATTTAAAAGGGAACTTAAACAGGAGTTTACTGTTAAAGACCTTGGCCCTCTCAAAGATTGCCTTGGTATGAGAGTTGTGCAAAAAGGTGGTACAATATCTCTTGATCAAACAAAGTATATAGAGAAATTGATCAAAAAGTATAATATGACGGACGCTATAACTGTCTCGACCCCTTTAGAAGTTGGCCTTAAACTCTCCTTTCCCGAAAAGGATGAAGAAAATGTAGATGTTCCCTACCAGGAGCTTATCGGTTCCTTAATGTACATTGCCATATGTACGAGACCTGATATTGCACATTCAGTGTCATATTTGTCTCAGTTCAATGTACATTACGGGGGGGTGCACTGGAGAGCCGCTAAGAGAGTTCTAAGGTACCTCAAAGGCACTATAGAACTCCGCCTTCACTTCAGGCCAACATCCCTATGGAAACCAGAGTGCTATGTGGACGCCGACTATGGTAATAATCTGGTGGACCGACGTTCATACACTGGGTTCGTGTTTATGATGAGTGGTGGACCCGTTTCTTGGGAAGCACGCAAGCAGCGAACAGTCGCGCTCTCCACGACTGAGGCCGAGTACATGGCCTTAGCTGATGCTTGCAAAGAAGCTATTTACCTTAATTCATTAATCACCCAAGTTTTTTTCAATCTCTCCTAGTCCCATCGTCATCCACACAGATAACCAAAGCTCATTGAAGTTAACCCACAACAACACGTACCACGCCCGCACCAAACACATTGACATTAAACATCATTTCATACGAGACTCCCTTACACATGGTGACATAAAAATAATTTACATCCCTACACAGGACATGATCGCAGACGTTCTGACCAAACCTTTATCAAAACTTAAGCATAATAAATGTGCTCACTCATTAAGTTTAGTTTAGGTTAGTTTTTGGTTTTTCGATTGTCTTATGTTTATTGTAGGTTGGGTTAGTGTATATAGGTTGATGTTTATTTATATTTTTGGTGTACTTTTTCGAGCGTGTGTACAGGGTGTTCACATTGCGGGGGGGTGTTAAACCAAAGGAGTTTTATAATACATTGCGAACATCCTGGCCACAAAGGCAGTCTTGTTTTAACGTTAGAGGTTGCTAAGACAACTCGATAATAAAGTAAGTGCAATGCCATACAACCGCAACTCTGCGTATTTAATTTATTAATTATCTGGAGAAATAAGTCTATTTAACCTACTAAGAAAAATTTATAATATTTGCATGTCGAATGCTGATCGACAGAATACATTGTTACTGTTATTTTAAATTTAAACCTGTACAACCTTTACATGTGTTCTAGCAAATAAACAATATTATTATTATAGATGTAAATTTCGCGCCAAACGTATTGTCATAAAGTCAGAACATAAGTTTAGAACGAAACACTCATTTGGTAAGAAATTATAATTTAATGCAGTGTGAAAAAAAATTACAAAAAGGTATTAAATAAAAAAATACAAAGATCAATAAGTTGTCCTATAAAGTTAGGGTTAGTGTAGATTCACACCCTTTACATAATATAGGTATACCTTTTCGTGGTTTTGATAAAAAATATTTACCAGTATTGAGGCAGCGTAGTTGGGAATTGAACCTGGTCTCAACGCTCCACAGTTTGCTCTACAGCGCCAATGGTCAAACGCTTGCCACACTTCACGGAGGTTCCGAGTTCGAATCCTCGTCTATCAAGTAATACTTTATGACAATTGTTCCACATTCCCCGGTTTAGTTAGGTCATTGCAGGCTGAATCACCTGATTCCGAAAAGAAAGATGATTCCGTGCTCCGGAAGGCACGAAATGCCGTAGGTCATGGTTGGTTGGTTGTCTACGGATGTAGTCGTTATGTCGTAGCCAAGTGGTTAAAATAGCCGTTCAATCAAACAGCTAGCCCTTTGACTGAACATCGCCATTCAATCACACGTCTAGCTTCTTAATTGAATATTTGAGGCGCTCAAAACGTTCAACATTACAGCTGACTCAAAAGCCGCCTTTTAATTGAATTAGTTCAGCTTACCACCGCGACGGCGCTAGGTGTGTTTTGTTTTCAATATGGCGTCAACTTACCTGTGTTTTTGATTGTTTCAAGACATTTTTCGGAAAGAAAGTAGTAAATAACCTAACCTAACGTTACTAGTGTTGAAGAGCCAGAAATTATGGAGGCACATACGAGTGATAAGAGTGAATTAAAATTTTAAAAGTTATACGAAGAGAAATCACAGGATTATGAAATGCATCACCAAGGTATTTGAAGTTATTAAAGAACGCTAGGGTGTCCATGACTAACACGGAATGCAGGACTTCTATGTCTTATTATTGGATATCAAAATACGATTTAAAGAAAGAGTACTGATGATCCTGTGATACGCATTGTACCCCGAAAAGAGTATTTCACCATGCTAAATACTATTCATAAAGATTATGGACATGGAGGCATAGACAAGATGGTGTATAATATTAAGAGTCAGTTTTATATAGCAAAAAAAGCTGTTATAATTTTTGTATCGCTCTGCCCAACATGCAACAATAAAGAATATTATTACGATTATTCATTTGTTTTTCATGTTTACTAATAAAAAAATCTCCCAAGAAATTACAATAAGTTTTCCTATTTTATCAAATCACATGCTAAACTAATGGTCACCCTAGTTAATTTGCCATTTAACCATTTGGCTAAGCGTCGTCAAGCTGTAGTGTTAAACGTTGCAGTCAACAAGTCGGCTAAGCGACGTACAGCCGTGTGATTGAATGGCGATGTTCAGTCAAAGGGCTAGCTGTTTGATTGAACGGCTATTTTAACCACTTGGCTACGACAGTTACATGAGCTATGTCAGAAGCCACCTTGAAAATTTTAGTGTTTTTTGATTCGATGATCCTCTTAATTCCTACAAGTAGGTATTATGATTTTCAGATATAGGTACATTACATGATCATATAAACTAAATACCTACTCATATATGTATATGAAACACGTTTTCTGAAAACTCTGTCGATAGAAAATCAAGCCAAAGTAACACCTTCTATAATCTTTTTTTTACTCATAGGCTTACCTAGGTACGTAAGTATTAGACGCTAAAACTTGCTCACAAGCAGGGCCGTCTTTAACCTATTGGAGGCCCTGGGCATATCAGGATAATGGGGCCCCTATGACTTTGACAAAACACTATCATTCATTAATAATAAAAAAAACACAATGTGAAACGAAGTACCTAAAAAAACTATCATATCACAAATTCCATTGTTTTATTCGATGGTTTTATTATTATAACTCATTGTAAATAAATGTACCTATTATTAGCATTTATATACCTAACCAATGTGGCATAAATTATACTTGGACATCAATATTCATACCAGGACCAAACTTGTATAGGATTCCATTCCATCATCTCCTTAAATATAAAGTCAAACACATTTTGTTTAAATTTTCTATGTAATTTCTCAATTAAATTAATTGGTTAATTCAAACTTGGAGCTTCATGCTTCGCTTCGTTCGCTCAATTCAAATATGGAACGTGTCACACTGATGAGGTACTACTAATGATTTTTCTTTAGAATGTGTACATGTGCTTAGTATATCATTACATAATTTTTATCTAAGAATGCTGAAGTCGGAAAACCCAATTTTCGGGCGAGAGTAGAATAGCTTCGCGCGCGCATGTAAAAGCTAGTAAGTTGGTACTGTAGTCAGTAATTTAGGTTCGATTTGTAGGTGTTTTGGTAATAAATATTGGTTATCGTTTGGTGATCTGACAGGAACTAGGGAACTTTGTATTTGATCCCTATCCATCGCGGGGCCCTGGGCACTTGATCAGAGTGCCCAGTGGGAAAGATGGGCCTGCTCACAAGTATGGTATTCTACCTTAATAAAATCTACTTAGTATAGAAAAAAAAAATTCTATGCAGTAGATACTTTTTGTATAACTAGCCAAAAACGAACTTGGCGCTTACGCTGCGCTGTTTAGTTTTAAACCGGCGAGAGGAGCCCAGTCCGGTGAAGCTTGATTTGTCGTACCTTTTCGACACAAGCATAGGTCAATTCAAAAAAAAAAAAAAAAAAACGAGAGGAGAATTTCGTATTGCAAATGTCCAACCGCACGTGCTGGTTTCTGTACAATGTCAGATGAGAATATTTTTCGATTTAGCTCAGCATTGTTCGGTCGAATGACACAGAATTTTTCTATCTATACTCTAAGGACACAGAATTTAAGGTTTATTTTAAATTGTTACCCTTTCATACCCTGGCCCATTGTTCTCGTATACTTACCAGTTCCATCTCCGCCCTCAGCAGCTGGTTCCTCTGCGGCGGCGGCTTAAAAAAAACAAATTTAAACTGGGTAGGTAGCTGGGTGGGTATTTTATCTCACGAGTTCAGACGAGCAGTAGGTATACTTAGTGTAAGTAATGCCAGTTAGTAACTGTTTATTAATTTGTGGTGGTAACGTGTCTCTTGTGTGCGTAGGTACTATTTATTATACTCATACTTAAACACAATGTTTGTCTACAAAACATATACAATACAAGTCTGAGATACAAGTAAGGCTCGCCTGCTGAGATAAAACAACTGAAGCGTAAGCACAGAATAAATAACAGTACTAGGTACGTAAGGCGTAATGCACCTATTTCACGGAAGTCAGAAGACGAAAGGGACGCAGTTATGCGTTAGAGTGAGATACAAGTACACCGCGCTCACTCTTGCGCATAACTGCGCCCCTTTCGTCTTTTGTCTTTGACTACAGTGAAATACCTGCAGAAAAAAAAATAAAGCTCAGGCAGGAAATAATCTAGTTTTCAAAAATCGAAGATGTGCTGTAGAATATATACCTATAACCAATTAGGTAACTTTATTTATAATTCTTCGCTGTATTTAGAGATACAGTCTGTCCAAAAAGAGTAGGTAGTAATTAAAAAGTAGCAACACCATAGTGTCGTCCCTTTCTAACCAAGTAATGGGGACTACTATTTGGTAAAGCACGACCAAAGAAATAAGAAACCTGCTCTGGGGGCGCCACGTGTATATTTTTACGAATATGGCAACAATTTCCCTTATAAATTTAGTTCCATTGAAATTCCGCAATATGGCGAGGTTTCTCATTTCTTTGGTCAGGCTTTATTCTGTGGTAATGGCACAGAAGAAAATAATAGTACTTACTAACCCGTACAGAAAGGACACTCACCCCTCCGCGTCAAAATGAGTCCCCGCCCGATATAGCGCCCCACGCCCCGCACCCCGCAGGCACCGCGGGACTCCGCCGGTGGTGGAGGGGGTGTTTTACATAGCGCCTAGCGCCATTGACTTGTAGCGGATATTCAGTTGTTAGTAGGTTGTCGAAATGCGTTTTCTGTATGGAGTGACCGCCCAGTGGTAATGGTGAAAATGAGATGACACTCACTACGGTGTTGCTATTTTTTAATTTCTACTCCGTAGAAAGATTGCGCTACTTTTTGCAATATTTTCATCTATAGCTACATTAGCTACTTTGGACGATAATAAACAGATGTGATCGTTTCTAAAGCCCGACCAAAGAAATAAGAAGCCTCGCCATATTGCGGAATTTCAATGGAACTAATTTTATAAGGGAATTTTTTGCCATTGTAGTAAAAATATACACGTGGCGCCCCCAGAGCAGGCTTCTTATTTCTTTGGTCAGGCTTTATAATATGGCTTACGACACCCCGTCTTCAATTCTCTCGAGCGGATTTTTGCCCGAGCAATTATTTTGCCCATGTAGCCCCATTTAAGGCGGGACTTTAAAAAAAATGTGTTTTTTGTTTGACTCGATGTTCTTCCTAATTCGTACGAGTAGCTAATATGATTTCCAGATATTTTTCAAAATAAATAATTAAAATAATAAAGTAAGACGCTGCTTGTCGCGTTACTTTACTAAAATTAGATACATTTTTATGTTCATGGCAGCAATTATCAATTAGTTCCATTTAAAAACTGCAAAATGGCGAGGTTTTTATTGTTCTGGTTGGGTTTGGTTCAGAATTAAACTAATTAATACGTGTAAATAAGCTATTAGTACCTTCAGGACTAGGAATCGCCGTAGTCGCATTTGCATCATTAGCGGTTTCAACAATACGTCCTTCCTCAGCTGGAATAAAAAATACAAAAGCTCTTTATTTTTACTATTTTTTAAGTGACTTACCCTTGAGCACAGAATATATAATCGAACTAGGTAGGTACAGAAGGCGCACTCTCTGATAGCAAACGTGCGAATTTTATTCTAGCTACCACGCCACTAATGTTCAAATTACTTTGAACGAGGCGAAAGTGACCCTGGCTATAATAGCCCGTTGCGCTTGTATTAAAACAAAATGCACCTTAAGACCGCGCCGCGAGAGTCCGTATTACCAATAATAGCGTCTTCACAAGCGCGCGCGTTTTTCCTACTAACTGGCCCCAGATTGGGGCCGCCCGGCGGCGTAGGTACTATCAGCAAAGTTGCCGCTAGCCCATCTTAAGGGATAATATTGTGTGCAGTGGCTCGATACAAAGTATGCTAGGCCCCGCATTCCTGTTTTTTTTTTCGTCATATACGTTATATTGACATACTCAACTATAAACATTTTTTTTAAGTCTTCATTTCTTCAGAAATATACTTCAAAAATCATCGGTAATTGGTAAATCAAACAAAAAGGCGGGGCTAGAGAAGATCGTCGCGTGCAAGGGAAATATTTTTAAACTGAGCTAGCGAGAACTTTGCTGATAGTACATTCTGGAGCTCTGGCATGAAGTGCGCCGGGCCTGCCTTGAGTCGAAAAGGTACGACCAATCAAGCTTCACCGGACTTGCCGGGGAGCGGAAGACTCTACCCCAGAGTAGTCATAGCCAACTAGTCTTGGGGCAGCTCGATGGAGCCTCGAACCTAGGCCTTCTTCTTCTTTAACTGCTCATATAATGTCCAGGTACATCCACCGAGAGGCTCGAGTGAAATCAGGGTGAACGAACAGGCCTTAGCCTTAGTAGACCACGCTCCAGTGCGAATTGGTCAACTTCACACAGAACCCTTGAATTACTTCGCAGGTGTGTGCAGGTTTCCTTACAATGTTTTCCTTCACCGTAAGAGCGTCGAATAAACGTACATATGAATTCGAAAATCGAAAACACATTGGTACGTGCCGAGTGCCGAGGTTGCATTTTTCATCCACATACCCCTGTACATAGTGAAGTGCTAATAAATGATAAAAAAATAATTAAACTTTTCACACAGGATTTACTCATCGTGATCCCATATTTATATGTATATGTAATATACTAGCGACCCGCCCCGGCTCCGCACGGGAAAATGGTTATTGTGGGTGATCCTTAAGTATATTATGCACGTATTATACATATAAACCTTTCTCTTGAATCACTCTATCTATTAAAAAAAACCGCATCAAAATCCGTTGCGTAGTTTTAAAGATTTAAGCGTACAAAGGGAGGGACATAGGGACATAGGGACAGAGAAAGCGACTTTATTTTATACTATGTAGTGATAGTGATGTAATATGAATCTTCTTCATATTTAAGAGCCGCGCTCTTGTCGGTGGAGTCTACAGATTACGCGATAAACTTACCGTCTATAGGCGATTCCTTGCTGTCGAAGGTCAACTTTTCAGGCTCCTCTGTCTTCGGCTGCGCCCAGTACGGCTTGTTGGTTGACGGAGTCCCTAAATACATTACCCATGGTCTAAGAAAACAAGGTCTAACCGTTAGACCACGTGACTGACACAAGCCTACGTCATTTTGCGCTGTTCATCCTTGTCTATTACACGCATTCGACAAGGATGAATAGGCAAAATAACGTAGAAATGACGTAGGCTCGTGTCAGTCACGTGGTATAATGGTTAGACCTTGTTTTCTTAGACCATGACATTACCCATGTTTAGTTCACAGAGTCACCGACAGACGTAGCCCGAAGAATCGCTAAACTTAAGTGGCAGTGGGCTGGGCACATTGCGCGTAGAACCGACGGCTAATGGGGCAAAAAGGTTCTTGAATGGCGACCGCGCGCCGGAAGACGTAGCGTGGGCAGACCCTCCACAAGGTGGACCGACGATCTGGTGAGGGTCGCGGGAAGCCGCTGGATGCGGGCCAAGCAGGACCGTTCGTCGTGGAGATCTTTGGGGGAGGCCTTTGTCCAGCAGTGGACGTCTACAGGCTGAAATGATGATGATGATGATATGTTTAGTTCTATTGCTTTTATTTCGTCAATAAAACTCGAATAATAATAATACTTATTGATGTTAAAAAATAATAATTTGCACGCTGATTTTGTTCGGCAGAATACAATGCTACACGGTAAGGCACTCTTCGAACATATTCACTTTGTGTGACTTTCCCCAGTTTGGTTAGCACATTGCAGGCTGAATCACCTGATTGTCTGAAAAGAAAAGTGATTCCGTGCTTCGGAAGGCACGTAAACCCGTTGGTCCCGGCTACATTTACGGATGTAGTCGTTTTGGGAGTCACGTCAGTTGCCATAGGCATCAATAATTCTAACACCAGGGTTGATGAGGTAGTTTAACCTGGAAACCCACACGGTAAGCGACGCGGGTTCGTCCCCGAGCTTACCGTTCCCCGAGCTTACCGTTCCCCGAGCTTACCGTTCCCTGAGCTTACCGTTCCCCGAGCTTACCGTCCCGGAGCTTACCGATGTTGATAAAATTGATTCGATTTTATTTTGTTTTTTTCTTTCTACTATTTCCAACTTGTACAATAGACATCAAAAGTGTTTTAAAGTAGGTATGAAATGTGTTTGTTTGGTTACTGCAGGCAGAATTATGTGAACTTAATGATGAAAGTTATAAGACTAAAAATGTATGTGTAACTATTAAATTAAATACAGCAAAACCATATTTTTAAGATAATAATTGCCATCATTATTACTAAAAAAAAAAAAAAACAAATTATTGTGATGATTAAAACCTGTGTTAATTACACCAGCAGATTAATAAACGTGATTATTTAACCGCGATCTAGAACTTATTATTTATTCCTATAAAGTATAAAATTCGACTTTGCACTTTTGCTGCTAATAGTACTTTAAAGCAAGATTGTCATTTTAATCGACTTTTTATAATAATTACAAATCGGTAAGCTCCGGGACGGTAAGCTCGGGGAACGGTAAGCTCGGGGACGAACCCAGCACGCGATGTGATTCAGTCAGTTGTACTCTAAAGTAAAGGGACCCTGGTGAGGAGTTTATTTTATTTATTTATGGAGAAAAAACAGAAAGACAAACAAAGTGATGAGCAGAAACAAACATTACACTTTGACATAGCACTCTTCTAAACAAATTTCTCGCTAAGAGATAGAAAAATAAAATTACGAGGAGCCAAAAGAAACACTATTTGGTAACTACTATTAGATAAGGGGTCGGATGTCTATATGATAAACTTCCAATGATGAATGAAAGGCGGTTTTTGCTACAGTAACGTACAGAAGCCAGCACATGCCGTTGGACATTCGCAATACGAAATTCACCCCTACCGCTACGGAATACGGGCGCTCTCCAGGTCGGTCCAGCCGCATGTGCTGGCTACTGTATTCTATATTTTTCCGTTGAATGTCCCAAATGAGCATATTTAAAAAAAAAGAGCAATGTTGTTTTTTCTCGTGGATTTTGAAATATTGTAACCTATTTTTTAATCGTTAGTTGTAAACTATTAAAGCCTGACCAAAGAAATAAGAAACCTGCTCTGGAGGCGCCACGTGTATGTTTTTACGACTATGTCAACAATTTCCCTTATACAATTAGTTCCACTGAAATTCCGCAATATGGCGAGGTTTCTTATTTCTTTGGTCGGGCTTTAAATATTTGATTGGTTCCAAAAAAAGACATACCCAACTTCCATTTGGTCGTGTTGTGTTTGCGAGGTCGCGTATATTGGGCTTTGTCTCTGTTCTTGTAGCATGTGCATCTACATTTCCTGTCAGAGTATGACACGTCGAACCCGTGGTCCAGACATTTCCTGACGCACAAAAAGGCCTTTTCGAAATCCTTGCAGTCGCCGGTGCTTTGGAAGCCGTAACGAAGATCCGCTTTGGGTTGGGGAGAATCTAAACTCAAGATTTCTTGTTGATTATGTCACAGAATACACCACATATACCGTGAAAAATTGATGGCCATTTACATGGTCCAAGAAAACAAGGTCTAACCGTTAGACCACGTGACTGACACAAGCCTACGTAATTTTGCGCTGTTCATCGTTGTCTATAACTACGCGACCAAAACAATTAGGCCCATTTCAAACATGGCGTCACGGCCGGTCACGGGGATTAGTGCTGGGAATAAGGGCGAATATTGTACAAACCGCATACCTGTCATGTGTCTAATTGTTTTGGTAGAGTAGTACACGCATTCGACAAGGATGAATAGGCAAAATGACGTAGGCTCGTGTCAGTCACGTGGTCTAATGGGAAGACCTTGTTTTCTTAGACCATGGCCATTTATTTATGAGCGCCCCCCACCTTATTGTATGTGTCAATAGGTTCTTATAGATCTATAGAAAGACTTGCCTCGATAAGAGCTCATAACATGTCCCCACTGAGAGGCTCTAGCCTACCCTGGTATCAGGGTGAGTCATAGTCTAAGAAAACAAGGTCTTACAATTAGACCACGTGACTGACACAAGCCTACGTCATTTTGCGCTGTTCATCGTTGTCTATTACACGCATTCGAGAAGGATGAATAGGCAAAATGGCGTAGAAATGACGTAGGCTCGTGTCAGTCACGGGTCTAATTGTAAGACCTTGTTTTCTTGGACCATGAGGGTGAGTATATGAGTAGGCTTGAGTCGACCACGCTGGCCCAGTGCGGGCTGGTCAACCCAAGTCCGGTGAAGCTTGATTGGTCGTGAAAGACAGAGATTTCACAGGTACAGGCTGTACCTGTGAAAATTAACTCTATTAACTAAAAATCAACTCTTATTCTAGCCAACTGTACCTGTACCGTACAGGTACAGTTGGCTAGAATAAATAATGCTCGACCACATATCTTGATTATCAAGGAACTAAAAAGATTGTTAAAAATAGAGAAAAGTCAATAATAAATTATAGGTAGGTAACTCTTTCTTCTACTCGCGTCTTTAAATGAAGAGAAATTATAGACCTAGTTAGAAATAAAATTGTATAAGAAAAATTATTACTTACAAAATTGTGCCAGTTTTTCGGACCTCAATATATGATGGTTGCCTGATTGATAAAAAAAATTAAGTCACTGTGTGTCTCTGATATTATATATTTTTTTATTATGTATTAATGTATGTATTGTTTCATTTAGTAAGAATAAGAATGCAAATTCAGGGAATTAATAGTTGCTCAGTTTTCAAATAGATTTATTTGGCAAGCTGCGAGCACGTAGTACAGTCTGGCATTTTGAGCGAAACAGGTGTTTTGTACGAAACCGAATGTAGCAGACCGAAAAACGCAACTCACAACAACTCAAAAACGATAAAAAGTTCGAAGTGTTTAGCTTAGCTTGCTCTTTACTGTACCAAGACCAACCAAATGATCAGAGGTGTATTTCACGGTAGTCAAAGACAGAAGACGAAAGGGACGCAGTTATGCGCAAGAGTGAGCGCGGTGTATTTGTACACATTTTGTATCTCATTCCAACGCATAACTGCGTCCCTTTCGTCTTCTGTCTCCTGTGGAATAGGTGCTTACCCTTCTTATCGGCTTTTTTTTGCTTCCTTGATCTTACTGAAAAGGGAGAAACGTATGTTTATACAGGATGTTATATTATAATATAGTGACCGTATACACCGTGAAATTTAGCTGGTTGTTTAACCGCAGCATAGAATAGAATAGAATAGAAATCATTTATTTGCTTGCAACATGGTTGATAAGTTGACATAGAAATATTACAGAAAGCCATGATGTTTCACTGTCGTTATACAGCGTGCAAAATTGTAAATGTCAATCAATTAAACTAATAACAGTGGTAGTACTCATGAAACTGAACAATCTTCGTGTTGGTAGCATTTTTTTAAAAACTTTACGAAAGATATAATTTAATTAATAAATTCAATATTGGAATCTAACTTACTGTATTGCGACTTCTTGGAGGACCGTAATACTGGTTTGCCTTTGTTCACGATTTTTTTTTCTGAAAATACATATAAAATATTATTTATTATAGAAATAAAGAGATAAATATAGCATTCCATAAAATAAGTAATGTAATTCCGCAAAATGGCGAGGACTTTTTCTGTCAAATTTTACATAAAGGCTACTTACTGATTTTACTCGTTGTAACGGATACATGCACGGATTTTGCACTAGAGGGCGTTGTAGTAGCATTGTCAGCTACATTGGTAGCATTGTTAGATACATTGGTAGCATTGTTAGATACATTTGTAGCATTTTCAGATACATTGGTAGCAGCTTCAGATATATTGGTTGCAGGTTCAGATGCGTTGGTTGTCGAGACATTCGAAGCTAGGCTTGGAACAGCAGTTGTTGTAGAATCTTCAGTGACATTACTTGCTGTTTAATAAAGCAAAGAATGTAATATAACTTTGAACCATATTAATATAATTATAAGGTGTGATAAATCTTATTCACAAACTTTGCTTTCTGACTCTTTCCAGCACTTAATCTTTTCGTGGTTTAATAGACATATAAAAACCAAAAGAAAGGAACAGAATATTGAACTTTAAGCAACGTTTATTAAACTTTTACTGCGAGAGGAGGGTTATATATTATTTTATGTGTTTGTATTATAATTTATCTGACAGGCTCTGTTAATTTGCTAAGAATCAAAATGGCGGATTTCAAGTGCCAATTATTTGTAGTATTTTTTACGACTGGATTATCAAAATAAATATTTTATGTTTAAACGTAAACTTAAATAAGAAATGCTAAAATAATCATAGTTATTGAAAGACCACTTACCAGATGTTGTAGAATCTTCAGCTAGCAGTACGCCAAGATAATTAATTACAAAACAAACTAAAACTCTTTTCATTAGCGTCATAATTATTTCCAAAATATTTTCCGCGATCCCTAAATACTTCTTTTGCCTAGGACAAAAAATATTTTTGCATGATTGATTTAGTTATTATTCAATCAATCTTGCTGAACAAAAATATTTTTTGTCTTACTTTCTATAAGAAGAAACGCGTAAAAAAGGAGAAACGCGGTTTATTTTACGAATAATAATAAATAAATTGAGTGTTAGAGTTTATAGGCAGTAAAGAGAATTTCACAATATTTATTGTAACTACATTTTTACAGTTAGTTATGAATAATAGTAGCCACGATTCAAGACAGAAAAAAAAATCCAAGTTAATACAGCAGACAGCTAAATAGATATGTAGATGATACATAAATAGATATTCATATTTTATATTTCAAATTGATATAAAAATTATTTCTTTTAAAAGTTATCTAATAAATAGAGTATGCAACGTAATAATACTACAAAATCGTTGTGTACAATTTTATTTAATATCTACATAGAAAATACAACAATGTTTTAAATACCTACTTTAACATACAAGGATTTCTTGCAAAATAAAATTATAAAAATAAAATACGTACATACAAAGTATTTTGATTTAAAAAAAGTAAATTCGAAATCAATGTTTTAGAGAAATTACTTAAAATGCGTTTTATTCTTAATCTAATAATTTTATTTATTGGCTTTTTATATTTAAGGCAAAGTCACAAAGGCTAATGTCACTATTATAAACACTACTTTCTTTATTGCTTTCTTTGGTAGAAATAAAACACAGCTAAATGAAAGAAGGGTGTCTCTTTCTTTCATATGGCTGCGTTCTTTTCTAACTTATGGACTTAACAGCATTACACAAAAGAGTAAAATTCAATAAAAAACAAATATTTACTTCGTAAATTTTTTCGTTATTTTAATTTTTATTAACTGTCCTATGCTTGAGTCGATAAGGTACGACGGATCAAGCTTCACCGGACTTGCGGGGGAGCGGAAGACTCTATCCCTAAAAAAGTCATAATATACCAACGCGTCTAGGGGCGGCTCGAGGGAGCCTCGGACCACGGCCTAGCGCGTCGATACTGAAAAACATCGTGAAGGAGACGACGCCTGAGGGGCTCCGTCTCTGATTATCAATTCTGATTTTGGTTATGGCCGCGCCCCCGCCGGCGGGTACGGGCGTTGTTACCTGAAGGGGTTATTTTCAAGTCGCATTTTTCAATTACGTACTTTTTTCTATACAATTTGATAAATTGAATAACTGTAACTTATTACGATTTTGTTTATTGTTACATTCGTTGAATACTCTTTTATGTAAAACTGTGTTGTTCTAGTCTAGGTTTAGTTATTTATGTAGGAATAATTAACAGCTATAAAACAAGATATTTTTTCATCGGTATAATAGGGAAGTGTCCTGAAAAAAGAAATCGATTCTACTTAATCCGTCAGATTATCGAAAAAAATTGAACACATATATTTTTTTTATTTGACGAAGATATATCGCATCAAAATGTAGAGAGAAGAGTGCTATGACGTCACTTGTTCCGTACAATTTGTATGGCGGCGTGTCGTTACTAGAAATTTCAAAGTGCTGTATCGTCGGCATTTTTCGTTTGCCAGACAAAAAAAAACGTGTACATTATTTTTTAGTAATCTAACTGACGGACTAATTAGATTTTTTTAGGGCACTTCCTCATTACCAAACTACATAATTGCATTAGGTAAACTTTTTTTAGCATGTACAGTCTGAATTAGCGTTGGGTGGATGGATACCCAGGCAAAAATCTATGTAATATTCTAACAACTGCGCCACCACCTAACTTCGCAATGAATCAGACGTACATAGTGTGCACCAGAGAGCGAATACAAAGTAAATATAGGTGCGCGGACCGACTCGACCTAAGTTATCTAGGTTAAGATTATACATCCTTTTTTTGTATATGATTTTACATGTTTTATGGGCTGAAATAAATGTTTATTATAATTGTATACGTGTCTAAAAATCATGACGTACGTTGTTTAAAAACAGTGTTTTTTTTATTGTGGTGCAGCTTTGTAACACACTACAACTGACTGTACGTACATTCGAGAGCAAGTCAAGCAATCTGGAACGACCACTTTCTGCAAATGATAATTTCCCACAAACGTCCAAAATCTTCACATTCTTTGACTAAATTCCTGTACGATAGATAGTACAGTCAGGCACGTTAAGTTGAACACTTATCACCGTTCTTTCTTATGTCCGTTGAATAAGGGCGAGAATTGCGGTGCGTGTGTTCCGCTTATATCGCGCTTGACTGTACAATACGACAGAATATGAATTGTATAATATAAATGCTAAGTTTCTCTTTTGGTAGTAATTTTTATCCAAGAAAAAAATTTGTTTACAAACAAACACTAATGCTTACTAGCGTTTTGTTACTAAATAATGTGAAACCATGATACTAATTTGATAGTTCTATAAATAATACAACGTGAAAAACCATAAGAAATCCATGGCAGTGAATTTTAATTGTAACTTTATTCGCACGTTAATCTTCAAATAATAACTATGTACTTGACTGTCTTCAAATGAAATTATCTTACAGTTTGCAGAAAATAAACCATCCGAAATCACTAGACTAATCCGCGTTTCAATTCAAGTACAGATGCAAACAATTACCAAGTTTATTTGCTGCCAAAAGCGCATCCATTCCAAACAGTACGAAAACAAATTAGACAATTAAGCAGCAAAAACACCTTTGTATTACAAAGTTGTTTTTGCTGCCGCTCCACGACCACAATGTATTATAAAAAGAGTACAACAAGAGCCAATAAATTTGTAATCGTGCGGTTCCTTACTTGAGACGTGGATTAGATAGTGCAGTGGTTCGTGGATAGAGCAGTGGTTCTTAACCTTTTAAGCACGAGCACAGAATATATAATAGTACTAGGTACTCCTGTACCGCTTCTGTGGCGCACTCTCTGATAGCAAACGTGCGAATTTAATTCTAGATACCACACCACTAACGTTCAAATTACATTGAACGCGTCGAACGTGACCCTGGCTATAATAGCCTACCGTTTGTCGTTGCGCTCGAATTAAAACAAAATGTATGTCTGTCAATAGAACACGCATAATACTAACACCCATTTACTTATTATTTTGCAAAAATCTAAAGTAAAGCGGTTCGCGTTGTAATGACTACTTATCTCATCACATCACATTATGTCACTTGTTTACGATCAATTCGCGGACCACTTGGAATGCCTCCAGGGACCACTAATGGTACGCAGACCACCGGTTAAGAACCACTGGTCTAGAGCTATTTTGAACTACCTAAGATTCGTTATTAGGATTAATACTAGTGATTTCAGCGGTTTTTTTTGCTACATAGAGTAAAAATAATAATATTTTGGATACAGTCAACTACCCAATAGATTGATTGATTCATTGCATGGTCTAAGAAAACAAGGTCTTCCATTCGGACCACGTGACTGACACAAGCCTACGTCATCTTGCGCTGTTCATCCTTGTCGAATGCGTGTTAATAGACAAGGATGAACAGCGCAAAATGACGTAGGCTTGTGTCAGTCACGTGGTCCGAATGGATGTCCTCATTTACATAGATCATGATTCATTGAAAAATTAATCCATGATTAATAATAAACAATCTTCAATAATTACTTGGCCAGCATTATAACAAAATTAGTGCCTGATTACGTAATATGTTTAAATTACTGTATGCTAAGTTCATACTTACCTAACAAACGTTGACCTACAAACGTCATAATAACTCACACGAGCGAATCCGAGGCGCAGACAGAGTATAGAGTAATTTATCGTCATAGGAAAGATTATATTACTACTAGTATTAACATGCCAAGCCTTATACTTTTTAAAACTTTCACGGTTGTTTTTAAAACGGGATATTTACCGTGGTTCAGGCATGCCTTGCTTGTTGGGCGGCACAATGGGTTTGTGAGGTAGGCTAACCTCGAAACCCATGAACGAAAGTAAACGACTGTTGGTGAAATTATGACGTCACTAAGTATTTAAAAAACCTATAATAAATTCAACTTTCAACTTTGTTTTTTTTAAATTGATCTATGCTTGTGTCGAAAAAGTACGACCCATCAAGTTTCACCGGACTTGCGGGGGAGCGGAAGACTCTACCCCAAAAAAAAGTCATATACCAACGCGTCTAGGGGCGGCTCAAGGGAGCCTCGGACCACGGCCTAGCGCGTTGATATTGAAAAATATCGTGAAGGAGACGACGCCTGAGGGGCTCCGTCTCTGATTATCAATTTTGATTTTGGTGACTTTTTGATTTAATTATAGCCTGACCAGGAAAACATAAAACCTGCTCTGGGGGCGCCACGTGTATATTTTTACGACTATGGCAACAATTTCCCTTATAAAATTAGTTCCATTGAAATTCCGCAAAATGGCGAGGTTTTTTATTTCTTTAAGTCGATATCGTGCCCTTGCCGCTGCACGGGCAGGCCAGGCAGGCCAGGCCAGGCCAGGCTCAGGCCAGGCTTTATATGGTTTATGACGCTATGCTAGTACAATAGTAGCAGCTCAAACTGTTTTTTTTTCTGGTTAGCCTTTCAATACGCAATACTCTACCTACGCTCACCCATTGTATTTGTTGTTCCATCTTAAGGGGCGGGCATGCACTTGAGTCGTTCGAAGGCAGCCTTCTCTAGCGCTTCCCTGTGGTCGGGGTGAGCCACCTACAATAAATCAAATAAAAATTCTTTATTTCACGTATTTGATTTGGAAACTGAGGTTACAAAGGAGTGATTGTAGGGTCTATATTAAAACCCATAATTGACAATATAGATATCGAAAATCCATAATCGATAAAAGTCATAACGATTAAAATCCATAATTTTGAAATACATATATTTAAAATTAAAAGCCTTAACTTTAATATGAATACTGTTAGTATTTATAATAATTAAGAAATATAAATTTGACAAATATAGTAAATATATATTAAATTATTATTTTTATCACCAAAAATGCTGTTTTCCTTATCTTCTTTTTTACCAAAATATCTTAAATTTATGATTTTTAAAGATTATACAATTATGGATTTTAATAGTTATGCTAAATAATGGTATGTATTTTTGAATTATGGATTCTAATTGTTATACTATTTAAAATTATGGAAAGTCTGTTATGGATTTTCATAATAGGGATATTTATGTTATGCAATTTAAGAGGCACCCGTGATTGTAATATGATGGAGTAGATATACAAATTTATTTATATATTTATAAAGCTATAGTCGCCTGCATAAATGCAGTTATATTACGTGATTTTATACTTTAAAATAACTTTTTTTTTAATGAAATTATTTTGAAAATGTTTTTCTTATTTTTTTGTATTATGGATACAGTGTACGGGACTCAACATTTTAGTTAAAATATCACAACTGGAATATATTTGAAAAGTTATCTTTAAGTATAAAACCACGCGATATGACTGCACTTATGCAGGCGACTGTACGTACATCAACGTCGAATATATTGCTCATTGACAGCATTGATTATATCTTATGTTCTAATATAGACGACAATTACAGATGTACACAACATTCACAACTAAGCGCATAAATATAATTTAAATATAGAATATTATATCTGTAGTGAGATCAATGTGGTATTGGTAGGTATGAGGTAGGAATTAATCTGTAATATGGAGACCTTACCTAAATCATAACCGTAAGCCTACCTTGATGAGTTCGTACGCCCTCTGGCGGAGTGTCTTCCCGAACAGCTGTGCGATGCCCTGCTCCGTTACTACATAGTGTACGTGGGCGCGGGACGTCACCACACCAGCGCCTGTGGACAACAACACAAAAACTGTATATCATACACCCTTAGAGAATAAATACACATAGAGCACGCGCACCGCTCCGCTGCCTTTGTGTCAAGCGTAAACAGATGTTGTATGGGCGGTAAAATCAATAAAAAAAATCTTTACAATGCATGTGCTCGAAAATCGTTGTGTGTGACTAAAGCTTTACATAGTATCTCAGTGTTTGACATGTAGTTGATATTCAGTTGTTATTCAAAAAGAAGCAGGTTGTCGAAATGCGTTTGATGTATTATTGTTATGAATTTTAAAATCTGGATGTGTTCTATATCAATTTTTACATCCCCCTGACTCGGTTTTTAGATCTTTTTCTACAGATATTAGATTGTACAGATATTTTTACAGTGTTATTATATAGATAAATGTGATGAATTGACTGACACAGGTCGGACACTCCATACATCAAACGCATTTCGACAACCTGCTTCTTTTTGAATAACAACTGAATATCAACTACAAGGCAAACACTGAGATACTATGTAAAGCTTCAGTCACACACAACGATTACTCGCTGCGAAATAGCACTCGCAGCGAGTAATTGCTCAGTGTGACAGGGCTATTCGCTGCGAAATTTATACTGACCGTGTTAATTTTTTGTCGCAGCGAATGCAATCGCAGAATCTATTCGCTGTGTGTGACAGAGGCTTAAAACCCGAACACCCCTGTTAGAGTCCCTTGCGCCTGCGGGGTGCGGGGCGTGGGGCGCTATATCGGGCGGGGAACTCATTTTGGCGCGGGGGGGGAGTGTCCTTTCTGTACGGGTTAGTACTATTATTTTCTTCTGTGCTTAGTAGCAGCAACTAAGAAAAGGGGGTCAATTGTCCCTGCAAATGACCGTACAATAGCGTCACGTGCCCGACACCTCCAAACTATGTAAAACCAATGAATGGCTACCCAATTGCAGATAATGAATATTAATGTGCTAAATGTGTTGTACTGACCGACTTTGAGCGTGGGTACTATCTTGGTCTCGTTCTTCTTGGTGGTGGAGACCAGCGCTATGATGGGTTTCCCTCTGCCGTCCACCGACTCGGCCGCGCCGCGAATGAAATCCACCTGACCACCGAAACCGCTGTACATACGCGTACCTGGAACCACAAAATAAAAAGTTTCAGAAAGTCCACACCCGCCACAGAACATTTAAAAAAGGTTAGGGCGCGCTGTGGGCGGGGCAGGCGCGCCAAGGATATGAGCAAATGCTCATATCACTACGCAAAGACGATCTCGCTGTTTAACTCACACATAGCTATGAAAATGTACATCGGTATGCTTCGTATGATTCGTTCCATTTGAAATCGCGTGATTGAGCGGCGCTATGATTGGCTAGATTTGAAATTGCAAATATGTGCGTAAACTTTATCTTTATTGAAGTACAGATGTAGTGGAGGTGAAAGGTGGGGTGGAGTCGGCGACACCGGATTTCATACGGACGGCGCATTATCGTTATTCTAACCTCTTTTAAATGTTTTGTGACTCCCGCCGTCCTTGAAATTAACAAGAGAAACTTAATCCATAGCCGTTCGAAGTGATACTAAAATAGTCCATTCTTTTTCTTTTTAAGGTAAAGCCTGACCAAAGAAATAAGAAACCTGCTCTGGGGGCGCTACGTGTATATTTTTTCGACTATGGCAACAATTTCCTTTATAAAATTAGTTCCATTGAAATTCCGCAATATGGCGAGGTTTCTTATTTCTTTGGTCGGGCTTTTTAGAAAAACGAAAACAAGTAGTACAAATGATGATAAGTAATAAAAAGTATGCCAGTTCTTACTTTGTGACGGAAAAATATTTTATGTTTTATCTTATTTGGAAACTTGAAAAACGTGTATCGTCATTTTTGTGTTGTGTTTAAACAGCCAAATACACTACAACAGTAATAAGAACGCTTATCAATTTTTTTAGCACATCGAACATCAATACGTAGTTAATACTCGCGTGCGACGACCCGACTACACGTGGCACAAAAAAAAAGGAAAACATCGTGAGGAAACCCACATACACCTACGAAGTAATTCAAAGGTTGTGTTCGGGACTAACTCGCACCGGGCCAGGGTCGACTAAGGGCTATTCACCCTTCTTCTCCCTTCAGGTAACAACGCCCGCACCCGCCGGCGGGGGCGCGGCCATAACCAAAATCAGAATTGAAAATCAGAGACGGAGCCCCTCAGGCGTCGTCTCCTTCACGATGTTTTTCAGTATCAACGCGCTAGGCCGTGGTCCGAGGCTCCCTTGAGCCGCCCCTAGACGCGTTGGTATATGACTTTTTTTGGGGTAGAGTCTTCTGCTCCCCCGCAAGTCCAAAGCTTGATCCGTCGTACTTTTTCGACTCAAGCGTAGGTCAATTAAAAAAAACCTTTCTTCAAAACCTTGAAGAAGAGTGAATAGCCCGAGGGACTTGAGCCAAAAGGCTAAGCCTCTTACATGCTGTATAGAGAAGATTGTGTATGTTTAGTTTGACTCACCAATGGAGTCGGCGCACACTTGTCCCGTAAGGTCGACCTCGATGCAGGAATTGATCGCCGTCATGCACGGCTGCAGAGACACTATGTGAGTGTTATTCACGTAGTCTATCTCCAACATTTCTGTAATCAGTAAAAGATTTTTTAGCTCAAAGTCAACATAATTTATTTATCAAAGGTTTTTAAACCCCAACGAAAAAGAGGGTTGTTATAAGTTTGACGTGTCTGTCTGTCTGTCTGTGGCATCGTAGTTCCTAAACGAATGCGCCGATTTTGATTTAGTTTTTTTGTTTGCAAGGTGTCACACACAATCGAGAGTGTTCTTAGCTATGCTCCAAGAAAATATCTTCAGCCATTTGAAGATTATCAGCTCTTTTCTAGTTGTTGAAAGGATCAACAACCGTTTTGTGTTCGGGGTTATAATTTTTTTAAATTTAGTGTTATTAAAACTTATAATGGCGTCAGATCAATGGTTACTTGTTTGCTTGTCTTGTTGGTTTCGAGGTTAAGCTACCTCACAAACCCTGGTGTTATAATTATTGAGCCTAAGGCATAAGACATAGCTCTTGTAACGACTACTAGATAGTAGCCAAGACCAACGGCTTTGCATGCATTCCGAAGCACGGAATCGTCTTTCTTTTCGGCCAATCAGACGATCCAATCTGCAATGTCATAACCAAACTGGGTAAAGTCTCACCAAGTGATATTTGTTCAACGAGTGCCCACCGGGATTCGAACCCGGAACCTCCGTAACGTTCGGCGAGCATTTGAGTCAAAAGTTTTGACCACTCGACTACGGAGTACAAAATACAAATTGTCAATACTTTAATATGTCTTGCCTTTAACTCTAGAAGAAATTGGTCATTTTCTGAGAGCTAGAAATAATAAAAAAAAAGAACGAGCGTTCTTTACGATTTCCATAGATGACTCTAGTAAAATAATGAGAACAGTGAGATTTATTGTAGATTTTTTTCTATCGTATTGTATGTACATGGTTCTGACTGAAATAAATTTTAGGATAATTAGTTGATTAATTTTAATGTTTTTTTATAATACAATACTTCTTTATTTATTACCTCACTATTTACTAGTGCCATCTGTTGTACCGTTTTGTAAGGATTCTTTTTTTTAAATTTGCTACTGGGAAACTTCCTATTGCTTCCTTAACGATAAGGTCGTCTACGTACATTTATCTTTCTACAACATACATGTCTGATCTAGTTTGTACAACAAAATCTAATAAATAAAATAAACCAACTAAATTATAACTAAGTTCTAATATGAAACACATAAGATACAACTAAAATAAGAAAAATCTAGAAATATAATAAACCTTCAACAAGTTGCTTCACAATTATTATTTTTTTGCTCCTTTCCAGATCACTTTATTTATTCAACGTCTTGCAATTTAAAGTCTGCAATAATAAAAAAATATAATAACAAAAAATCGTTTGTTTTACCCTTCAAAGCCAGGTTCGAATCCCGCCCAGGGCAAACATTCGTGTGATGAGCACTTGTGTTTGCCTTGTGTCTGGATGTTGTGTATTTATATATGTATGTATATCAGCTGTCTGACACCCATAGTACAGGCTCTGCCTAGGCAGGGGTCAGGTGGCCGTGTGTGAGATGTCCCACATATTTATTTATTTCCATATCTTACCGATGAAGGGGTTGTTGTCGACGAAATCGTACAATTCCCGGTTGCCAACCAGGAAACTGCCGACGACACGGCCCTTATGAGTCTTTTTCCTGTTAAAAAGAAAAAAACATAGAATAAGCCATAACGAATAAATAGTCTATTTGTTAAACACTTTCAATGCCCAAAGCCCATCATCTTAGTCTGTAGCCGTCCACTGCTGGCCTGCTGCCTCCCCCAAAGACGTCAACAATGATCGGTCCTGCTTGGCCCGCATCTAGCGGCAAACCGCGACCCTCACCAGATCGTCGGTCCACCTTGTAGGGGGCCTGCCCACACTACGTCTTCCGACGCGTGGCCGCCATCGCTATTTCTTGTATTATGTTGTAAAAATAAGTAATAAAGTGTTTAAAAAGACATTGGTGTTGTGCTTTCTATAGAAGTGGCGCGCCCGCGTTACAATACTATATTGGGTGTATAGGTACTTGTTGTTGGTGACGCAGCCGCGCCTGACGAGGTCGATGACCCCCACGCTGAACATCTCCGAGTGGATGCCCAGGTCCTGGTGATTCTTCAGCTGGCTCAGCACCGCGTCCGGGATGCTGCCGATGCCTTACAACAAATAACACTAAATTAAATTTTTTAATAACCCCCGACACAATACCGTTACTTGATCCTTTCAACAACGAGAAAAGAGCTGATAATCTTCAAATGGCTGAAGATATTTTCTTGGATCATAGCTAAGAACACTCGATTGTGACACCTTTCAAACAAAAAAAACTAGATCAAAATCGGCGCATTCGTTTAGGAGCTACGATGCCACAGACAGACAGACAGACAGACAGACACACACGTCAAACTTATAACAAAGTTAAAAAAGTGGTTGTCTGTAAAGTCGGTTTACTGACGATAGTTGAACGTGCCAACGATTGTGCCTCTTTGTCGCTCGTTCCGCGCTCTCGCTTGCACTTCAAGCCTTAAATGGAACGCCTCTGCCGCGCGGTAACGCCGCATTGCGTCATGTTTTTTCGTGCGTGCAGCCGGCTCCGTCGAATTATAAGACGTTGTCACGTCAAAAACACTATTTATTGGGAACAGCAAAAAAATGCATACAGCAAAGCAGACAAGCATGCAAACCTATTTAACATAATTGTGTAAAATACACGTGAAAATACTTAATAATGTGTAAACAGGGGTTTAAAATAAATGATGTAATGTAGAAATAAATTGACGTACATAAAATCAAAAGGTTTATACGAGATAAGTAGATGACATACCCATCTGCAGCGCGCGTAGCTATATACTCTACAAGATTATCTCCACTAAGCTAAACGATTTTCATCTCTACAGAACTTACAGCCTTGCACACGCCATGTTCTGGTTTTCTACAAGTCAATATGGGGAGTACCCCAAGGATCAGTTTTAGGATAACTACAATAAACTATCTATACGGATGACATACCCATCTACAAGGTAGCTCCATTCTCCATAAGGTCATCTCCACTAAGGTTAAAGATTTTCATCTCTTCAGAACTTGCAGTCTTGCCTACGCCATTTTCTGGTTTTCTACAAGTTAATATGTGGAGTACCCCAAGGATCAGTTTTAGGATAACTACAATAAACTATCTATACGGATGACATACCTATCTGCAGTGTAGCTCCATTCTCCACAAGATTATCTCCACTAAGCTCATTCATCTCTACAGAACTTGCAGCTTTGTCCACGCCATATTCTGGTCTTCTACAAGTCGATAGGTGCAGTACTCCAAGGAGCAATTTTAGGAAGCCTACAATAAACTATCTATCCGGATGACATACCCATCTACAAGGTAGCTCCATTCTCCGCATGGTTATCTCCCCTAACCTAAACAATTTTCATCTCTCCAGAACTTACAGCCTTGCCCACGCCATGTTCTGGTCTTCTACTAATCGATATGTGGAGTTCCTCAAGGATCAGTTTTAGGATGCCTACAATAAACTATCTATACGGATGACATACCCATCTGCAGCGTAGCTCCATTCTCCACAAGGTTATCTCCGATGAGCTGGCCGATCTTCATCTCCTCAGGACTGGCAGCTTTGCCCACACCATGTTCTGGCAGCGGGGTGTGGTCTTCCACCGCGTAATCGATGTGTGACATGTGGATGATGGCATCGCCGAATGTGCGAGGCATGTTGGAGTTTACTTGAGCTAGAATTAGACAATTTGGCTTTAAAACATGTGAATTTCAAACATTTCATAGGATAGGTTAATAAGGAGTAGTAAGAAATTAAAAATGTACGTAAGAAGTTTAAAGAAACTACAGCATAAAAGGTGAATAACCTATCACGGATAAAAGATTATGGAGATGATTACCTGTTACCCGCCCCAACTTGATTTGGTACAGTAGGCAGCACATGCGGCTAGAAATGTTTACCATGAGTTGAGATCGCACGTATTCCGTAGCAGTAGGGGTGAATTTCGTAGTGCGAATGTCCAACTGCATGTGCCAGCTTCTGTACATTGTCCCGGAAGTATTAAACCGTTAATATTTCCAAAACAATGTACCAAATCAAATCCGGGCGGGTATAATTGCTATAAGAACATCATTCATATTTAAAACAAATAAGATATTATAGAGCAAGAACTTGGCGCATACTACGCCAGTCTCCTGGTTTATTCCTTTCCCGATGAATGAAACTGTATGCTTGATAGGGGTGGTGTGGTAGTAGAGCGAAAAACACAGATAGTTCGGCAACTTCAGTATTATTTATTCGACCTTTACAGAGCACTTGACTTATACGCTAGAGAGCGAGCGAATGAACCAACTACATTAGGATCAGTGTTGCTACATTGGAAAAATTGCTATGGTGTTGTCACCAAACTTAAAGTACACGAAATAGAATAAGAGATTCTCACCAATAATAATCTTAGAATTGACTAGAGCAGCCCTGACACAGTCCACGGAAGTACCCAGACTGCAGTAGCCGTGGTGGTCGGGGGGAGAAACCTGGAAATACAACCAACAGATTACTTTTATTTAAATCATTGATTTATAACAGATTCTAGATTTAGTCGTACAATGGGCTCAATTCTGCGTGGCCGCTAAAATATCTAAATTTAAGTTATTATGTCTCTTTCACGTTCTTAAGAACGAAAAGGGACAGGTGATTGCCAATCTACATTTAGACACTTCAAACATCGATTTTACGCGTAATTTAGCAGGAAATAAAAACATCCCGACTAAATTAAGCTGAATTTGACAGCTGCGCTGGTTAATTAAAAATACCATTCATTCGAAATTAAATTAATTCAACTCCCCATCCTTTTCGATTCCCATATGAATGAAAGAGACCAACAACTTCTTGGGACCGTCTGACACACATTACAACCTTATTCTCTCCCATTACGGTCGCTTTTCATTGCGGTAACGTAGTGGCACTGGAATCAAAATGTAATATGTGATTTTCACTAACTACAACCTTAGTAACTTTATTACTATGGTTGTATTTTCACTGTGGTAAAAGAGGTACTTAAAGCACCTCTTTGCTGTATCATTTTTGAATAGTTCATTTTTTATCTGTGGTATGTTGTGAATAAATGATGAAACTATTAAAATAGTAAGACGGGTCTAAGAGTCTGCCCTTCTTGTCCTGTCGCCTGCACGCGAGAGGACTTGATGAAGGCTACTGACGACGCTAGAGAATGGCTGATTTCTAGGCCGAGACTGTCTGAGTTTGCTGTTGACTCGAAAAGAAGAACAAAACGTAGGATTTTCTGTCTTGCAGGCTAAATGACCTGACTGTCGGTCGTGGTCTTTTAGACACAACCGTAGGTCAACTAAAAAAAAAACCATTGATTGTCCCGAAAAGAAGGAAGATTCCGTACTTCGGAAGGCACATAAAGCTGTTGGTCTCGGCTACTAACTTTGTTATAGAAGTCATGTCAAAAGCCTTATTGAGTCGTCATCTCAATAATTCTGACACCAGAAGAGTTAATGAGGTAGGATAACCTCGAAACCCATACGATAAGTAAACAAGTACCAAGTGAAAAGCCAACAAGGTTTTCATAATACCTGGATGACAGCAATGTCGGGCTGGATGATCTTCCTGTGGAACAGCTTAGGGATATCCTGCAGGAAGATGGGGATCGCATCGGACCTGCCTTCAGCGACCGACTTGCGAACGTTCGCCGCCATGAACAAGGAACACGATCTGAAAAAAAAAAAAACATAGTATAGAATAGAATATAGTTCTTTAGTATTTCTGTTTTGTGCACGTTTATCCGCGACTTATTTATATGTTCTTTCACTTCCCTGGGTCTGCTGTAAGATATTTCTTAAGAAATAAGCAGATTTGTTGTGTCGTCTCTCTACATGTGATTGTCTTTTGTATGTTTATATGTACAATAAACTGTTAAATAAAAAATAAATAAATTAATTAATAAATAGTTTATTGCACACCAGTAATAAATTACAAGAACAACAATATAAAGCCTGACCAAAGAAATAAGACACCTGCTCTGGGGGCGAAAGGCATCCTTACTTTGTCTCGCAACTTATAAATCTATTTCTATCTATGAATCTTAATAACTGAATGTTATGGACTGTGTGTGGATTAGTATTTTATTAGCTATGACGTCGAAAAATGATTTTGTAAATGTTATTTAGAATAAAAACCTTATGATTTTGATATTATGAACTTCAACTCATTTAACTATTTTAAAGCCGGACCAAAGAAATAAGAAACCTGCTCTGGGGGCGCCACGTGTATATTTTTACGAATATGGCAACAATTTCCCTTATAAAATTAGTTCCATTGAAATTCCGCAATATGGCGAGGTTTCTTATTTCTTTGGTCGGGCTTTACGTGTACAAATGGGCGGCCTTACTGCTAAGGTATCAAATTTCTACCAGGCAACCCATGGTAAAGGAGAGGCGCAACGATAAGTGCGGTACAGTGCATTGCAAAACATTAACGTCAAGGTTGCGAGAAATCAAAATATAAAAAAACATGTTTGTTTTCAACTTTTGGACAATCTTGGTCTTTCTTTTTACGTAAAAAGAGTAAAATGACAATATTTTAAATCGAAGCTGAAAATGAAAAACATTGAGCTCGGGCATGACCCGAACCATCACTTTTTCTTACTAAAAATATTTTGTGACATTATGTCATTTCTATAAACAAAATCTAGGGAGAAGTCAATCAGGACAAATAGAAGTTTCTATCTATAACAATGTGAGATCTAAATAACTAAACTTATGTAAGACCTATGTTTTATTAAAATAAATACACGCCATCTTGGTAAGTTGCCAAAATGATCTCTTTAAAATACCACCGCATAATTATTATGCGCTCAAATGCGCCTGAGACATTACGAAGGTGTGTTTCGAAGTGCATTTTTCAGCGTTCATTGACCTTAGTATTTTCCTGTTGCTTTGAGTTGAATATGCATTTACTTGTGGTTTGTGAAGATTTGCAACTACATTATATGAATGAAATTTTTTTTGCACACAAACAGATGATAATACAAAAATATTTATTTCAGTCCTGTGAATTAAATTACACGTCCATACTTTGTTAGTAACAAGAGTCTTGTAACTTAATTATAAACGCGAAAGGTTGTGAGGATAGATGTATGGATGTTTGTTACTCTTTCACGATTTCTATAAGTTATCGAAAATCACTACTTATTATAAAACAAAGTCGCTTTCTCTGTCCCTATGCCCCCATCGATGTCCCTTTGTATGCTTAAATCTTTAAAACTACGCAACGGATTTTGATGCGGTTTTTTTTTTGTAGAAAGAGGGATTCAAGAGGAAGGTTTATATGTATAATACATACATAATAATACTTAAGGATAACCCACAATAACCATTATCCCGTGCGGAGCCGGGGCGGGTCGCTAGTATCCAAATAAATTAAGTTAAGAAGAATATTGATATGAATCGATTTGTTTTGTTCGTTCACGTACATTTTATCTGGCAAAATATATCGCGATATATGATCATGATGTTATCACAGATAACTTTAGATAAATGACTTAAACTTTAGATTATTATTATGTACTAGCGACCCGCCCCGGCTCCGCACGGGAAAATGGTTATTGTGGGTTATCCTTCAGTATATTATGCATGTATTATACATATAAACCTTCCTCTTGAATCACTCTATCTATTAAAAAAAACCGCATCAAAATCCGTTGCGTAGTTTTAAAGATTTAAGCGTACAAAGGGAGGGACATGGGGACATAGGGTCATAGGGACATAGGGACAGAGAAAGCGACTTTATTTTATACTATGTAGTGATGTATACATTCTCCATCGTCTTTATATTACGGTAATATAACCTAAAGATATCCTTGCATTCTGGTGAGCGTGTGCAAAGACAAACGAAAAACCAGTGCTTTGTTGTGACTAATTTCAGGCATTTCATATTCACATGTTACGTTAACATCAGTCAGATTTAGGACTGTAGATGTCCACTGCTGGACAAAGGCCTCCCCCCACAACGATCGGTCCTGCTTGGCCCGTATCGCTGTCTGCGAGCCTCACCAGACAGTAGCCTCGGGCACTCACACAAACAAAACAAATACCACGGTAAATATCCCGATGTAAATCTTAATAGTTATGATCTTACTCTTCTTAGTAGCTTAGTACCTAGTATCTATGTTAATTTAATTCATTTCCTTGCTGTTGTATTTCTGATTCAGATTTTTCGGAGTTAAGCGTTACTTTTATTATTATAGATCTTGTTATCATCACTGATAGATAATATATTTCTTTCTCTTCAATTAGTTGCGCCTCTCTACTGGTACTGTCGGAAGATCAGCGCTGTTCGGTGACCATCTGTCACTGACAGCATTACGCTGAGGCAGCGCCCTTTCACTGCTTTGACATAAACTATTGTCGTGATACCCACCTATGATTTTTGTAAAAATGCTATTGTCATTGTAGTGAATAAAGATTTTATCTATCTATCTATCTAGTATGTATTACCTGAAGATGTCTTTACACTCCGGCGCTACATAGGGGGCGTCTTTCTCGGTGTGCATGTGGACTACTTTGATGTCTCTGAGCGAGCCAGCCTTGCCGACCTCTGTCATGGCGTTGAGCAGAGGAACGGGAGTCGCCGCCGCACCCTGGGCGAACACCGTTTGACCTGGAACAGTGGATACGATTTCTTCACTACATAGTATAAAACAAAGTCGCTTTCTCTGTCCCTTTGTCCCTATGTATGCTTAAATCTTTAAAACTACGCAACGGATTTTGATGCGGTTTTTTTAATAGATAGAGTGTTTCAAGAGGAAGGTTTATATGTATAATACATGCATAATATACTTAAGGATAACCCACAATAACCATTTACCCGTGCGGAGCCGGGGCGGGTCGCTAGTATTTTTTAAACGGGATAAGTTTATGACTAGAAAGAAAGAAAGAAAGAATATTTTATTTTTGAGGCATCACAACACAACAGATAAAACAAAATTTAACAACTTATAGCAAAATTATTACACACACAAAACAATTTGGTAGGTAACAATTCGAATACAGATATAATACCTATGACTTTATCCGAATGTGCTGCGACACCACACAAAAAGGACCTCACTCAGCTAAAGCCATAGCCCAATTTAGGCCACAGGACTATGATCGTTAACAGCTCATATATGTCCCCATCGAGGGGCTCGAGCCTACCCTGATATCAGCGTGAATAGGCCTTAGTTGACCACGCTGCCCCAGGTTGCGGGTTGGTCAACTTCACGCACAACCTTTGAATTACTTCGCAGGTGTGTGCAGGTTTCCTCACGTTGTTTTCTTTCACCGTACGAGCGTCGAATAAACGTACATATGAATTCGTAAATCGAAAACACATAGTACGTGCCGAGGTTTGAACCCGCGAACTTCTGAATGGAAGTCAACGGTCCTAGCCACCTGGCCACCGACGCTCTTGATGAGAATAGACAATTAAGTAGGTACCTAACCATAAGTTTTTTATTTGTAAGCCTTTGATGGGGTTTAGCACCGAAAAAATGTCAGAGGGTCTAGCTGAAAATCAGCGTTGCAGTCGCCTCGGCTTGGTGGCTACGCATTAGCTTCCCCCCCCGACGGCGGGTAAGCTCATTGTTACCTGAAGGGTATTCGCTACCAGAAGGGCATTCTGTCTGGTTCGGAAAGGGTATGTTTGGGACGGCGGCGCGGCGCGGCGGCGAAACCGCGTGGTAGGGTGCGGGAATTAGCCCGTACATTTCTCCACATAGGGATTAGGATGGGAAGAGCCTACATGAAAATAGCGTTTGGTTGCTTCTTTCATGAAACTTCTAACACTAGGGCAGTCACGCCTCTTTCCCAGAGGGATAGACAGAGACCACTTCCTTTCACTTGTTACGATCCTTACTTCTTTCGCTTCATCCACATTAATTTTATCATGCAGCCCATGATACTACATTACGTAGCTCTTGCTACGTAATTGCGTAGCCCTAGCAGTGGTCTACGGAAGGTCTACACGGACGAGATTTCTCCCACTTCATTTTAAAGATCTAAATGAACGCCTTGCCTTGTTTGATAGTCTCGTTATAGCAAACAATGGATGAGGCCACGCTCATTTAGATCTTTGTCGCACTGTATAGTGTCGTCAGTAACCAGATAAATAACAGTATTGTCAACATATTCCTTCCATCATTTTTCTTTGTCACACTGTAACATACTGTTACGATAACAGTTATGTAATATCATGCATGTCAAATAATGACAAGAGGTCATTTTATGATTTGAAGAACATGATAACGAGTTAGCATCGAGTTAGCAACAGCTTTATGATAACGCTATTGTATAGTTGGAGAGGAAGATAAACAAATCAAGGATTTTTAACGATCTAAGGTGTTTTTTTTAAATATGAAACATCTATAAGCGAGGGGTAAAACTGCTTGTCGGCTATTTTAACAAAAGAAAACAATTCTTTTTGTACCACAAATAAATTGTATATTCGTATACATCTTGTACAACGCCATCTATCGGATACGTGTAAAACTACTTGAAGCAATTCGACTAACTCTGAAAACAAATATAAACAAGTTTTGTTCTGTAAGACTTTCAGTGCAATTTATGTTATCCTATGACGTACTTGTTATGTTTTAGAAAACTAAAACAAACTCTAAATTGATACTATTATTTAAAAAATAATAGTATCAATTTAGAGTCAAAGAGCATTAGCCTTTTGCTTTTGTTTGTGTGTCAATGAAAAAATTAATATTTATCAAATAAACACTCATTATTTTCTGGAAAGAATTAGAAATGTTTGTTTGAGTTTGAGGCTTTCGCGCTTACTACACATTATTACGCTAAATTATCGCGCTAAGACCCGTAAGCAATTGTAATAAGAATTAGAAATATTTTATTTTTTCATTATGTTATATTTGATTCCTATTGTAGCCTGTTATTTCATGCATATGACTTGTGAAACATCAACATTATTTTATACATCTTCCAGGCGTCCCGTGACGGATTACCTTTTTTTTATATGACAAACGCTTGTTTGTCACAGATTCGTCGTATCAAGCGTCACCGGCCTTACGGAGTTTTGGGGTAGAGTCTTCCGCTCCCCCGCAAGTCCAGTTGAAGCTTGATTGGTCGTACCTTTTCGACTCAAACATAGGTCAATTTAAAAAAAAGGCCTTTCGGGGCGGGGGATTTGGAAGGCTCTACTACAGAGTAGTCATGTACCAACGCGTCTAGGGGTGGGGAGAGGGAGCCTCGGACCAATATGCAATAAGAAAAAACATGAAAGTAGAATATGTGCTGTAGAAATGAGAGCATTGAGAGGTATAATTGGCGTTAAATTGTGATAGGATTAGGAACAGTGTGATAAGGGAGAAATGTGGAGTAAAAGAAGATGTTGTGACGAGAATTGAGAAGGGGATGCTAAATTGGTTTGGTCACGTGGAGAGAATGAGTGAAGAGAGATTGACTAAACAGATTTATAAGGCGAGAGCGGAAGGAAGCGTTGGAAGGGGAAGACCAAGACGAACGTTCCAAAACCAAATCGGGGACGTTCTGACAAATGGTCGGGTCAAGAGTACTCTAAACCGACGAGCATGAGGAGATTAATGAGTGTGGATGAAGCGAAAGAAGTATGTTTGGATCGTAGCAAGTGGAAGGAAGTGGTCTCTGCCTACCCCTCCGGGAAAGAGGTGTGAGTTTATGTATGTATGTACTACAACTATGATGCCTGTTGGTACTACTCGTACTATAACCAAGATGTCTGTTGGATCAGCTATCAAAAATAAAATTTTCTTGTCGTCGCAGAAGATTTCTAACCGTCAAACATTTTCGATTTTAAGGTGTACGTACAATGTCCAAGTAATTAATTCTTTTGTATTAAGTTGTTTGTACTCATTTGACTACACATGGCAATGCCTGTAATGATTTCAAGGTTATTGAAATGCAAGTAAATATTTATGTTGTATACGTAAAAGGGTCAAGTTCAATTTTAATGTTGTTTCTAAAACAAAACAGAACTGTTGCTATACATAGAGTTAAGTTACTGTACCTACTTTTTCTACAACGGCATAAACTTAAAATAAATAATACATGTATAGTGTAAGTAAGTTACTTTCCGCCGTCCGGTTTTCCCGTGGGAATGAGATATTTTCCCGCGGTAAAAAGTAGCCTATGTGTTATTCTGATGAATAACCTATATTATTGTAAAGTTTCATTAAAATCCATTCAGTAGGTTTTGCGTGACGGAGTAACAAACATCCATACATCCATCCTCACAAACTATACTAGGATAATGTTACCATACTAAGGTCCAAGTGTAATGGGAAATGTTGACTGGCTAGTCAAATAAGCTTCTTTTTATAAAATGTCAAAAGTATGACGTATTCTATTTGGAAAACTAGTTGTCCGCTCGCTACGAATACACGCCCGCGTTGTTTATTTACTTTACCGAGCACAGTTTCGCGTAGAAATGAAATATTTCCCGTGGTAAAAAGTATCAATATTTAACAGAGATAGGTATGTATAAGGTACCACCACACAAAATTTCATTCAAATAGGTCGAACAGTTCTGGAAATTAGCCCGTACAAACAGAGAGAGAAACAAAAGAAAATATCTGGATTTGTTCTATTCCACTTCTTACATCCCCCTGACTCGGTTTATTACATTTTACCTCTACAGTTTTATTGTACTATAGACAGATAGATGTAATTCAGTCAAGGTGATATGAAGGCAAGGTTGACATTCTTACAATAACGTCAAATCATACAGCTATACATACATAATAATATTTTCATTATCATCTGTGACATCTGTGGTGTAATGGTCACAACTATAACTTTTATAACGGGAGACGCCAAGCCCCGAAGTGCCGAAACATAACAATATTAATACTTTTACGAATTTATAATTATACTAGCTTTCCGCCGCTGCTCCGCCCGCGTTAACAGTTTTTCCCGTGGCAATGAGGCATTTTCCCGCGGTAAAAGGTAGCCTATGTTACTCAGGGCAAATATAGCTTTCTTTTTATTGGTGAAAGAATTTTTGAAATCGGCGCAGTAGTTTTTGAGTTTATTCATTAGAAACATACACACACACAAAAATACAAATCTTTCCTCTTTACAATATTTGTATCTCGAAAGGAGAAGAAGATGATAAATTGTTAATAATACCAATAACAATCAAACAGTCCGAAATTTTGCACCTAAACGAGTGTAAATGAACGTGGTCAAATCGTTTCGATCCAATATCAATAACTAATATAGAAATGTATGTATTAAGTTATAATAATCAAGTGAGAGTGTTTTATTTACCGATAAGAGGATGCAACGACTTCGCGAGCAATAACTCTGGCTTTAAGGTTAATAAACTACGCAGTTTATATATTGCTACGCTGTTTATTATTGCTCGTAATATCTATGACCAGCTGTAAAATTGCACCAGATTTATTAAATCAAATAACTCGAATATCATTATTATTCAAGCCTGTAGACTCCGGGTCACAACCTGCAATGGCCGACCTGGAAGTCATTAAACCGCTTGCGTACCCAGGTCGGCCGCTGCAGAGTTAACATGGCTAAATGGGGCTTCATTGGCTAATTCCGCACAAGCTGCGACTGTGGAGCCCCCAGGCAGACCATGGCGCACCTTCTCTCATGCCCTTTGTGTCCGGCCAACTGCACCAAGAAGGATCTGTCTGGGGCAACAGATTGCGCCGTTTCTGTTGAGGAGTACTGGGCAAACAAATATGACCATTGACTCGAAGAAGAAGCCGGTAGACGTCTACTGCTGGACAAAAGCTATAACTAAGCTTTTTTTTTCATTCTTGTCTTAATAGTAAGAAATTTACAAATGATGAATGTAAAGCAAAGACAGACAAAAGGACATACGAAAACCTTTTTACCAAAGCTGAAACGGTGCTTTGGGCTAAATCGGTCAATTATTGATCTATTCTATACAAAACACGTTTTTTTTTTCCAACTAACAACGCGTCTCGGGGCGGCTCGAGGGAGCCTCGGTCAAAGGCCTAGCGCGTTGATGCTGAAAAACATCGTGAAGGAATATCAAGAAATAGAAATAGAAATAACTTTATTTGCTTACAAACAAAATAGAACACATATATAAATTTAACATTTGGCAGAAAAGCAAGCAAAAAGGTTTCACAGGTCATATCTTAGGTTTTTGTTGGAGAAGTCAGGCAAAGGTTCAGGAAGCTGTGACCCCCGTGCCGTCTCTTTCCTGGTCCAGCAATTATCGCTGACTATTCAGCGTAGAAATGCAGCCAGCATTATGGGCACGTTCGGACCTGGATAGAGTTGGAGCGGGGTTTTCGGGACTAAGGATTTTTTCTGTTACCAATTTTTTACTTGTGTTTATGTAACAAAAATGTTTTATATCACTTAAAAATGTTATATATAGATCATAGAAAGAACTGTGGCAAACAACAACAACACGTCACATGTCGAAGCATGGTATAAATGCGCGCGCACGAAAAAATCGTAGCAAAATGTATTATTTTCCCTCCGCCCTCAATCCTCACCCCCGCTTACTTGCTCAAGTTGATTTCCGATATCTAAAATATACGTAAATTTATAAAAACTCATCAAATACAAAGTATTAGAGAAAAAAACTGGAATAGATTTGGCATTGGTTCAAGAACCAGTTTTCAAGATCACGGCAACAACACATAAATAGTCCTGTCTTGTCTTAGAACTAGTATGTACGTATAAATAAGGTAGGTAAGTATGTATATTATTGTACGTATAGGTCAAGAAACACGGGTGCAGAAATGAAGAATTCAGGACCATTGGTCGGTCGAGTGTTTAACAGTTTTTTTATGTAGTTTATATCACAGTCTTTTTCTTTTAAAAGGGAACCGAAAGGGATTAATGATATTTGAAATAAGAGATTTAAGTTTTGAGCAAAACTTAGTATACCTAACTTAATTAAAATTTTGACGTCGAAAAGCGATTTGCGTAACCTTATTTCGAATAAAAGCATTTTGATTTGATTAAGCACAGCAGTAAAATAATTTTAAGTCGGATGTTATCGCAAGTACGGTAGCCAGCACAAGCTGCTGTAATATTAACCTTGAGAGCGCCCGTATTCCGTAGCGGTAGGGGTGAATTACGTAGTGCGAATGCCCAACCGCATGTGCTGGCTTCTGTACTCTAAACTTCGATCGTAGACGCGTTAAATCAATGTTTGACGTAACTAAAACTAAAATGATAATCTCCTGTCCATTTTTGTTCCTAAAAGTGTGTAAAGGACGTAAAGAACAGACTTTAGATTTAACTTAAAGCGTAATAATTAGAATCATGGTTAAGTAAGGTAAATCCCTACTAAAATTATAAATGCTAAAGTAGCTCTGTCTGTCTGTCTTGTCTCTTTGTTACGCTTTCACGCGAGAATCACTGAACCGATTTTGATGAAACTTAGTACAGAGATAGAATAGACCTTGGGGAAGGACATAGATGCCTTTCACCGCGTTAAAATACCTAATTCCCGCGGAAAAACTAACAGAACTTTAGCGGAAATCGCCCGCCCGCGTTACAGTTTTTCCCGTGGGAATGAGGCATTTTCCCGCGGTAAAAGGTAGCCTATGTTACTCAGGATGAATGTAGCTTTCTAATACAGAAAAATTTTTTGAAATCGGTTCAGTAGTTTTTGAGTTTATTCATTACAAACATACACACACACAAAAATACGAGTGCAAATCTTTCCTCTTTATAATATTTATAGTATGATAACAGTCGTCTATAATTCAGTATCCATCTGTTTATTACGAGTAGATGTTTACTTGGAATCTTGTGCGCTATAGAGTTGTGACGTAACATGTTTCTGATAAGCCTGGTTGGCCACACCCATTGGCCGTGGAAAGTGAACATAATATTATCGCTGTTGTATTGTATTGTGCCACTTTAAAGTAAATACTATGGCAAAACTATTCTTGGATTTATTTATTAGCAATATTATGTAGGATAACATTGAAAATGATTAATTACTAGCTTTCCGCCGCGGCTCCGCCCGCGTAACAGTTTTTCCCGTGGGAATGAGGCATTTTCCCGGCGGTAAAAAGTAGCTTATGTTACTCAGGGTGAATGCAGCTTTCTAATAAATTGGTTCAGTAGTTTCTGAGTTTATTCATTACAAACATACACACACACACATATGATGATAATTAATGCGTCGTGCGTGAATTGGTAATCAATAGTAATAATAATGTGCTTAAGCATAGTAGGTTTGAATCCCGTTCAAGGCTAAATTGAAATTTTATGTTTAAAAATCCTTACGTAATTCTATCTGTTACGTTTTCGTGGCTGAAAGGATTATGATTACGAAAATTATAGACGGAAGTATTTTGTATTTGTTTTGTCAATATTTATTTTTAACTTTTAGCATATTTACATCACTTAAGTCATTTACATATTCTTTTGTGGCGAGTCCAAAAATTTGGCTGTTTTCTGTGGTTAAGTACTCGCCGTAAGAAACTCCACAGGTGTTGCATCTTTTCAAAATATTTCCACAAATTTATAAATTATTATTTTATAAAGTTTACAAAATATTTATACAAAATTATAAATGATCATTCTGTACAAATCTTGCAATCAAAGGAATTGAAAAAGCCTGTCTCTCAAGCAAATTAATCCCATGAATTTTTATCTTCTAAGAAGTCTGTTATTTTTAATAGGCTTTTTTAATCAACTTTTCCATAACAACAATCTTGAAATTGTCTAGGAATAATTTTTGATTATAATGCTAGTTTTTTTTTAATGTAACAATTAACAAAGAGTGCGAACAAAATATTATACAATTCGAGGACTGTAACCAGTCAAAATAACACTGCACTATTACCACAGAAGAGAATAATAGTACTAACCCGTACAGAATGGATACTCACCCCCCCGCGCCAAAATGAGTTCCGCGCCCGATATAACGCCCCACGCCCCGCACTCCGCTCCCACTCCCGGACTCCGCCGGTGGTGTTCGGGGGTGTTTTACATAGCGCCTAGCGCCATTGACTTGTAGTTGATATTCAGTTGTTATTAAAAAGAAGTAGCTTGTCAAAACACGTTTTCTGTATGGAGTGACCGACCAGTGCTATTACTGCTTTTTATTTAATTAAATGACATATTCATAAACAGAGTCCAGAGTGCTCCAAATTCACTGTGTAAAAAGGAATGTCTTTATATTATGTATTATTTTATTGTTTGTTGCACAAAAATATCAATATAACGCCATTTTAAACGTAAAATAGATCAGGGATGTTGCGGATACCAATGAGGATGCGGATGTTTAAGATCTTATAGAAATAAAGTACAGAAGCCAGCACATGCGGTTGGTCATTCGCACTACGAAATTCAACCATACCGCTACGAAATACGGGCGCTCTCAAGGTCAAAATGTCAAGCCGCATGTGCTGGCTACTGTACATAAATGAAGATTTAAAAGTATGATAAAGTAATAAATATCATTCAAATTGAAAAAAAGTGTAATGCTTCTATTTTAGCATTATACTTTACAAAGAGTAATATTGGGCAATACCCTTTCCGAATTAATAATAAAACAAAAAATTTTCTACCACACTAATATTAAAAAATTTGTTTGCATTGATGCTCTACTAAAAGTCTAAAACTACTTAAACCGGTTTCAATGAAACTTTGTATAAAGATAGAGTAGACCTTGGGGAGTAACATAGGCTACCTTTTACCGCGGGAAAATTCCTCATACCCACGGGAAAAACTGTAAACGCGGGCGGAGCCGTGGCAGGAAGCTAGTAAAAGATAAAGGGGAAAAATAATTATCTTTCATTAAAAAAAACTAAGATATATCTCGGTACCAATACGTGAAAGAAGGTTCAAAAATCGCTGGGTTATCTGTATTTGAACACGAAGCACTACTATCATTAAACTATCTATTTGACATGTAAATACATACTATGGAGTTTACTTAACATTCAAGGCCTGCATAGCATTCACAGTCAGTCAACATGATGAACTTCGAACCCTCTCCCAACGTCAAATAGGCTAATAGCTCATTCATGCAAATTGATATCTGCCTCGTAATCACGATCATAAACAGATCTCGGTTATAAATAGGTGTTTATATGTGTCACCGTAAAATCGTAAATACCGTTAGATTACAATTTAACTCGCGTGATTGTAAACTGTCGAAAGATTGTGAACTAAACGTACTGATGACAATTCAACGCATTAATTTTCGGTAGATTGTAATCTATCGAAGTGAAACCGTTAAATCACAATCTGTCGCGCGTTAAATTGTCAACTGTCCAAAGGCTGTTCCTGATTGGTCGGTATTACAGCAAGCCGTTCTATGTCCATACAGTTGGGAATAAAACACAGGCGTCAGTTGAATAAAATTAAAGCACTTCAAGAATTGTGACATCACGTATTTATCTATTATTAAGTAGATAATCAGTAATTTTTACATCATATTATGGTATATTTTTGGAGACTCACACTACCTCATTTATCATTCAAACTACTATTCTTCGATTAATCATGGATTCATTTTACTTCCACAATAATTTCATAGAACTTATTATAAAGTAGTGAGTTATTTTCAACACGAAATCAATTGAAATTCACTTAAACACAGATTGTTTACATTAGATAATAAACGAAAAAACAAACAAATATGGCGGCGCAGAGCATATGACGATCAACCAATCAGCGCGCGAGATGCGTTCCATCCTATGCCATTTCACAATTTGACGGTTTAATTTCGATAGATTACAATCTACCGAAAAATAATCCGTTAAATCGTAATCAGTATGTTTGGTTCACAATTTTTCGATAGTTTACAATCTCGCGAGATAGATTGTAATCTAACGGTATTGATAATCTTACGGTGACATATGCATACCTGATTTCAAGCATTTTTCAAACGCTTCCTTCGCAGTAATGAAGTCAGGCTTCCTGTCTAGGGGCTGAGATAGCTCCTGAGTGTAGGTAAAGTAAGTTCTTCTGTATTTGCCGCTGCACAACGCAGCAATTTTTCCCAAATTCCGGCTTGCGACATGAGGCACGATTTTTCCCATCACAGACATATTGGCAGTCTTTTAAACCCTACTTCAGCTTAAAAAGTAAACGAATGTGATTTCCTCGTTCGAATGTGCTGTTTAGAGAGTCTTGAAATTATTTATTTCGTTTTATGAGAAAATTATCGAGCGGTACCGACGTCCACACGCGAGCCCGGATAACCACAGACTATTTTTATTTTTTTCAATTTTGACATTTTTGACAGTTCAATCGAGATCATTCCGAGTCAAGTTGAGGTGCATAATTTCATTCGGATTCAGAATGAATTTATTTCATTACTGTTATTTTTTACGAAGACCTAATTCGCCACGCGTGGAGGGTGACAAATAGTCAATTGACAGCTGTCAAAAGGTGACAAATAGCTGTCACGGGTGTCATTTTACTGTCAACAAGTGACAATTGGCTGGTTTCTGTCAAAAACTTAAAATGGCGGCTCTTACTCTGACCGTTTGACATAACCACAGACTAAATATTGACACATATCAGCTGACTGAAGTGGAAAAATCTTTATTCGCTACGCAATTGACGCAAGGCTTGATTTTTAGTCTGTGGAGTGGACAATGTGGACATGAGTTGTTACTTCTTTGACATTGACATTTATTGTTACACCTATCATCGTGATTGTTTTGTTCTGTTTTTTTGTTTTAATACTTTCGAATGGGATTAGATTAATCTATAATCCAATAATATAACAAGTAATTTCTTCTCTGCTTAATGCTATATTGCCATTCAGTTATGTAAATCTTGAATTGTGCGTACAATGTTGAGGCGTTTGTTACACACACAGCTGTTACTACTTATTTGCCCAAAAGAACATGTGAAATTTGCAACTAGGAGGACAGATATGGATGGACAATGCAGTCAGTATAGGATATATAAGAAAGGCCAAAGTTCTCGAGATTCATCTTTTCAGAAGCTGCATTTTTTACCCTAGAGTCTAGGGTAGCTCTAGGGCCTAGACTAAACCCATGTGGAAATCTAACATAATCCATCGTCCTCCTCGGAATATAGCAGTGAATCCCAATGTCATAGTTCTCAGTGCAGTAGGATAACCTTAAAACCCACAGTATGAGCAAGTACAGTGAAGTACATTAAGGGTCAGAGAGTCAAGTTCGGGGCGGACAGTACCTTTTAGTGGGTTGAAAGTATAGAAGAAAATTTACTTACTGATAGGCTACAGAATTATATAGGCGCTCTGTAAACAAGATTCTGAATGGAGAGCTTTACGTTCAGAGATTTCCTGGAGTAGCATTAGACAAAGTTACACACATAACCAATGGAAAAAAAAAGACACGGGTCCAGTGACACTGCTACCCCAGGTGGCCCTTCGAATGTTACTTGCATGAACGAGGGAGAGGAAACACTCAATAATTTCTCAAAAAACCACTGCGACCCAAGGCAGTCAGCTATACATACTTATATTATAGCTTATTTTTAGTGAGATCCAGCATTCAAGTTTATGTCCTCCTAGCGCTCAACTTCTCTTATTGACGAGAGCATCACATTTACAGAGGTTATGTAATGGAATTTTCTCTTTATCTGCACAGTATTATCTACCTACAGGAAGGGTTTTCCGATAAGCCCATTCTGTTATGTGCTTATTGGGTTTTCAGTGCCCCATCAGGGTTCTCTATTGAGTATATTATGTGTAGCGTGGTTAAAGGCTACAATTAGATGATAATGATAAAAGATTGATATAGTAATAAATTACGGTGTTTAAGGTAAATGATAAAGTAAACAGCCGCTCTGCTTGAGTGAGTTTATTAGACTGATTTTTGCTGTCATAATCAATATACAATAAAGTGTATTCAGCAAGTAATTATTGCAAAATAAAATATGTAATATTAATAGCTAATTACTGTACGTTTGTCCGTACATCTTGCCCACTTAAAAAAGAAAGTAACTGTAATCAGTATTGTAAATAACAAACAAATATGATATAAAATATACCTTAAATATTTGACATTTAACAAAACAATAACTGTAATCAGTAATGTAAATAATAAAAGATGATATAAAATAGCTTAAAATATTCCACACTTCACTACACTGAAGGTACTGCGAATTTTCGGGGCGGTACTGTTATTGGCGAAGTACCCTGGTGAACACTCGTGACGCTGTCTGTGCGCCGAATGTTTTCTATATGCGACTGCGTAGCATCGCTCTGTGTCGTCGCTCTGGCTTCTGGCTCTACTGGCTGCTGTTCAGAAGTGCGCGACTTCCTCCGCCTCCAAAAATGAATGATAATACCACTCAGAACAAGTAATCCGATGAGTAGAATGTACTGCAGACTGTAGTGATGCAAGTCGTGGCTATTAAGCTCTTGAGATGAATTCGTTTTTAGCTCATCAATCTGACTTTTCAGTTGATCCATCATCTCTTCGTGACTGTCTGATGTGATAGGCGCCTTATATGGAACGCTGCTATTAATGATAGAATTCAAAATAGAAATTTCAGGTATCTCAACAGCTGCTGCTTGTTGATGTACATTACTGAGAAAATGTTTGTGTGTATGGATTGTAAATGTCTCTCCTTTCAATAAACAGCCTTGACCTAGGCTAATATAACCGTTCCCTGTCAAGGTTCTTATCTCCGTACCAGCTGAGCAAAATATGCGTACTTTGCATTCGTGACAACAGGAGTACAGCCAAGTGTTGTAGCGATGTAACTTGATCCACTGACCGACGGGAGGGCATCGCCATGGCTGTGACGTACACGGTGACGTGTTCATTGTGTTCATGTTTACTATGTTGATATCACAGACGGATTGTTTCAGTTTCACGTCATAAATAGGTTGATCCAGGGAGCATAAAATCTTGTCCGTTTCAGTATGAATACAGCCTTGAAGGTCTTCATATGATAGTAGGAATGCCATGTCTCTCTTCAAATTAAATGCGATTAAAGGTAATGTTGGTACTAGTCGATACATTTCGTCTCCTCTACGTTGTGGTATCGAGAGCACGTGATCTAACTCGAAGATATCTCTGCTCACCAAAGGGACTCTTATTTCAATGATAAGATAATCGCTTAGTATGCTTGAATGAACCTTCAGTAGTTTGTACAGTTGGCGTATATCATTTTTATCTGAGGGCAGAGTAAGATCACCGTGTAGTTGACTCAGGATGAGGTTAGTCTGCTGCTCTAGTTGTTCTGGCGAGAATAGATGAGTGTCGATGCGGCCTTGACTGATGTCTGTCACGGTGTTCAACAATGTTTGCTGCATGAGTCTCAGGTTTGATATTATTATACTCGCTGCTAATGCCGAAGAAGTGAGGTAGATTCCGTTGTTGTAATCCAGACGGACCTGGCCCACTTGCAGGGTTATGTTTTTTAGGTGTTGCTGAATCAAAGAAAACTGTTGTTTCATTGTGTCTTCATTGCGACGTAGTATGTTGTATTCAGCTTCAAGTACAAGTGTTTGATTTTTCATAAGATTATTAAGATGATTCTCATTCTGCATTACTCTGTCTATGTCGTTCTTATACTGCTCTGCGAATCTCTCATCTAAAACGCCGAATAATGAGTTCGCCAAATATCCAATGCCATTTACTAATCCTCTTTTCACTCTCTTCTTTTGATATCTAAGGAGCCCATTATAATGTTCGATTTCATCGATTTCATGTTGCAGTTGTAATGCGACACTTTCGAACTGAACACCTGATGACGTGTGACATAGTGACTTCAAGTGAGTGACGTATTGTTGTATGTCTGATAAACCATGCCAATATGTAGTCATGTTGTAATATATGACTAATTTCCATTCGTCTCTTATATGTTGCAAATCGGATATTTTGTCAAAATACAGGCTTTGTTCGTCATTGAAGGGTGTGATATTGTAGGATACTGTACTCTCTTGCACGCTGGGTGTAATGAGTGCCATAAACATGATAAGAGCCAGGTACATGAAATGAGCAAGTCTATTAACTCTTCTTCGCCTGCGTCCGCGCGTGGTGTCCATAGTTGGTTGATTTTCTGACGGCGTAGGCTGGTTTATGTCATTAGATGATTCAAGGCTGATTTCGCTTGTAGGTAGCATGATAAGTTTGTTTACAGGGCGCTTGAGTGTGCTGTTCTGCGTTTTTAGCGTAACGACACGAACGTAGCCATCTTTTCCAGGATGAAGTTCCAACACGCGTCCAATAGCCCACTTGCCTGGGGGCATGTTGTCTTCTTTGATAATGACTAAGTCGTCGACCTCCAAGTTTTTGCTAGCTGTTCTCCATTTTGACCTTGATTGTAATTGTTGCAAATACTCAGTAGACCACCTTTTCCAAAATTGCTTGTTAAGAGCTTGCACCAGTTGCCAACGAGTTGGTAAGTTGATAGTATCGGGGTCTGTCTGAGGTCTTGATAAAAGTGCATCTCCCACTAAAAAATGGCCGGGTGTAAGGCAGTCATCTTCAGGGCTCTCAGTCAACGAGCATAACGGCCTTGAGTTCATGCAAGCTTCAACTTGGTACAGCAAGGTGATGAACTCTTCATAGGTAAGCCGTTGCTCCCCCAGTACTCGCTTAAGATGATGTTTTAGGCTTTTGACTGCAGCTTCCCACAGTCCGCCTGCGCTGGGCCAAGATGGAGCGTTGAAGTGCCACGTAATTCCCATCTCATTGATATTTTTCATAAAAGAGTCGTCTATGGTCTCTAGTATAGCCTTGTATTCTTTCTTGAGGACTCGAGACGCGCCGATAAAGTTAGTACCGTTATCACTGTATACGTGCTTCGGGGTACCACGTCGAGCGCACATGCGATGGAAGGCTGCTAGGAAGGCTGCTGTGCTTAAATCTGACACCAATTCTAGGTGCACGGCCTTGGTTGCTAAACACACGAAGACGGCGACGTAGGCTTTGGTAGTCTTAACACCTCTTCCTTTATTTGCCTTGATTTCCACATGTCCTGTGAAATCTACGCCGGTGTTAGTAAATGGGCGTGACGGAGTAACTCGAGGAATCGGTAAGTCCGCCATGATTTGCTGTTTAAACTCTTGACTATAGCGTCGGCACTTGACGCAAAGTCTAAGTTGTTTCTTCACGGTGCGGATGCCACTTATAATCCAAAATTTATCTCGGATGCATGATAATGTAAGTTTAGGGCCCCCGTGCAGTGTAGAAATGTGCGCTTGATTTATTATAAGTTCAGTGAGTCGGCTATGTGTTGATAAAATCACAGGGTGTTTCGCCGAGTAACTGATCTTTGCATTGGCTAGTCGTCCACCGACTCTCAAAACTTCGTGTTCATCCAGAAAAGGGTTTAGTGACAAAATCTTACTAGTACTGCGTACATGTCCCTTTTTCTTTAATTGATTGATATCATCGCTAAATTCCAATGCTTGTGTACTTCTGATAATTAAAATATGAGCAGCCTGTAGTTCCGATGACGTCAATGTACTTGCAGTCTGCATCGGTGCGCCTTGTCTATTTCGCAACCGTGCGATGAAACGCGACACCCAACCGACGATTCGAACGACTCGAGTGAAGGAACTGTTGTTTTTTAATAATTGTGTTATGAATGAATTATCATTATCACATAAGGCGGTGTTCACACAGGCCTTTTTCACCTCGATGTTTGGAATTTCAATTTCAATAGGTGTCATTTTTCCTGATTCGAAATCCTTTAGCCACTGTGGTCCTTCCCACCACAGCGAATGTTTCTGCAGGTTGGTTGTTGTCAAACCTCTTGTGGCACAATCTGCGGCATTATCTTCCGACTTAACGTGTCGCCAGTTAGATGCTGGTATAATATCAGTTATCTGTCGGACTCGGTTAGCCACAAACTGTTTCCATCGTGCTGTGTCGCCCTTGAGCCAACCAAGTACCACCATGGAGTCAGACCAAGCATTGATATTAAATGTTTCTGTGGGAATCGATTCAACGATTTTCTTCACAAGTTGTGATAACAGTAGAGCGCCCAGAAGCTCTAGTCTTGGGAGTGATATTTGTTTGCTATGTGGAGCTACTTTTGTTTTTGCTGCAACAAGGTATGATGTGTACTCGCCCTTACATTGTTTTGTTGTTATGTACACGGCGCATGCATATGCTTTCTCTGAGGCGTCGCAGAAGCCGTGCAATACATAATGATTTTTATTACCCAAATATCTAGGTATAATAAAATTCTCAATATGTTTCAGATCGTCTCGCAGATGACGCCACTCCTCAAGAATTTGTAATGGAAGTTCGTCGTCCCACTTGATATCTGATACCCAAGTTTTTTGGAAAAGTATCTTTGCTTTGATAGTTACAGGTGAGAGCCATCCTAAAGGGTCGTATATCTTTGATATGTCTGATAGAAGATGCCGTTTGGTGTGACTGACCCTGCCTTCTTGATAATCAATTTTGTTCTGGAATGTGAATGTATCGGTTGAAGGATTCCATTTGAGTCCTAAGGTTTTCCGTGACTCAGTGTCCTTGAACTCGAGTGGAGTGTTGAGTTGATTGGCCGATAGGTCTTTGATAAGATCGGGTTCATTGCTGGACCATTTTCTTAAATTCATGCCTGCTCCTTTTAGGACCTCGATAAGTTGCTCTTGTAATTTTTTAGTGTGTGATAAGTCGTCATGTCCACTCATAAGGTCATCCATGTAAAATGAATCATCTAGTGCGGAAGCTGCGAGTGGGTATCTGGCAGCATTGTCCATGGCGATTTGTTTCAAAGTCCTTATTGCCAGGAATGGAGCGGCTTTGGTACCGTAGGTCACAGTCGTCAGTTGATATTCTTGGATGAGATCTTCTGGTGATTCTCTCCAAATGATAGTTTGAAGATGCTGATCGCACTCTCTGATGAGGATTTGACGGAACATTTTCTCTATGTCCGCCGTGATAACATACTTATGCATTCTCCATTTCAGAATTAGTCCTTGGAGGTCCTGTTGCAAGTTTGGACCACAAGCCATCAGATCATTAAGGCTATGACCCGATGACGTTTTTGCAGATGCATTAAAAACGACCCGTAATGCAGTCGTCGTAGAGTCTAATTTCTGTACGCCGTGGTGCGGTAGATAGCACGTGGGCATTGTTGTTATTGCATCAGCCGGTCGCATGTGACGTAACTCTTGATATTCGCGTATAAATTTTTTATAGGCATCATTTAGCGACGGGTTGTTTTGCATTCGTTTTTCGACGTGTTTGAACTGCATTACAGCCTTTGGTTTTGATATTCCAAGGTTCTGTTCAAAGTCTGTTAGCATCGGTAGGGCAACTTCGTATTTTCCGTTGTCCAGGCGACGCGTGGTTGTTTGATAAAAATCTTCACAGTACTTATCTTCTACCGAAATTGTGGACGATGCATCGTAAATGTCCTCGACTTCCCAAAATTTTGATAATTCGTGGACTTGATTGATAACAACATGACAATTAAATGTCTTCACGTTGCCTGATAAAATCCAGCCCAGTGTCGTTTGTTGAGCTATGGGTGCTCCCGATGGACCCTTGATCAGACCGCCCATGATGATGTCTGAATAAATGCTGGCGTCCAATAGAAGGTCAATAGGTCGTGATACATTGTATTCGGGATCAGCCAATTTGATGTGTTGCAAGTGTGACCAGGCTTTTTTGCTGAACGTAGTGTTCGGTAAATGGCTGATAACACGTGATATGATTAATGCTTGTGTCGTAAAATCATGGTCGCCGTAAATTGATTGACATTGGAGGTTTACCATTCCCTTGCTTTGTTTAGAATTGGAGCCAATGCCTGATACTGATGCATGATAACTGCTGCGCTGCAAACCCAACATCTGCGCGGCGTTTTCTGATATTAAGGATATTTGTGATCCTTGATCCAACAGTGCTCTAAGTGTGACGAATGTATTATTCGCTGCCTTGACTTTTAAAGATACAGTCGTCAACAAAACTTCTTCGTCCTCAGCGGCGACGTGATTGACACTATGTTCTTGGTTGCTAGGTGGCTTATTAGCATTCACATTTTTCATCGGCGGCGTTGAAGTCGATGAACTCGGATTTGGTGTCGAATTCACCGGACGCGATGATTGTAATTGCATTATAGCGTCGTGAATAATTGAATTATGTTCTGCGTTGCAATGTTTGCATCGCTTCGTAGCGTTGCATGGCTTGTCAAAGTGTTTGTATAGACAGTTTTGACAAATATGATGTTTCGCAAGCGCTCTCATTTTACTGTCTGCTGGCATGTTAAGGAACCGTTTACACTTGTACAAATCATGTTCTCCCTGGCACAATGGACATTTCGGTGTATATGTAGCCACGGCTTGATAATGATTTTGGCGCGGCTTGGTGTAAAAATTAGGTTTGACACCGAACCTTGATGGTTGCGAGTTTATTTTCTGGTCTGACGTATCCTTTTTGCTGATAGGTTCAAGAGCAGTAAACTTGCTTTCTATGAAATCCATGAGCTCGTCGAGTGCTGCTAACTCTCTGGGCGCCTTACGCGCTTCCTTATAGTCGCTGTACGTGACGGCATCTAATTTCTTTGATATAAGATGTACCAGGAGCGGATCCCAAGTGGTGGTATCGACGCCGAGGTTATGTATCGCATGTATACACTCCATTGTAGTGTCATACAATCGCTTAAGCTCGTACGACGATTGTTTATGGACATTTGGTTGGCTTAGAAATGTCTCAATTTGATACGTGAATAGTGCGTGAGGGTTGTTATAGCGGTGGGTTAGAAGATCCCATGCTGTGTCATAGTTCTCAGATGATATATTTAGATGCTGAATGAGCCGCTCAGCTTCACCCCTCACCTTACTTTTTAAGTGTTGCATCTTTTGCGCTTTACTTAAAAATTTGTTCTTGTGTATTGTGTCAGCAAAGAGATCGAAAAAACTAGGCCATTGTGCGTATTTTCCAGTGAATACAGGAATGTCTACCTTAGGCGTCGAATCGTGCATATGAGTAGTTGAATACAGATTTTTGTTTAACAACTTTTTCATACTATTGTAAAGCTTCTCGTAGCCTGTGAACTGCCTTTCGTAGCTTTCGTCGGAGCCTTGTAGAATATTGTCGATACGAAGATGCAACTCATCTATGATACGCCAACGGTGTTGCAACTCCTTAAGATGATCTTCAATTTCCCATTTTTCGTTCATGTCACTGGTTTCGATGCCTTTCAGAAGACGAGAAAAGGCTCTGAAGTTGGTTCTTTGCAGCGACAATAATTCCTCGGTTGGGCCGCACGGATTGGTCCCTTGCTCCTTGTTAATTTTAGGGATGTTGAAGCTCAACGGTTTATTATCATCGTCTGTCGAACCCTTGGACGTCGTCGCTACGGGGTCCGCTGGGTAATTAGCAATCTTGTTTCTCAGCATAAGATATAGCTCTTTCCATTTGATATATATGTCATTCGTAAAATATTCACTAGACTTGTCCTCATAAGTCTCTAGGGTAGAGTTATTCTGGTCAAACTCACCCCACAAATTGTCTAACGCAGTCAATCTCCTGTCTATGTAATCAGGTGTCTTTCTCGAGGGTCCATCCTTGTCAAAATTCACATCAATCCTCTCGATTTCACTGATCAATTCACTTTGACGTTGCAAAAGCCGATTCATGTTGATAAAGTTTACGTACTGTAGGTATTAACAGCAGGTAAGTAGATGATAAACCACAGGTCGTTGACAGTTGCTTCAACGGGCTGCTGGTGCTGATCACTAGTGTATTTGCAATCTCTATGTAGTATTTATGCGCCTTCTCAATTATACTGGTGAGACCCGCTTGTGGGAGGCCAGTAAACCGATTCGCTACTACACTCAAGAAGTACAAACCACTAGACCACTGATATGATGATGATGATGATGTCAATAAACTGCGACGCGAATTAATTCGTGGTCGTAGACTGTAATGATAACTAAATCACTGAAAGTCACAGGAACACCGGAAACCAAAGTAGGTCACACGTGTCGTGGTCTTCCCGCACACCAGTTCAAAACTCTTCGAAGGACCAAAAAATGTAGCGTGGTTAAAGGCTACAATTAGATGATAATGATAAAAGATTGATATAGTAATAAATTACGGTGTTTAAGGTAAATGATAAAGTAAACAGCCGCTCTGCTTGAGTGAGTTTATTAGACTGATTTTTGCTGTCATAATCAATATACAATAAAGTGTATTCAGCAAGTAATTATTGCAAAATAAAATATGTAATATTAATAGCTAATTACTGTACGTTTGTCCGTACATTATGAGTTTTCAAAGATTTACTTTTCTTGTGGCCTTGCAATAATCATGTGCATATTGGCATGAAAGTTGGAAATCGCAGTTTTTCTCGATTACACAAGTTAACAGCGCTGTTATTTTTCTGGTTATATACCTGTCTGTCTTTAGTCACCTGGTGTAACACCCACATCAGCCCAAAAAATTGTAAATAAAATCAGCCTTTATCATGACTTAAAATATGTAGTTAAGCTTATAGAATATTTTCAAAATAAATTGTTAGTATTATATCTGTTGTTATTTTCTTATGATAAAGTGTACTGGATTTCAAACAATGTGTTTTTTGTTATAATATAAATAAAACAATTTTGATTACAAATGATAGTTTTCTTATAATTCTGTTTTCAATTTCAAAGCCTTTATTACCAAAAGATTACATCATAACTTACAATAAAACATACAAAAAATCATTTAGTAGCAGAAGTCCGGTTGACCGAACTAGCACAACTTTTTAGTAGCACAGGTTCGGTTGGTTCAGTTGACAGAACTAGGGCAACTCTTGAATAGTTCGGTAAGTACACTAGGTTTTTGCACGACAGTATCTCTTTTGGTGTGCTGATGCTCTATTGACACAAAGGCCTCCTCCAGATTTTTCCACCCCTCTCTGTCTCGCACTAGTCTTGGCCACAAAGGGCCGGCAGTGTCTTATATCGTCAGACCATCTCTTGTGTTGTCTCCCTCTTTTCCTTTTTGTGTTATACCGTGGGGTCCATTCGGTTATCATCTTAGACCAATTGGTAGGTCCTCTGATCGTATGACCTGTCCATCTCCATTTGAGCTTTGTTGATAGCTTTATGTACTCAATAGATCATCAAATAAACTCTGCTCATTATACAAAAACGGAACATTACAGAGCATACAGAGGCTTCATCACAAAATCAAAACTTCAGTACATCATAACCTAACCTTCACTAAAAATGTAGGTACCTAAGTAAGTATAGTCTTTGCAAAATGGTGTAGAAATGTAAATATAAGTGTGTAGTCTTTACAGAAGGGTGCAGCAGCAAAGCAAAGGGGTTAAATCCATGGGTAAATGGAGAAATCACGACTGTAAACAAACAATAATCAATAAACCGTTTTTTTTTTAAAGTTTATTTCTCCCTTATGAGAAAGGCAAAGGATTCAAAGCCCATACAGCCTAATCTGTAGTAATTAGATCTTCAGTTTAATTTCGTCGTCTTTAATCATTTCTTGCATTGCATTGCATCCGTATTGGACGTCTTCAGCTGTGATTCTGTAACAAGATGACAAGACATCTTGTTACAGAATCATTGCAATGACATCGGAGATTAACGCGGGTTACTAAACCAGAAACAGCTAATCTCTCATTATTTCTCACTTTTATAGAATAGTTCTTCGTTAACGGCACATCATCCCACTAATAATCACCATATTAACACAACAATTACCATGAAAAACTAATTTAAAACAGGACGAAACAATGAACCCACCATTTCTTCTTAATTCCCGCGTAAAACTCCTTACACCGAACCAATTTTTTTTAGTTCTTTTTATCCTTCATGGGAAAGGCAAAGGGTGTTAAGATCATACAGCCTAATTTTTAGTAGTTTTGCATATTCACATTAGACATAGTCTTTGTCTCCCAGTCATTATTTCAGTTTCATTTTGTCGTCTTTAGTCATTTCTTGCCTCTATTTTGAACGTTTTCAGTAGTTTCATTTCTCGTCACGGGATCATTGAAATCAAGCGAGGGTGGGTGGGTGGTGCTTACATTCCAATGATAACGGAGTTTAACGCGGATTATTATCAAACTAGAAACAACTAACCACTCATTATTTCTCACTTCCATTTGTCCTCGGTGGGAAAGGCTCACCGGATAAGTACATAAGGCCAAAAAATTTTGTTGTTGATATGCAAGAAATTACTTAAGATGACGGCTGTATGGCGTGATGTCTTTGCTTATTTCTAAAAGGATAGGATTACGGGAAAAAAAATACGTTTTTGTGGTTCCGTTTTAGCGCATCAAGTGTGAAAGAGAAAGCCGTTTATATGTATAGCGTTATCTCTCTCTAACGTTTCACTTATGTGAACTAGTGATGTACTAAATGTATATTGAGAAAAGTAAAATCGATGCTAGTGTTGTGAATAACAATCGATATATCGATTTCTTAAAAAAGAAAAATGCGATCGCATGCAAATAATGGTAACCTATTTTTTACTTTCAACAACCAGCATTAATAGCAGTACCGTCGTGACCTACCTAGATAGCCAAAAGCGAGCTTGTCACAATTTCACAAACCAATCAGCGCAGATAAAAAACTGGCAACACTGTTGTTGTCGTTTCGTTTCACTAGTGTCCTTTTTGCGACAAAATGTGATCTTATAGTTTGATTGAGTTGTTAATAATCTAATAATCTTTGTCTTTATAATATGATCTTTTTACTTATCTATTTTTTGATTGAGGCTGCGAGGAAAGTAATAGAATCCCCATATAATAGAGAAACGAATGAAAGGCGAAGTAAAGTTTTCACCGTCCTCTCCTCGGTCGACTGCAAATTCTAAAGAACAACAGATTAATTTGAAAATAGTTGAAGATTTATACTGGTAGAAAAGAAAGAGAATAGGATCTCGGAAAAACTTCTACTTCATTGCATCGTCGTCGTCTCCTAGGTAGGTACCTACCTAAGTTTCTGATGTGTGCATCTGGATTGAGGGCCCATTTTTTAAAAGTTTACGAAACGATTTGAGATTTATAGTATAGGGCATATAATAAAGAATAGTAAAAACATGAAGCACAGGGTCACGAATTTCTTAAACATAAATTGAAACTGTGGTGATTAAATAACTTGGGCGCTCAATCCAGATGCTCGGCTAAAATTATTTAATCACCACAGTTTCAATTTATGTTTAAGAAATTCGTGACCCTGTGCTTCATGTTTTCTATTCTTTATTATATGCCCTATAAATCTCAAATAGTTTTGTAAACTTTTAAAAAATGGGCCCTCAATCCAGATGCACACGTTTCTGATTACTACGTAGCTGTACCTTTTAATTTGAATTTGGCGGCATTGCATTTTCCAAAGCAAATTGAAATTGCCATATTTGAAAAAACATACTAAATGTGGCATAGACTAAAAATTATAAACATACCACTTTAGTATGATTTGCCCAAAAGTGAGGGAACTGCGCTAAATTAGTACTAAAGCCTGACCTAAAAAATAAAAATCTTGCTCCATGTTTATTTTATTTGTGTTTATGGCAACAATCTGTATTACCAAAAAGTTCCATAGAATTTTTTCGGTTGGTTATAATAATGAACTTCACCAATTGCCAGGGCTTGAAACCGGTATTTTGAAGACCACTACATAAAGGTTTTTAACCTGGTATATGCATTACGCTCTTTAAATTCTGCTCGGAGCGAAATTTCGTTCTGAACAGATATCAGAACCGAAAATACCAGGTTAATTCCATTGCGCACTTTGCGAGCCTAGAGTAAGAAACGGGCGCGCCGCTCGCATTTATTCTGTCTCATTCAGACAGAAGCTATTCGGAGGAACGAGTGAAATTTTTAGTTCTTTAACCGGTTAATTGAACAGACACCGAAATCATTTCGCTCTTTGAGCATAACCAGAAAAAATAAGGGTTCCGGTAGAGCGACACCGAAACGATAACATTCTCTTGCGCAATGTATGGAGATGCAAAATACCTGGTTTGAAACTTTAACCAGGTAAACAAGCCCTGTCTATTGCAGAATTTTAATGCATTTTTTGACAAAAACATTAAAAATGTGACACCACCAAAACAGATTTTTTTCTATAAAAATATTTAGTTTACGTTTCGGGAAAAAAACAATTGTATAACTATTTTCTCTTCTTTCAAATAATTATTACGATTCACTAATCTATTAACAGCATCAATACTGATCAAGAGAACACTGAAAGTGGAGTATTCCATTTATTTGAAACCCCCTATATGCTGCTTTAGATGAAGCTATAATTTAAGTATACGATGCAAAGTACATTAGCCAGAGCCCAGCACATGCGGCTGGGCACTTTGACCTTTAGAGCGTCAATATTTTCCCGTAAAAAAGCGAATTTTGTAATGCAGGTGTACAGCCGCATGTGCTGTCTGTACATTATACGACAAACATTTTCTTCATTCACTTCACTTCACTGGAAAACTTGCTTAACTAATGGGTTCAAGTCCAGCGTCAAAATCTCTTTTAAGTTGTTGGTGTCTTTCATTCTTATGGGAGTCGAAAAGGATGGGAGAAGAGTAAATTTAAATTTAATGAATGATATTAATATAGGCAGCGCAGCTGTCAAATTCCATTTAATTTGTAACGAGGTGCATTGCGTGCTACCTCGTTGCCACGTTTTCTACTTCATTTCACATCTCATTTACCATTTTCGACTAAATTCAAATATATTTAATTTTGGAATTCATTCAAAATCATCCGTCAATCATCCATTTTTTATTATTCATTCCTAGTCTTACTCCTGGCCACGAACTACGTGGCCACCCTCCAAAATGTATAATTAAAGTATCAACTCCTGAAAGTATGTGTAATTAAAGTGTGTTGTCACGGTGGCGAATATAATTTTATGTGACTTTAGTCCCTTCTTCTTCTTGTGCGCGCTCGCTGGCTTGCCCAGGGACGTGGCGAGCCGCGGGTGTCACAAATTTAAGTGGGATGTTTTCGCATGCCTGCTAAACTAGTGCGAACTACGCGTAAAATCCATGTCTCTAAATTTAAGTTGACAATCACCCATCTGTCCCTTTTCGTTCTTAAGAACGTGAAAGGATCGTATGGTTTTTAAATTTAAGTTAGAGCCGATCATGAGTATTGTTCTTGAGGATTTGAGAGCTTTTATTTACGATATACAAAATAACTTTGAAGTATGCATTGAATCCAACAATTTGTCAAATGTAACGTATGATTCTATTGAATCCGATAAATGTTTTCGTCCCCAATAATGATAGACCAGTTTTGTTGTCTACACTTTCAAAAATTGACGTTAATAATTGTAGAATTTTCCATCAAAATATTGCAGGACTTTGTAATAAAACTGACATTTTAGAATTAGTTTTATCAGATTTAAATAAGGAGGTTGATGTATTGTGTTTTTGCGAGACAAATGTAAAGGGAGGTTCAGAACTTAATATAAAAATCCAAAATTACAAACTGGTCGCATCCTTCTGCCGAAACAAAAATAGGGGTGGTACATGCATTCTTGTCAAAAATACACTAGATGTTAAACCTGTCATCTTACCATTAGATTTAGCTACAAGTTATTATTTTGAATGCTGCGGTACGGAGGTCATCGGCCTGAACCTTATAATAATTACTATTTATAGAATTCCAGAACAGACAAAAACTCATGTTAAAGTGTTTCTTTATAAATTAGATATTCTAATAAACTATTTAACAACTAAATATACAAGAAAGAGAATTATAATATGTGGCGACTGGAACATTGACATACTAAAAAATAATTATTCGTCAAATAACCTGATAGAAATATTACAAACATACAATTTTAACTTACATATCAAAATCCCCACAAGAAAAAATGCGTGTTTAGACCAATTCGCAAGTAATATAATTGAAAATAAGGTAGATTCAGAAGTATTAACGCTTAACCTTTCTGATCATGAAACAGCCCAAATACTGAATATAAAGGTAAAAAAAGTAAATGCTTTTTCTACATGGTTCGAAAATAAACGAGACTTTTCAAAGGAGAACATGAAAAAATTTGTGGACAGCATTTCATCTCTCTCATTCGCCAATGTAATCTCATGTATGGATTTAGATAATGCTTTTGAGGAGTTCCATAATACCATATGTTTGTTTTTCAACATGTGTTTTCCAATTTTGAAGATCAAGATGAATAACAGGTCTAAATCAATAAAATGGATTACAAAAGGCTTAAGAATATGTTCTAAAACTAAACGTAGACTTCTAATGATGTACAGAACTAGTCATGGGAATAAAAAGGAAACACAAAAAATAAAACTTAAAAAATATAATGCTTTACTAAGAAAATGTATAATGACAGCACAAAAAATAAATAATAGAAGATATATAGATAATAATGGTGGAAATCCTACTGCCATATGGAAAACGATTACGTCCTTTATATCTAGTAATATTCACAAAAATGACATAAATTGTATACACTTTGATAATATGACATATGACGATCCTAATAAAATTTGCGACATTTTTAATGACTTCTATATAAATATGACGAAAAATAAATCAAATTTCAATAATTTACCATCAAATAATAATAATAATACCAATACTGTTAACATTAATCCGTATACCATATATTTGACTCCAGTTAGTAGTAGTGAAATTTTCAATATAATCATGACATTAAAAAACACTAAATCATGTGGTTATGATGACATTAACACAAATGTAATAAAATTATGCGCACAAAGTTTATCCCCTCCACTTACACACATTATTAATTTATCATTTGAACAAGGTATTTTTCCTGAAAAACTCAAAATATCAATAATAAAACCAATATTTAAAAAGGGTGATATTCTAGACCCAAACAATTTTAGGCCAATAGCTTTTCCTACTATTTTATCTAAAGTAGTGGAAAGAGCAATGGTTAAGAGACTCAATGATTTTCTAGCAAAACACGAAATTCTATGTCCTCAACAATTTGGCTTTCGCAAAGGAAGTTCTACTACTCTTGCATGTTACAATCTGATTAAAATGGTTTCAGAAAGTTTAAATGACAAACAACCTATTACTTCAATATTTTTAGATATGTCAAAAGCCTTTGACTTCGTTGATCATGACAAATTATTACAAAAATTGGAAAACTTTGGGATTAGAGGAAAAGCATATGACTGGTTAACAAGTTATTTAAAAAATCGGAAGCAATGTACAGAAATATCTAAAATAACATTAAAGAAAAATGTTTTAGTAAAGGAAAAATTTAGGTCTGCCTTCAGAGTCAATAAAAATGGAGTTCCACAAGGTAGTATCCTTGGACCATTGCTATTTCTCATATATATTAATAATAATAATAATAATAATAATAATAATAATTTATTTTCCAAACCAGTTATACATGATCATCCGTATTGTAAAACATCTTAACATTAAACATTGAACATGTCAGAGATAAGCTGCGGACCCTGCACTAGGCATAGCCTGTATCGCAGGGGCCAGAAAACAGATTAACTACATAATGTTATGACAGTCACAAAAGTTCGGACGTAACCTTTAATCGCTCAATAGGTATGTGCGTTAATATATATTATAGGGGAAAATAAATCTGTAGATAAATTTAGACGAAAGTGGTGTGAATCTGTGCATGTACTTGTGTGTGTGTGTGTGTGTGTGTGTGTGTGTGAGTGTGAATATTGCAAAGAGTCTTAATGTGTAGGCATGATGGCTTCAGTCTGTTCATAGTTCAGGGTAAGTAACCATTTTTCGATCACTGTTTGTGCCTCCTGCGAAGTCAAGGTTTTTATTGGGAGAATACTACAGCACCTGTTTAATAAGTATGGGAGAAGAAAACCAGGGAGACGCTTAGCGAAGGCCGTGCGAACTGCAGGTACATTAACTTTGAAAACTCTACGTTTCAGTAACAATTTATAATCCGGACAACGAAGCAGCTTCCTGTGTTGTGCAATTACTGCCCTCAACAAATACAATTGACGAACCCTCAGTACCTTGCATTCGTTGTAGAGTGAATTTGTAGAGAACCTATATGGCTTTTGAAGCATTACTTTGAGTACGGCCCGCTGGGCTCGCTCCAACTCAATTATTATTGTTTTAGCTGCCCCTCCCCAAACCTTAATGCAATAAAGAATAAGAGACTGTGAGAGAGCTTTGTAAACCATAAGCAATGTCTCCCTAGAAGCCGAATGTCTGAGCGATTTCATTATGTAAATAGACTTTCTAACACGAGAAGCCAATGAGGAGATGTGCGGCCTGAAAGAAAAATTTTCATCTATCAAGACACCCAAATGTTTGATAAAATCGGTTCGCTTAATGACCTGACAATCACAGTCAAAGCCTGCAGGGATCTGGCTATTATTTGATAAGAGAAGGCACGAGCTGGAATGGCACTTCAACTGTTTATTTGATGGCGGGCAAGACGCTTTGGTTTTATGAAAAGCAATGTATTTCGTTTTGGAAACATTTAATGTAAGGAGGTTTCTATCCAACCATTCAGAAACAACTACCATGCCAGATTCCGCAATTGCATAAGCGTCCTCCCAAGAGGAGCCGTGAAATAGTAAAATAGTATCATCTGCATAACAGATTATCTCTGCGCCTGGCAAGGTCAACTCTAGGAGATTATTTACGTAGAGTATAAATAGCGTAGGGCCCAGAACGCTGCCTTGCGGCACACCAAAGTTGAGAGGAAGCATGCGACTGGTTGTTCCATTCACCTTAATACACTGTTGCCTGCCCGTTAGGTAACTTAAAAACCACTCAGCAACCACTCCTCTAATCCCAATTGCATGCATCTTTTTTATCAAAATTGGAACCGACACCGTGTCGAACGCCTTAGCCAAGTCAAGGAATATACCAATGCAGTTACTATTGCGGTCTAAGGCATTCGAGACGGTATCCGTCAGCAGCAAAGCAGCGTCTTCTGTTGATTTCCCTTTCCGAAATCCGAACTGCTTTTCCGAAATAATATTATTTTTATTGAGATAATCCACCAAACGTTTATTAACAACTTTTTCTAGAATTTTCGAAAATATACTTAGGAGTGATATCGGCCGGTAATTACAGGGATCATTTTTAGCTCCATCTTTGTGAATAAGGGTCACACATGCAGACTTCCAGCATTGAGGAAATATACCAGAACTGAGACTCAGATTACATAAATGGACAAGAGGCTCACTAATAACGTGTTTTATGTACTTCAACAGATAGGGAGTACAGCCGTCTAAACCAGGGGCACTATTAGGTTTTAAGTTTGCAATAATTGCACTTATTTCTTGGACGTCGGTTGGGCTCATAAACATAGAATCCATTACCAGTCCTGGGGATTTAAATTCAGCGGCAAGAGACGACTCGGACATTTTTAATTCCGACAGAATTTTACCCGCCAAGGAACTGCCGACATTTGTGAAGTAGGAGTTGCAATAATCAAGTGAAGCAACAGGGTCTGACTCAAGTTGACACAGTTCTATAGGGTCAGATCGAACCTTGTTTAAATGACATATGTCCTTGACAGTGTGCCAGAGCTTTTTTGGGTTGTTTTTGTGCGCTGTTATTTCTTGACTGTTGTAATTTATTTTTAGTTTATGTAATAAATTGTTTAAAAAATTTCGATATCTTTTATAAGTTTTAACAATAGTTTCGTTTGTCGGATTTAGCCTAGCCTGTAAATGAAGATGGTCACGGACTTTTTGACATTTCATCAAACCCGGCGTGATCCAGGGCTGAATATTATATTTGGATATAAGGAATAATGATCTTCCAAATGCAATATCTCATAAAATTATTTTATTTGCTGATGATACTACTCTCACAGTAAAGTGTCAGGATTCAGAAGATTATGAACACACAATCAATAAGGCACTTAAAGATGTCATACATTGGTTTCACATAAATAACTTACATGTCGATGGTGGAAATGTCAAAGGGCTTATAGGACATTTTGACGAAAATCACTTTTTGATGCAGTTCTATTCGTCTCGTCAAGCTCTTTCGATCTGTATATTTGATATTTTTTTATGTCAAATAATGGAGCTAGGAGAGAATTTTTAAAAATGCACTTTTTTCGATTTTTGGTATTATAGGTCAGTTTCATATAATTCTTTATGCTTAAAGGACATTAAGAAATTAAACTTAGTAATTTATGGATATTTACGACCCAAACTCACATATCTTGTATTCACACGTATAGGCTTAAAGGACACGTAGCATAGGAAGTTAATGACATGTGACTTATAATTATAGTGTCTAGACCAGAAAGTCAAACCCTTAATTGAGCTTTTCCCTGCTTTTTGTGCAGGAGGCGTGATATGTGACGTACAGAACTATCCCATTTTACACTTGAGACTGGATTATTCCGTTAAATTTCGATTTTACAAAAGAAAGTTAAGACAGGATAGAATGGCGTACCTGTATTTAATCACTTTTTGTAACTATAAATCACAAACATTTTCGAGATATTTTATTCCCTAACAATATATGGTTTCAAACAAACAATCGTAATAATATAATGGTTTCAGGTCATAAAACCAAAAGAATACGATAATATCAGCGTTTTTAAATAAATTAAATTAAATTCCTTGCTTATCTAAAAAAAATACTACAAAAAATACATGAAATAAAAACTAACAAAAAATAAATAAAAGATATTATGTTTTAATGACAGTCAACTGTGGTCAACTAAATTAGGACAAAAGAACCAATCATCTCTTAAAATGTGCTGAAATTTCAGATAAAAGCACTTGAATGGTAAAAAAAGTACCCCATTCTAACATTATCACTTCGTGGAATAGCATTAGCTGTACTAAATTGTCACGAAATCAGTACGTTTGCTAACGTTAAGATCTATGGGAAGAAATGTTGACTGGTGTTGAATACCGAAACTTGATTAACTGACCAACAAAAGACCAACGACATGTGGTGCCGTAATCAATGCTTGCTTTCCATTTATTTTATAAAGACGGCAACACGAAAAGGGCTCTCAGGTTAAATTATAGTGGCTCAAATATGTAGCTACGTACATAAGGACAATCCAAGAGATAAAGCAGAAAACTGCATTATGAAAGATCTGTTCTTAATAATAGTCAAATCACGAATCAGGAAGAATGTGACATAGAAATAATTGTTGTAAACAATTCGCTAAAAAAAGATTCTGTTCTAAAAGGTTCGGTTTTCATAGAACTGGAAACAACGAAGAGGTCAATAAGCATGCAGGTGGCGAGTCAAAACATTCTGCTTATACAGTGTAAAGGACAGATTTTTTGTATGGTTAGACCGCAATTGTCCTTTAAGACCTTTTAATATGTTAAGTGCAGTCCTTTAAGTCCAAAGCACTTCTTAATTTCTTAGTCTGTTTTGGCTTTAAAGGACAAGATCATAAAAGTACGAAACTTAAAGGACATCTATCTTTTAAACTAAGCTAGTTGGGTTAAATTAAAAGCGTGGATACAGTTCAGCTCAAAAAAATATAAAATTTGGTCTTTAAACCAAATTGATCGCTTTAAAAACAAAAAAGTTATGCACTTTTTTCTATAAAAATCGTTTTTCTGCTCTCCTGTAAAATGACGATTTGTCCTTTAAGCCCTTTGACATTTCCACCATCGAGTTAATATGGACAAAACAAATATGATTCAATTTACAAATTATAATTCAAATCCACCTGCAATACAAATTAAACATAATAACAATATAATTAATAACTCTGACAATGTAAAATTTCTAGGACTAATTATTGACAAACATTTAAACTGGAAGGGACATATAAACTTAGTTTGCAACAAATTAGGACGATTTGTATATGCATTAAAACGTTTGAGACAAACAATTTCAATTGAGGCAGCATTAACTGCCTATCACGGTTATGTCTCATCGGTGCTAGGCTATGGCCTCATATTGTGGGGAAACTCTGTGGATGTAGCCAGAGCATTTATATTGCAAAAGAAATGTATTCGCTCTATTTGTAATGCAAAAATTCAAGATAGCTGTAAACCATTATTTAAAAAATTGAATATACTGCCATTGCCATGTTTATACATTAGAGATATTTGTTGTTTTGCAAAATTATATAAAGAACAATTTAAAACCATTTCAGACATGTCGACTAGAACACAAAGGTCAAATTATAAAAACTTGTTATATCAGCCTCCGTGCCATAATGCTATCTATAAGAAAAACGTATATAACATGAGTATCCTAATTTATAATAATTTACCTGACGATATTAAAATATTAGATGGACATAAGTTTAAACATTCATTGACATTATGGTTGACTGAAAAAGGGTTTTATAGTGTTAAAGAATATTTAGCTAGTAAGAATAGAACATGACGATTGAATATATATAACAGAATCAAAGAGTAATTGTAATATGTAGTATGTGTTTGCATGAATAAAAATAAAATATTGTAATCTTATTATGGTGAACTTAAAATAGGACATGAAATGATTAAAAATTTGCATGCCAGCTTGCTGGCTTCATATGTTGAAACCTATTGTATTTTAAATTAAGACCTTTTTGTTGTGTACACATATTGATGCAAATAAATGTTTCTTTCTTTCTTTCTTTCTTTCAAATACGTAGAATCGGGCGGGCCCAATACACTATAATAATGGACCAGGGTTTATTTTTTTGTTCGTGTAATAATTAATGGCCCCGTTATAAGGAAGTTTTTATTTTAAAATGGCGACACTATACTTGTGATGGGTCACGTGACGGCACGTGAAATGCCATAGACAAGACAGATTTCATTCGTAGTTGTCGGGGCGAGTGAGCATCGCAGTTCTTTAATTTTTCCGAGCGGACTGCGTGTAAAATCGCAAAATGGCAACGAGATTAAACGCCAAAGAAGCTGCAAAACAGCACGTCCTCGTCGTTAACAGGGATTTCATCTCGCAGCCCCGTTTGAGTAAGTACAAATTTCCTACCCAAGTCCTGCCGTACGTCACTTGTCACTTTAGTATTGATTTTGTTGGCCAACCCTTAGAAAAACACCCAGGGATTCTTCAAGATTCATCCTTATTTATTCTGTTTTCAACTCAAATCATATCAGAATCCTTTAGAGACGATAACTTTGACCAGATTTCGGGTAATGTCTGATTCTTGTTATCTATGACAGTATGAGTGATCATGGGGTTTGTATCCTTGAAAATGGTGCACCATCTACAATTAGGTCACTGTGATCCATCTCAGGGTCTAATAATGGTCTTTTTACGCTATGAGAACTAAATAGGTATGCTCCAATATGAACTACTAAGTATTCTTCATTCATAGATAATACCTACATTGAATTAGACAGATGTATCACCTGACTGCCCCTCCAAATTGGTACTAATTTTTAAAATAAATTTCTATGAATAACATTAAATTAAAAATTTTAAAAACCCCTGGCACAACACCTACCGTTACTAGATCCTTTCAACTACTATAAAAGAGCTAAAAATCTTCAAATGTACAGACACTCACATGAAACTTAATAACACACCTCTTTTTTGTTGGGGGCTAAAAATGAATTTCAATGAGTTATTGAAAAACAAACTTAACATAAAATTAATTTGCTTTGGGAGTTACTTAGTTGATCAGGTGATTAAATCTGATTATGATTAAGGTAATATTAAGTCAGATATTCACCTCCAAAGATCCCAAATTATAGTAATCTATTTTATTTATTAAAAAAAATGCATTTATTTCAATAAAACTAAATCATTAGGGCTTCCCTGTGAGTAATTAGAGATACTCATGTTGGGAAAATTTTGAATTTGAATGGCCTTTGTCTAGCAGTAGATGTAATTTAGCTGAAATGATGATGATGGTTACTATAGTATTAACAATATTAATTAGGATGGTTTTCTGAATATAGTCAATCATTTATCAATTGAAGTTAAACATAGCTATTGTAATTAAAAACATATTTTTACTCAAAATAATAGAAATTATTTAAATTGATGATATTTTGAGTGAGATAATTGAAGAACTACAGCCTATATCAGTCATATAGAGGCCACTTCCTTATCTACTATCAACAGTCCATTTCCATCTCACCCATACAATTAATTCTTGTTATAATGCAGTGATAAATAGAATAGACAGATAGAACACTTTTATTCTAAACTTTACTACACTATAAAGAATACACACATTGGAAAATTACACATAAGTGATTTCCCTTGTTAAAAAAAGTTGCCCAGTTACTAATTCAAGGTACAAAATAAATTATCTTCATACAAAATTTTATTAGAATCTGTTCAGGAGTTAAAATGGAACAAACATCCAATCCAAATGATTTTCATGTTTATTAGCATTTTATTTTACTACAAAATTTAACAATGAAACATACTTCATTGCACATTAAAAAGGTACAATACAAAAAGCAAGGGCAAGTGGAGGCCTTATCGCTCTAAGCAAACCATCAAGCGTTAGTAGTAGACGTTTAGAAGAAAGAAATAACTATTAGAAGAAACATACAATTTACAGATATTTTTGGTATTAATGTGTAAATTGAATATTTTGCCTTTCTCGTACAGCGTACAAGACCGTCTCCGGTGTGAACGGACCGCTGGTCATCCTCGATGAGGTGAAGTTCCCTAAGTTCTCTGAGATCGTCCAGCTGAAACTGCATGATGGCACGCTCCGCTCGGGTCAGGTACTGTATTGTTTACATTCTTTATTATATTACTAGCTTTCCGCCGCGGCTCCGCCCGCGTTAACAGGTTTTCCCGTGGGAATGAGGCATTTTCCTCAGTAAAAGGTAGCCTATGTTACTCAGGGTGCATTTAGCTTTCTAATGGTGAAAGAATTTTTGAAATCGGTTCAGTAGTTTTCGAGATTATTTGTTACAAACAAACACACACAAGAATACAAATCTTTCCTCTTTATAATATTAGTATGATAAATACAAATGTATAATAACACATATGAAAATTTAGAAGAATAATAATGTAAAAAATTGGTGGAAGAAAGGTATATTATAGTTTTAATTTTTTTATGAGTTTTTTTTCTAATAGACCTATGCTTTTTTTTTAATTGACCTATGCTTGTGTCGATAAAGTACGACCAATTAAGCTTCACCGGGCTTGAGGGGGAGTGGAAGACTCTACCCCAAAAAAAGTCATACACCAACGCGTCTAGGGGCGGCTCGAAGGAGCCTCGGACCACGGCCTAGCGCGTCGATACTGAAAAACATCGTGAAGGAGACGACTCAGACAGATGGCCGTATGTTAGATGCCCACACGTATTTATTTCTCTTACTACGCTATATATTACATATTACTAACTTTAGTTTGTTTATAACTACACTAGCGACCCGCCCCGGCTCCGCACGGGAAAATGGTTATTGTGGGTTATCCTTCAGTATATTATGCATGTATTATACATATAAACCTTCCTCTTGAATCACTCTATCTATTAAAAAAAACCGCATCAAAATCCGTTGCGTAGTTTTAAAGATTTAAGCGTACAAAGGGAGGGACATAAGGACAGAGAAAGCGACTTTGTTTTATACTATGTAGTGATGACTACATATTCCATATAGCTCCCATTTCCCCCCAGGTGCTGGAAGTCAGCGGCTCCAAGGCCGTGGTCCAGGTGTTCGAAGGTACCTCTGGTATCGACGCCAAGAACACTCTCTGCGAGTTCACCGGCGACATCCTTAGGACTCCGGTGTCTGAGGACATGTTGGGTAAGATTGCTTTCCATTCCATTTCATGCCCATCATGGCGACGTTCCGTCGCTTCGAGCGTAGTTGTTCAGTAAAATTTTAACCCGTTTGAGTTGCAACCGAGCCACTGAACGATCGAGTTGTTTTTATAACCTCAAATATTTAACGAGAGAAAATTCTTCTGTCTCAATTTTTTTCCACTTTTATATACATTACAGACGTATTAGACGCCTGTGATATACAAATTTAATAAAATTATTTTAAAGTAACTACGAAACAAAATGGCGGGCTTTTTGAGTCTTTTGACTTTGACATAAATTGCAAGCTTTAAACGTCAAATAGCTGTCAGAGTAAAAATTAACCATCTCATTAGACGGTTGTTTGGTTGTTTCGCTCTGAGCCACGGAACGGGTGAAACTACGCTCTGACAGCTGTCAGGGTAAAATTTCACCGAGCCACGGAACGGTTAGAGCGCGCACCAGAGCGCGCTCGAGTGCACTCGTACGAAGCCACTGAACGCTTCGTTCGAGCGCGCTCGAGTGCACTCGAACGAAGCGACGGAACGCGCCCCATGGTCCTTGGTCATTTTTTGCATATTAAATCACTTAGTTAAGTCAAATTTACATTATCTTTTCTGGCAAGTTCAATAACTTGGCTGTCTTCTGTGGATGTGGATTTGTAATAAATAAATATTCTGTTTATCCAGATATTTTATAAGCCAAGCTAACAATAAACTTAAATGAAACTATAGATTTTTTTATTACATAGTTATTTTACTTCAAGTTTACTTACTTGCTAACTCCACTGGCTCAGTGATCCAAAATGAATCTTGGCCTTGGAAACGAGAGCTTTTTTAAAATTCTTTATCATGAGAATGGAATATTGTGGCTATAAATGAAACAACCAATCTACAATTATTCTAAGGTTATGATTATGATTCGGATGGAAAGGGAAGGGCACTTAATACCCAAGACCACTGCAACCCATGGTGGATCTATTATATTCTAAGGTTATATGCTTATAGAATAAATATACATAGAGCACGCGCATCGCTCCGCTGCCTTTATGTCAAGCGTAACGTAAGCAGATGTTGTATGGGCGGTATAATCAATAACAATTTTCTTTTTGGATTTGTTTCTCGAGTCATGTTTGTAACTTATTATCACTGTACATTTCAAAATGTTCTCCTATTAAATTACTTATTTTCACCGGTAAAAACAATCAGCTCCGATAACCATTTGATACTAAACGAACGCGCTGAAGATATTCGGACTGTTCATATACGTGCTTACGATTCATACTCGATTAGGCGTACTCTATCCATCCCAGATTTTTTTTTATTTGTACTCTAAGGTTAAATGATTGTCCTTAGGTCGTGTGTTCAACGGGTCCGGAAAGCCCATTGACAAAGGTCCCCCGGTCCTGGCCGAGGACTTCCTGGACATCCAGGGTCAACCCATCAACCCCTGGTCTCGTATCTACCCCGAGGAGATGATTCAGACTGGTAAGAATATTTTTAACTAGCGTTGTGACGCCCGCGGCTCGCCAGGTCCTGGGCGAGGCAGCGAGGGCGCACAGGAAAATGAAGAAGGAGTTGCTTGATAGTAATAATTACACAACATCACTGGTTAATAAATATATTGGTAAGAGGTTATAACAAAAGGTAAATATAAAATTAGGAATTTCAATTTTAGATATCGGCCGACATGTTTAGAGGTAAAGAAAAAAGTGAATAAATATAAAAATGGATGAAATGACAGATGATTGTCGATTGAATTCCAAAATTAAATATTCGAATTTATACGAAAAAGAAATGGTAAACGAGATGAGAATGAGGCAACGCAACGAGGTGGCATGCAAGGCACCACGTTACAGCGTTTTCGGCTTTTCCCGTGGGAATGAGAAATTTTCTCGCGGTTAAAGATAGCCTATGCTACTTCCTAAGGTCTATTCTATCTTTATATCGTTCCATAGTTTAAAAATAGTAATAGTTTAGTAGTTTTTAGAGTAAAAAATAACATTCAAATGTTTCCTCTTATTAGTCCATTAAATAAAAAGTTCTAGAGTGCGTGAGTTAGTAACGTAAGATGTTTCTTTGGAAACATGTCAAGAGTCCCTAGGTAATAAACATACTAAAACCCCGGGACACTAGGAGGAGCCCCGGAGTGGGGGGAGGGGGGGAAAGGGTCAATTTTTTCATTTTTCGCTTAAATCTCAAAAACGGTACATGTTAGAGAAAAACTTTCAAGGAAAAGTTGAAAGGCCATAAAATTATCTACAAGTTGTACCTAAATCATTTTTTCCTATATCCTACCGTTTCTGAGTTACACGCAGTGAAAAAAGATTTTGGCTCAAACAATTTCCCCATACTGCATAGCCATGTTTATCACATCAATCGATCAAAAAATATTTCTTTCTTCCAAAAAACTCAAATGTGCAACTTGTGACCGGTACTGATAGATTGCTCTTAATTAGGTCTATAATTGGTAAAATAAACACATTCCTCCATGGAAGCGTTTAGGAGGAATCGATTGTCAAAATATTATATTAGGGTAGTTTGAGTTACTGAACTAGATCTTTTTATTTTTTTCTTCCAAAAAAACTCAAAAGTGCAACTTGTGACCGGTACAGATAGATTGCTCATAATTAGGTCTATCATTGATAAAAATACCAGATTCCACCACGGAGGCGTTTACGGGGAATTGAATTTTATTAGGGTAGTTACGATACTTGAACTTTTTATTTTTTTTCTTCCTAAAAGCTCAAAAGTGCAACTTGTGACCGGTACTGATAGATTGCTCTTAATTAGGTCTATAATTGGTAAAATAAACACATTCCTCCATGGAAGCGTTTAGGAGGAATCGATTGTCAAAATATTATATTAGGGTAGTTTGAGTTACTGAACTTGATCTTTTTATTTTTTTCTTCCAAAAAAACTCAAAAGTGCAACTTGTGACCGGTACAGATAGATTGCTCATAATTAGGTCTATCATTGATAAAAATACCAGATTCCACCACGGAGGCGTTTACGGGGAATTGAATTTTATTAGGGTAGTTACGATACTTGAACTTTTTATTTTTTTTCTTCCAAAAAGCTCAAAAGTGCAACTTGTGACCGGTACTGATAGATTGCTCTTAATTAGGTCTATCATTGGTAAAAAAAACACATTCCTCCATGGAAGCGTTTAGGAGGAATTGATTGTCAAAATATTATATTAGGGTAGTTACGCAACTTGACCTTTTTATTTTTTTTCTTCCAAAAAGCTCAAAAGTGCAACTTGTGACCGGTACTGATAGATTGCTCTTAATTAGGTCTATAATTGGTAAAATAAACACATTCCTCCGTGGAAGCGTTTAGGAGGAATCGATTGTCAAAATATTATATTAGGGTAGTTTGAGTTACTGAACTTGATCTTTTTATTTTTTTCTTCCAAAAAACTCATAAGTGCAACTTGTGACCGGTACAGATAGATTGCTCATAATTAGGTCTATCATTGATAAAAATACCAAATTCCACCATGGAGGCGTTTAGGAGGAATTGAATTTTATTAGGGTAGTTACGATAATTACGGTAAAATAAAGTTTTCGAATTTTTCACCTTTCATGGGATGTAGCTCGAAAACGGCTGCGAATAGAAAAAAATGATTGAGGTACAACTTGTAGATAATTTTATGGCCTTTCAACTTTTCCTTAAAAGTTTTTCTCTAACATGTACCGTTTTTGAGATTTAAGCGAAAAATGTAAAAATTGACCCTTTCCCCCCCTCCCCCCACTCCGGGGCTCCTCCTAGTGTCCCGGGGTTTTAGTATGTTTATTACCTAGGGACTCTTGACATGTTTCCGAAGAAACATCTTACGTTACTAACTCACGCACTCTAGACCCCCCTTGGAGGGACTCATTCAATGGACTATATATAATAAGAATAAGAATATTTTCACAGGTCACGCCCGCCATTTTACTTTCTTAGTAAAAAAAAAAGAAAAATGTTATTTGAGTATAAGTATGAAAGACATTTTGTACATAGGTAAAATACTTAAGCCTGTTTTTTTTTTCACTACCATCGGAATTTACTCGAAAGACAAGTTAAAATTTTAACGATTATTTATTCAAAACAAAAGCTACAATATTTAAAGCGACACTGGTGCCTACACTAAGATACCCTGTGTCGTGGAAAACCAGGCTTCTTCCCAACAATTAAACAGTTTTGGTGACTGAATAATAAAAAGCGGCCAAGTGCGAGTCGGAATCGCCCATGAAAGGTTCCGTAGCAGCCAGTAACATAATAATAATATATAAGTTTTTGTAGTTCGTTGTGACTTTGGTCGATGTTTTAATAATAGTAAAAGGTAAATTACGGTGTACGATTTATGACGTATTAAAAAAAAACTACTTACTATATCTCGTTCAAACCAATTTTCGTTGGAAGTTTTTATGGTAATGCACATCATATATTTTTCTTAGTTCTATCATTCTCTTATTTTAGAAGTTAGAGGGGGGGGACACACACATTTTTCCACTTTGGAAGCGTCTCTTGCGCAAACTATTCAGTTTAGAAAAGAATCTTTATTAGGAACCTAACTACCATTTTTGAAGACCTATCCGAAGATACCCCACACGTATGGGTTTGATGAAAAAATTTTTTTTAGTTTCAGTTCTATGTATGGGGACCCCCTAAATTAAGTGTTTTTTTTTCTATTTTTGTAAGAAAATCTTAATGCGGTTCACAGAATACATCTACTTACCAAGTTTCAACAGTATAGGTATTATAGTTTCGTGATTTAGGAATAAAGTGGCTGTGACATACGGACGGACAGACAGACAGACAGACATGACGAATCTATAAGGGTTCCGTTTTTTGCCATTTGGCTACGGAACCCTAAAAATTAAACAATGAAGAAAGAGTTGTCAAGAAAGTGTCTGTGAATGCTTTGTAGCATTAAGTTCGCCTGTGTACATTATAAGTGCAATAAAGAATTTTCATTCATTTATTTATTCATTAATTCATTTCATTCACATGAGTTTAATTACCACGATTGGTACACATAAACAAACAAAGTATTATATTCGATATTAAATTTATTTATTATCTTTGACTTATGATTTTGCATATAATTTTGAAATTCATTATTTTTTCTATATCCTGACAATGTCCTTTCTATAAATCCTTGTAAAATGTGTACAATCATGTAATATGAAATAAATAAATCTAATCTAATCATTGATTCGTTGATTGTGTTTGGTGCAGGTATCTCTGCTATTGACGTGATGAACTCCATCGCCCGCGGTCAGAAGATCCCCATCTTCTCCGCCGCCGGTCTGCCGCACAACGAAATTGCCGCCCAGATCTGTAGGCAGGCTGGTCTTGTCAAGGTAATATTCTAGTTTCATGTATTTATATTCTTTTAAATGAAAACAAATTAGACGTTCCTATGTAAAATAGTCCTTCCAATAGGACAGTTTGCATGAAGAACACAATTTTTTTTATTGGTTTGGTAAGTACAGATCTATAATTAAAAGGTCATCAGGTCCTGTCCATTTTTAACCCTTGACGAAAAAGAGGCGTGTTATAAGTTTGACGTGTGTTATTTATAAGGACTTGCATCGATTGTTGCGTTTAGGACCTAGCTGTTGCTGCTGCTGTTTGTTTGTTTGTTTGTTTGTTTGTTTGTTAAGATGTTGTGTGTGTTTTTTCTTTTTTAAGTGTAGATTTTTTATGAGCATAAATAATTTACCTGGGTATGGATAATCATCAGACAATGGGCGCAATTATGCCGTGGCCGTTAAAATCTCTAAATTTAAGTTGTTGGTCCATATGGGAATCGAAAAGGATGGGGAGATGAACCAATTTAATTTTTATGAATGATATTTAAAATAAGCAGCGCAGCTGTCAAATTCAGCTTAATTTAGTCGGGATGTTTTTAAATTCCTGATAAACTACCCGTAAAATTGATGTTTGACGTGTCTGTGAATGTGAAAGAGACATAACAACTTTTAGATATTTTAGCGGCCACGCAGAATTGAGCCCAATTATCGGATAATTATCAACCCTGGTTCTTGCCCTCACCCTCTCCCCAAAATCACCATCATAGTAACTATCAGAATTAACCCTTTTTCAATTAAATTTGTAATTCTTTCACCCAGGTCCCCGGCAAAAACGTTCTAGACAGCCACGAAGACAACTTCGCCATAGTGTTCGCAGCCATGGGTGTGAACATGGAAACCGCTCGCTTCTTCAAGCAGGACTTCGAGGAGAACGGGTCCATGGAGAACGTGTGCCTGTTCCTCAACCTGGCCAACGACCCCACCATCGAGCGCATCATCACCCCGCGCCTCGCCCTCACCGCCGCCGAGTTCCTCGCCTACCAGTGCGAGGTAACCACAACAACAAGATAAAGTTGAAAAAAAGAAGTAAAACGGTATATAAAAGCGTCGTTCTCCATATTTGATTCGGTCGTTCATTCATTCTTTGTCGCGTTCGTTCATTCATTCGTTCCCTGTTGTTCATACGTTCACTTATTCATTCCTTATTACATTCGGTCATTCATTCATTCGTTCTTTCTTAACATCATTCATTCAATCACTCCAAAATTCATCCATTCTTCCATTAATTCATTCGTTATTAATCGGTCAGTAGAACGCCCATCTATGTGATCCTCACTCTGTGAAAGAATCCTCTGAAAGAATCCTCTGAAAGAATCCTGTGAAAGAATCCTGTGAAAGAAGCCTGTGGGTGTGTGTTGGGAGGGAGAGGGCGCGCCAGTTGCAGCAAGAGTGTTCAGAACGGGTCCATGGAGAACGTGTGCCTGTTCCTCAACCTGGCCAACGACCCCACCATCGAGCGCATCATCACCCCGCGCCTCGCCCTCACCGCCGCCGAGTTCCTCGCCTACCAGTGCGAGGTAACCACAACAACAAGATAAAGTTGAAAAAAAGAAGTAAAACGGTATATAAAAGCGTCGTTCTCCATATTTGATTCGGTCGTTCATTCATTCTTTGTCGCGTTCGTTCATTCATTCGTTCCCTGTTGTTCATACGTTCACTTATTCATTCCTTATTACATTCGGTCATTCATTCATTCGTTCTTTCTTAACATCATTCATTCAATCACTCCAAAATTCATCCATTCTTCCATTAATTCATTCGTTATTAATCGGTCAGTAGAACGCCCATCTATGTGATCCTCACTCTGTGAAAGAATCCTCTGAAAGAATCCTCTGAAAGAATCCTGTGAAAGAATCCTGTGAAAGAAGCCTGTGGGTGTGTGTTGGGAGGGAGAGGGCGCGCCAGTTGCAGCAAGAGTGTTCAGAACGGGTCCATGGAGAACGTGTGCCTGTTCCTCAACCTGGCCAACGACCCCACCATCGAGCGCATCATCACCCCGCGCCTCGCCCTCACCGCCGCCGAGTTCCTCGCCTACCAGTGCGAGGTAACCACAACAACAAGATAAACTTGAAAACAAAGAAGTAAAACGGTGTATCATTCGGTCATTCTCCATATTTGATTCGGTCGTTCATTCATTCCCTCCGTCATTCTTTCATTCGTTGTTTCATTCGGTCATTTATTCATTCTTTGTTTCATTCGTTCATTCATTCGTTCTCTCTGTTGTTTATACGTTCACTTATTCATTCCTTATTTCATTCGGTCATTTATATATTCCCTCGGTCATTCATTCATTCGTTATTTCGTTCTTAACATCATTCTTTCAATCACTCTTAAATTCATCTATTCTCGGTCAGTAGAACGTCCATCATTCTATGTAACCCTCACTCATTCTAGGAAAGGATCCTGTGAAAGAAGCCTGTGGGTGTGTGTATGGAGAGAGCGCGCTAAATACAAGGAAAAACAATAAATAGGGGATTAGATTGATCCTGGAGCAAACCGGTGTAAAAGAGCATTTTTTGTTCATTAATTTGGTCATTTGTTTACTCGTTCATTCCTTATCATTCGATCATTCGCTCACTCATTTATTCCTCTTGTTTCATTCGGTCTTCCATTGATTTCCTCGGTCGTTAATTTCTTTTTTCATTTCTTCATTCATTCGTTCCCTCTGTTGTTAATACATTCACTTATTCATTTCTTATTTCATTCGGTCATTCATCCATTCCCAGTAACACACACATCTTTAGTAATGGAAGGGTGGTGCCTCCTGACACAAGCTAATCATGTCTATAAGGTGGCACCAATCCTAGCTAATTTAAGTAAAGTAAAAACACTTTATTGCACACAAAAGAAAACAATAACAATATCAACACAAGTAAATAGAGTGCGCAAAGGCGGCCTTATCGCTTGTAGCGATCTCTACTACTAATTCAAGTTTGGTATTTGAACAAAAGAAAATATATTTAATTTTTACTCATTCATTCCTTATTTCATTCGGTCAGTCGTATATTCCTTCTGTCATTCATTCAGCCATTACATATTTCATTCGGTATTTTTTTAACATTATATATTTTGTTGTCAGAAACACGTGTTGGTAATCTTGACTGACATGTCTTCGTACGCCGAGGCGCTGCGTGAGGTGTCGGCCGCGCGCGAAGAGGTGCCCGGCCGACGTGGTTTCCCAGGTGAATACGTCATCTCTATATTGTTTCCTATATCTATTGTTAGAAATGGATAATTGAACATGGGCTTGTGGGGCCATACGGCCGCTGAGTTTCGGACGCGGCGGCCGAATAGCCACGTTAATTATTCTTAGCATTTTTGGCGGGTGTTTCGGCCGCAACCTTAATTTGAAGCAAAGTAACGTCAGCAATATTACTGGAAAATACTTATTTTACTCGAAATAGGTACCCGTCGAAAATGTTAAAAATAATGAACGTAGAACTCGGCGGCCGAATCACCCGTCAAAAATGCTAAAAATAATGAACGTGGCGATTCGGCCGCCGCGTCCGAAACTTAGCGGCCGAATCGCCCCACAAGCCTGAACATGCATACTAGCGCCTTCTAACATTAATTCGAAGAAGGAATTGGGACTACATTAAGCTACTCATGTGACATGAGGCCACAGCAGCGCAGCGCTAAAGCTACCAAAGAGATTCATACCTACGTGAGACAGATGGCGCTGGCGAGGCTGTTTTATCCTGAACTGCTATGCCGACTTATGTTAAGCATGGCGGGAACTCAGACTGTCAATTGTTTTGCACATAAAAGCGTTGCGTTTTGTAAAGAATAAATAAGATTGGTTATAAAATGTTTCGGTGCGTTTCTCATTTCTGAACTACGTTTATACTATGTAATTATCATCAACATAATTGGGTATTGACCTAATGATTTTACTTTTTAGAGAAAATAAACTGTCTGAAATCACTCGTTTACAATATAACCAGCCCCCGTTAAAAAAAGTTTGTCACATATTTAACTTTCAAAAAACCCGCCATATTGAAATATCCTCCAAAACTCGAAATAGGTACCCGTCGAAAATGTTAAAAATAATGAACGTAGAACTCGGCGGCCGAATCACCCGTCAAAAATGCTAAAAATAATGAACGTGGCGATTCGGCCGCCGCGTCCGAAACTTAGCGGCCGAATCGCCCCACAAGCCTGAACATGCATACTAGCGCCTTCTAACATTAATTCGAAGAAGGAATTGGGACTACATTAAGCTACTCATGTGACATGAGGCCACAGCAGCGCAGCGCTAAAGCTACCAAAGAGATTCATACCTACGTGAGACAGATGGCGCTGGCGAGGCTGTTTTATCCTGAACTGCTATGCCGACTTATGTTAAGCATGGCGGGAACTCAGACTGTCGATTGTTTTGCACATAAAAACGTTGCGATTTGTAAAGAATAAATAAGATTGGTTATAAAATGTTTCGGTGCGTTTCTCATTTCTGAACTACGTTTATACTATGTAATCATCATCAACATAATTGGGCACTGACCTAATTATTTTACTTTATAGAGAAAATAAACTGTCTGAAATCACTCGTTTACAATACAACCCCCGTAACATGCAGTGCTATGACAAGTTTGTTGCATATTTAACTTTCAAAAAACCCGCCATATTGAAATATCCTCCAAAAGGATAAGAGAATACGCACGACTAAATTGTCTTTCACGCGTGGACCGGCCATGTTAGAGGGGCTGGTCTGGGGCTATTTTTAACAAAATCAGTTTTATTAAAATGATGCCAGGCGGTTCTATAATTTCGACACCAGGGCATAGAAAAAAAAAGTACTAACCGGTACAGAAAGAACACTCACCTCCCCGCGCCAAAATGAGTTCCCCGCCCGATATAGCGCCCCACGCCCCGCACCCCGCAGGCGCCGCGGGACTCCGCCGGTGGTGGAGGGGGTGTTTTACATAGCGCCTAGCGCCATTGACTGTAGTTGATAATCAGTTGTTATTCAAAAAGAAGTTGGTTGTCAAAATGCGTTTACTATGGAGTGACCGCCCAATGACCAGGGTTTGTGAGGTAGGTTAAGCAAGCAAGCAGTTACTTACTCACGATGTGTTACCCGCAGGTTACATGTACACGGATTTGGCGACGATCTACGAGCGCGCCGGGCGAGTAGAAGGACGCAACGGCTCCATCACACAGATCCCCATCCTCACCATGCCCAACGACGACATCACGCATCCCATCCCCGATCTGACTGGCTACATCACTGAGGGACAGGTCAGTACAACGGCTCCATCACACAGATCCCCATCCTCACCATGCCCAACGACGACATCACGCATCCCATCCCCGATCTGACTGGCTACATCACTGAGGGACAGGTCAGTACAACGGCTCCATCACACAGATCCCCATCCTCACCATGCCCAACGACGACATCACGCATCCCATCCCCGATCTGACTGGCTACATCACTGAGGGACAGGTCAGTACAACGGCTCCATCACACAGATCCCCATCCTCACCATGCCCAACGACGACATCACGCATCCCATCCCCGATCTGACTGGCTACATCACTGAGGGACAGGTCAGTACAACGGCTCCATCACACAGATCCCCATCCTCACCATAACGACGACATCACGCATCCCATCCCCGATCTGACTGGCTACATCACTGAGGGACAGGTCAGTACAACGGCTCCATCACACAGATCCCCATCCTCACCATGCCCAACGACGACATCACGCATCCCATCCCCGATCTGACTGGCTACATCACTGAGGGACAGGTCAGTACAACGGCTCCATCACACAGATCCCCATCCTCACCATGCCCAACGACGACATCACGCATCCCATCCCCGATCTGACTGGCTACATCACTGAGGGACAGGTCAGTACAACGGCTCCATCACACAGATCCCCATCCTCACCATGCCCAACGACGACATCACGCATCCCATCCCCGATCTGACTGGCTACATCACTGAGGGACAGGTCAGTACAACGGCTCCATCACACAGATCCCCATCCTCACCATAACGATGACAACACACATCCCATCCCCGATCTGACTGGCTACATCACTGAGGGACAGGTCAGTACAACGGCTCCATCACACAGATCCCCATCCTCACCATAACGACGACATCACGCATCCCATCCCCGATCTGACTGGCTACATCACTGAGGGACAGGTCAGTACAACGGCTCCATCACACAGATCCCCATCCTCACCATGCCCAACGACGACATCACGCATCCCATCCCCGATCTGACTGGCTACATCACTGAGGGACAGGTCAGTACAACGGCTCCATCACACAGATCCCCATCCTCACCATGCCCAACGACGACATCACGCATCCCATCCCCGATCTGACTGGCTACATCACTGAGGGACAGGTCAGTACAACGGCTCCATCACACAGATCCCCATCCTCACCATAACGACGACATCACACATCCCATCCCCGATCTGACTGGCTACATCACTGAGGGACAGGTCAGTACAACGGCTCCATCACACAGATCCCCATCCTCACCATGCCCAACGACGACATCACGCATCCCATCCCCGATCTGACTGGCTACATCACTGAGGGACAGGTCAGTACAACGGCTCCATCACACAGATCCCCATCCTCACCATAACGACGACATCACACATCCCATCCCCGATCTGACTGGCTACATCACTGAGGGACAGGTCAGTACAACGGCTCCATCACACAGATCCCCATCCTCACCATAACGACGACATCACGCATCCCATCCCCGATCTGACTGGCTACATCACTGAGGGACAGGTCAGTACAACGGCTCCATCACACAGATCCCCATCCTCACCATGCCCAACGACGACATCACGCATCCCATCCCCGATCTGACTGGCTACATCACTGAGGGACAGGTCAGTACAACGGCTCCATCACACAGATCCCCATCCTCACCATAACGACGACATCACGCATCCCATCCCCGATCTGACTGGCTACATCACTGAGGGACAGGTCAGTACAACGGCTCCATCACACAGATCCCCATCCTCACCATAACGACGACATCACGCATCCCATCCCCGATCTGACTGGCTACATCACTGAGGGACAGGTCAGTACAACGGCTCCATCACACAGAACGGAATGAAATCAGACATTTGTCAACTCTTGGCGGGCAGATTTTCAAGAGTAGCTGTCAAAAATAACTTCTTACATCAGGGTTTGTGAAGTAGGGGTACCCTCGAATATTTAACTTACTTAACTAAGTAATGTAAATATCATTCATTCAAAATTCATTCAAAATTTAAGAGCAGGGCTTTTGTCCTTGGGGTAATCGCCACCTCTTTCTGTCCATAGCCAGTTTCATGACTTCCTGGTACGACACGACTTCAACTTTTTCCTTCACTTGGTCTAAAAACGTGCGTCTTGGTCTTCCACATCCTCTCCTGCCTTCTATCTTTCCTTCCATTATTGTTCTGAAGAAGTTGATGTAAATATCCTAAAGTTAAAAATAAATACTTGGAACTAATTTTCAGATCTACGTAGACCGTCAGCTGCACAACCGTCAGATCTACCCGCCGGTGAACGTGCTGCCATCTCTGTCGCGTCTCATGAAGTCCGCCATCGGCGAGGGCATGACGCGCAAGGACCACTCCGACGTCTCCAACCAACTGGTGAGCAACAACCCTTTATAAGGCAAAACAACTTAATGATATTCATTCGTTTTCGAATTTATGTTGAGGGTATAAGGTTAAAATTAAGGTGGCAATGGGATCGAGAAGAACTTCATCACGCAAGTCAGTGGAGAAGATAGACTAGGAGATAGTGGAGAAGTAGTGGCCTTTAGGAGACAATGGAGAAGTAGCAGTCTTTAGGAGGCAATGGAGAATTTGTCTTTAGGAGATAGTGGAGAAGTAGCAGTGGCCACTGCGTTGTAAAGGTTTGCCTTCACTTTAGGGTGTGGGCTGAAAACCAGCGCTGGGTCTGTTTGTAACTCAGCCCAGCAGTCGCAGAGCCTATTACCCATTTGTGATATAGACCTAAGTTATTTTTAACATTGCATTTGTTTTGTTTTTTTTTTGACGGCCTCGTAGCCTAGTTGGTAGTACGCCTGCCTACGAAGCACAGGGTCGCGGGTTCGAATCCCGCCCAGGGCAAACATTCGTGTGATGAGCACTTGTGTTTGCCTTATGTCTGGATGTTGTATTTTAATAATGTATGTATGTATATCAGCTGTCTGACACCCACAGTGCAGGCCCTGCCTAGTTTGGGATCAGATGGCCGTGTGTGAGATGTGCCCCATATATTTCCGACCAGAGAAATAAAAAACCTCGCCGTATTGCGGAATTTCAATGGAACTAATTTTATAACGGAAATTGTTGCCTAAATGAATAATTGAGTGAGCGAAATAATAATTGACCGTACGAACGATGAATGGGTGAGCGTAATATGAATGAATGAGTCAGCGAAATAATGAATCTTTTTTACCATCTGAACGAATGAGTGAGTGACCTAAACATCTACCCTCTTCTAGTTTGGTGAAAATAAAAGTAAAGTAAAAAACTTTAATAAACACTTAACATTTTTATTAATTATTTGTTTATTCAATTTAAATTCTTTTCCCAGTACGCTTGCTACGCCATCGGCAAGGACGTGCAAGCCATGAAGGCTGTGGTGGGTGAAGAGGCCCTGACACCCGACGATCTTCTCTACCTCGAGTTCCTCACCAAGTTCGAGAAGAACTTCATCACGCAGGTCAGTGGAGAAGAAATAGACTAGGAGACAATGGAGAATTTGTCTTTACGAGACAGTGGAGAAGTAGCAGTCTTTGGGAGACAGTGGAGAATTTGTCTTTAGGAGATAGTGGAGAAGTAGCAGTCTTTTAGAAGACAATGGAGAATTTGGCTTAAGGAGATAGTGGAGAAGTAGTAGTCTTTAGGAGACAATGGAGAATTTGTCTTTAGGAGATAGTGGAGAAGTAGCATTCTTTAAGAGACAATGGAGAATTTGTCTTTATTAGGACACAGTGGAGAAGTAGTTTAGAAAATAGTGGAGAATAATTAACCTTTAAAATACAGTGGAGAAGTAGTCTAGGAGATAGTGGAGAATAACTAACCTTTAGGAGAGTGAAAAAGTAGTAGTCTTTAGGAGACAGTGAAGAAATGTAGTGTACAGGATAAATGGGAGAAGTAAATTAAGAATTAGCAGCCTTTAGGAACAGTGGGGAAGTTATAGGTTTACCAGAATCTGATGGCAAACAAAAAGTTTAAAAAATAGCGATTTTCATATGGAAACAAAAAAATGTCATCTGTCAACTAAAATTGTTTTTGGTTTGGCTTCAAATTTCCTTTAAAAAGTGGTGAAAACGTCGAGGAAACCTTGCTAGCGTCTTTTTTTCCCCCCTTTTTTGCCATGAGATTCTGGTAGACCTATACCTTATACGAGACATAGTGGAGAAAATGTCGCCTACAAGAAACATTTCTTTTTTTTTTTAATTGACCTATGCTTGTGTCGAAAAGGTACTACCAATCAAGCTTCACCGGACTTGAAGAAACATTAGATTAAAAGTTGCAACGTTTGAAATTACAGCGCTATACAATAAAAAAATCCTAATGACCTTTTTCCAGGGCAACTACGAGAACCGAACGGTATTTGAGTCGCTCGACATCGGCTGGCAGCTGCTGCGTATCTTCCCCAAGGAGATGCTCAAACGTATCCCCGCCTCCGTCCTCGCAGAGTACTACCCCAGGGACGCGCGCAAATAAAACACCCCATCTTCACCTGTATAACCCTCTCCAGTTCCTCCAATTATGTATCAAAAATACTATGTTTTTTTCAACGTGTACAAATCTAAAAAATATTTACGATTGTTTAAAATACTTCTTATATTACTGTGCTCTGTGATAGGGCTTATAAAACGATTTGCATTTTAAGGAAACACATGTATTGCAGCTGTAGGCCTACTATGTAAGTAGCGACAGGCTCGAGAATCTGTCAAACGCGACATAGTGACATTAGAGCCATAGTAGTTCTTTTAATATGTCGCGTTTGACAGCTTCTCGAGCCTGTCGCTACTTACATATTAGGCCTACTGATTACTTTTGAGTTTGATTTATGGGTCATTTTACAAATGGGCATCTGGCCCCAAACTATGCAGATATTGTGTGATGCTTTCTGTCTGTAACAACTGTTTAATTACTCGTTTAATACGTACCGTGTTACCACCAAAAGATAAACAAGCGTTGACCGCGTGTCTAAAAAATTTATGAGATTTTTCATACAAATCTTTTTACTTGTGTTCAAGAATCAAAACGTGTATTTAACTTTTTTTATAGTAATACCCATAAATGTTGCTATACCATTGATAAAATTTTAATTTTGATATACATAATTGGACAAACTAAAAAACTGGGTTTATAACTTTTTTCATAACACGTGGTTTATTATTTTATAGTCTATGGTTACAAGTTTAGTGATTGGGCTAAAGATTGGCTATTTACAATTTGAGTGCATTTTAATATAGCAGAGAGGGAGGAGCACATTCGACAAATTGTATACCAAAATAAATGGGCCTAATATATATACGTGTTCAATTTGATATATAGACTGTATTAAAGTAAATTTCGTGTTATGTTTTGAATGATCAAAGCGGTCATTTAAGTAACGTACCATTATTGTTGATGTCCTTATAATTGTAATCTGGCTAATTTAAAAACAGTTTGTTTTTCAGCATTTTTTGGTAATAGTTTTTATTGTTACCCCGATATTTTTACTCTTTTTCGATATTCTTATTTTTTTAAAAGGGCATCAAATATGGTATTCTGTAAGATATGCTACTTTTAATAGTAAGTTGTTGATAGTTTTAATAATATTACAATGTATTACAATATATTATTGAGATCAAGTTACAAAATTATAAACATCGTGTTTCTTATTTATCTGTGTAATGTCGTGAGGGTGGTTCGAGTATTGTCTAACAAGATGGTCTATCGGACACAGGACTACGATTAGCCATATACATATACACTGTTGCTATTAATTATGCCGTCTCGTGTATATATTTCTGTAGATCGTTAATGAAATGTACTAAATAAAAATGCAATATATTTTTCACTAGATGCATGTTTTTCTTTTCTTTTTGGTGCTTCGCGTGGAATCTTAGACAATATAATAATCGTGAATTAAAGTTGATGTTGGTTTGTGCACAAATAAAAGTATCGTAAATAAAGATAAACGCTGGTGTTACCATAACTCATGAACAAGAATGTTTAAAGCGGCAGATGGTTTAACATCGTTGTTGTAAATAACGGATACAGGACTACATTCCAAATTGGCTCCGGTCCGGTCCACCTAATTACCTGCGAAGTGATAGGACAATGTTGTTTTGAATGGTAAATAAAGAAATATAGAAAGTTATTCGCTTTTTAATTTTCTGCCAAACCCAAACATTTTTATTAATATGAAAGTAAATAATAAGAATTATTCATTACATTAAGGCGATTACAGGTGCTAAGTGGCGCCCCCACATTTAAAAAAATAATAACTCGAAATCACCAATAACTATTAGCGAGATATAATGAATAAAGTTAATGACTTCAATATATCCTACAAAACACCGCCTAGATATTCGCCGTTTTAGATTTATGAAATTTTGATTATTATTCGAGTTATTTTTTTTTGAAATGTGGGGGCGCCACTTAGCACCTATAGGCCCCTTAATGGAAAATAAAACAAGCACAGAGAAATCGCAATTATCATTAACCATGCAACACTGCACGCACACATTACATAGGTACGATACAATACTCGTACAATACAGTTTCTGGATCATCTGCCTGCCTGTATAAGCTCTTCACGTGTAAGTAGCACAAAAATGTGATAAGAACGTTTAGATGTTTCTTTCTTTTTAAAAACCAATTTTCGAAGTACCCGCGTTCATCTCCTGGGCGAGGGCTGAAAATCAGTGTTGCCTCTTTGGCAAGTACATCATCGCTGAGCCTTGACCCTTCTGCATTGCAGCACACACATGTACATGTTTATCTATTTGTTTATTTTTTATGTATGTGTAATTTTATTCTTTGTTTTGAATGTTAATTGTGTGACATGTCTATGTGTGTTTTGTATGAAGCAATAAACGTTTTACTTACTTACTTATTAACCACCGCGACTCCATAGCACGACAAAAATAGAGAAAACTTTTGTCGCCTCCAGGGCAAGTATTTTATTTTTCTGCAGACGAGAAGGTTAACCAAGTTACACGAGCCATGTCAGAAGCCAAAGGCAGCTCTATGATTCTGACATCAAGGTTTATGAGATAGGTTAACCTCGAAACCCACTCGCTAAGTGAAGTAAGTTGAACTAGAAAAAAAAAAGAGTCCAGTAAGAAAAGTTTTTTACCGTGAGCGGAGCGGTAAGCTAGTTAACTAATACAGGAATAAACCGGACCTTATAATCCTTAAACTCAAAATATTTTATTCATTATAGGCTCCCTGTGAACACCTAATGACGTCATTAATAAGCTAAAAAGCTTTGCTCAAACCAAGACAGGCTCTCGGATCCAATAATAAATGCAGATCACGTTCCGTCACAGAATAAAAATGTGAAAAAATGTGTAAATGTGTAATGTGTGGTGAAATAAATGGTTTAAATGGTTTAATGGTTTAAATAATTTGGTTCCGTTCCATGTTCGTTCCTATTTCAGTTTATTTACATATTTTAAAATCTCTTGCAATGTACCCGGACAAGTCCGTAGTATCGTACTATAATTATATCACTACATAGTATAAAACAAAGTCGCTTTTTCTGTCCCTATGTCCCTCCCTTTGTACGCTTAAATCTTTAAAACTACGCAACGGATTTTGATGCGGTTTTTTTTAATAGATAGAGTGATTCAAGAGGAAGGTTTATATGTATAATACATGCAAAATATGCTTAAAGATAACCCACAATAACCATTTTCCCGTGCGGAGCCGGGGCGGGTCGCTAGTTTGAATATATTATTGAAATTATCGCCTAGACTGTGTATTAGCTACTAGCTTTCTGCCTCGCGGTTCTTTTCCCGCGGTAAAAGGTAGCCTATACGTTATTCTGATGTATAAACCTATATATTATGTCATGTTCCACGTGAAAAGGTACTTAATGGCGGGTTTTAGTACGTATATAATATTTTTGGATTTGAAAAGCTTATGAGTTGCTGATTACAGGGATATGCATAACTCAATACCGACCATAAGGTACCTTTGCATGCAGAACGTCACTTTTATTGTAGACTGTAGTTACGTTGAAATCCATAAAGTATTTTTTGCGTGTGATTTTTTACAGCGTCGCGTCGGTGGCCAAGTGGCTAGGGCCGTTGACTTCCTTTCGAAATTCACGGGTTCGAACCTCGTCAAGTAAAGTAGGTCGTAGGTACCAACGTGTTTTAGATTTTCGAATTCATATAATGTGCCTACGTTTATTCGACGCTCTTACGGTGAAAGAAAACATCGTGAAGAAACCTGCACACACCTGCGAAGTAGGTAATTCAAGGGTTACGTGTGAAGTTGACCAACCCGCACTGGGTCAGCGTGGTCGACTACCTACTCACCCAGATTTCAGGGTAAGCTCGAGCCCCTCGGTCGGGACATATACATACATAGCTGTTAAAACGTACTAAAAAAGGTTCCTAATTCTCTTAATTTAATTTGGTATCATAGATCAACGTTTAGATAAAAACCTATAGATGATAAAAGTCTCATTTCATAGTGTGATATCGTATAATTAATTTTGTATTTGAATCTTTAATCCATAGCAAATCTGCGGGCATTCAAAATCCGTTATGCTGGCGTTTTCAAAATAGCCACTTGCAAACAAAGCTGGCGTATTTGCGGAATAGTGCTGTTAGGACTTCTGTTTTCGCGAAATTTAAAATAATAAAAACCTTATTATTATTTTATTTTCAAGTACAAGTGCGACACAATAATAGTTTAGACAAAAATTGCGCTATGCGTAGTAGTACGCTGCTGCCATGAAATTAGTTAAAAATAATTTGTTTTCTTTGTCAATATAGAATAAGTCATTGTAACTTAATTTAAGTTTTAGAGAATGTAGATCTTTAAAGAAATAGGTATAGAAAAGACAACTCACAATAATTATGTAGGGACTACAACGTTAGCGTTGTAAAGCCTAATCTGTAATTTTTTATGTTTATGGCAACAATTTTCATTATATTTGTTCCATTGAAATTCCGCAATATGGCGAGGTTTTTTATTTTTCTGGTCGGGCTTTAGGAACCTTAATCGTCACAACGTAAGTGTCGTAATTGTCAGAAATAAATAATTTCATTAATTCATTCCATTGAAAAAAGTCCGCTTCCGCATCCGTTCACACGTTTTCTAAGCCTTGTCCCATCACTAGTTGGGTGTGCATTTGGGATTAGTGTTGTAGTAGGGGCTTAGCGAAGTTTATTAGTGCACCCGGTTATTTGTTCATTAAAATATCCGACAATGTTGCCAGAACTGGGTTTAGGATTTACATTAGGATTCAGCAGCGAAACCTGTTCCTGGTGCAATAATAATTACTCTTGTTATGTTTGACAAAACTAAACAGTTTATTTATTAAAACGCCTTTCCCGCAAAATCGTCGTATTAAGCTTCACCGGACTTGCAGGGGAGCGGAGGACTCTACTCTACCCAGAGTAGTTAAGTATACCAACGCGTTTAGGGGCGGCTCGAGGGAGCTTCGGACCTCGGCCTAGCGCGTTGATACGGAAAACGTCGTCAAGGAGATGAGGGGCTTTGTCTATGAGGTACTGTAGGAACCGACCCTAATGGTGGAGGAGAATCCCTAGTAAAATGAAAGAAAGGAAATGTATAACAATGAGTTGTTATTTTATCGAAATCTTACATTTGCTTTTTAAAGCATGGAAAATGGCGTCCGGCTCGTAGCGCGGGCTACGGCCATCTCCCTCTCATCAACGAAATTCAAATTGATATTACTTTTCATAATTAAATGGCTCAAAACGCGGAAAGAGGCTGCCAGCACGAACGCGGCGAGCATGTAGGACGCATGCACGCCACAGTACCTAGGTAGGTATATTGAAAAAATCATACTAATATTATAAAGAGGAAAGATTTGTATTTTTGTGTGTGTATGTTTGTAATGAATAAACTCAAAAACTACTGAACCGATTTCAAAAATTCTTTCACCATTCTTCCTGAATAACATAGGCTACCTGTTTCCGCGGGAAAATGCCACATTCCCACGGGAAAAACTTGACGCGGGCGGAGCCGCGGTGTAAAGCTAGTACTATGTAAACTGAAGCTGAATAAATGCATCGGATTATTCATTCATTCATTCACTTCCAGCCCCTCTAACATGGCCGGTCCACGCGTGACAGACATTATTTTGTCGTGCGTATTCTCTTATCCTATTGGAGGATATTTCAATATAACATGCAGTGCTGTGACAAAAGTTTGTCGCGGGTTTCTCGCGACAAACTTTTGTCACAGCATTGCATGTTACGGGGACTGAAGTGCATTCTGTCAAGTGTGATCTGAACTCTTTGGCTACTTTAACTGCATCCGTGGTCCGCGGCTGGAAAAGGAACTAGTTATTGGCGGCAACGAAACCTCGTGATAGAATAACTAAATGTTTGTTAGTGGCATGTTAGTGGGAATAAACTTTAAGTTTTCTTCCGCAATCGAATCAGAAAGAGGAGATCCGCTGGCGAACCCAAGTCACAAACAGAGCCTGAAGATTATTTACAACATTAAAAGAGACTTTTTAAATTAAAAAATCTGAATCAAATGGTTTTTATTCGAAGGAAGAGTTAACTACAAAATAATCTTTCCACGTCAAAGCTTTTATATACCAAGGCCCAGACTGTCCATGGTTGGCTGTTCGAAAGTGGCGTTCCTTAATATTTATATTTTCCTATACACTAGATACACCAGTAACTAAAAATATATTATTTAACATCTTCGATCAATTTCAACATGTTGGTACATCGGACAACTATATCGGTTACCCGTTTTCAAGATGGCGGCGTCTGTATCATTACAATTACTACCATAGTTTAATAATATAGTGCGCCTGGTATTCTTAGAAAAGCACCATGTTATCATAATGATACAAAATGTGGAAAGAATCTCTACGGCGTAGACTTTCCATAGACCACGGCTACGGTTACGCAATTTCGTAGCAGGAGCTGCGAAATGTAGTATACAGTCCGTGGCGAATCTAAATGAGCATGGCCACGGGCGCTGCTCGCTATACAAGAGATTGTCAAAAATTTAATGAGCAAGACGCAAGGCGTTAGTTCCTTTACATATCACGTTCATTTTATTACTTTTGTCTGTCTGTAAGACGAAGTGGGAAGAATCTTTATGACGTAGACGTTCCGTAGACTACTGCTACGGCGTAGCAATTACGTAGCAGGAGCTACGATATGTAGTATCACCACAGATTATTAAATAGTTACTAACGTACCTAAGTATCACTTGGTTATTACCTACAGTCCGTGGCGGATCTAATGAGCGTGACCGTGAGACTGCCCAAGAATAACGCATTCGTATTATCTATCTCGCTTAATAATTTTGATTCTTGTAGGTCTGTATAGAAATATTAATAGGTATGAATATAGCTTGGCAAGCGGAATAAGGAACAAAGTACAAAAAAAAAATCCCAGGAGTGTGGCTACAATAGAAAAGAACAGAAGATTAATTAATTTTATTACTGAGAACTAAAAATCAAGTAGTGTAGTTAGCTGTGTTCCCAACTGTACCGCTTTTCACTGTATTCGGCTATCGGTCAGTGTCAAGATGAAACCTTGTTAAAAATATACGTGAAGGTATCCCGGATAGTGTTGCCAATTTATTATTGATATTTTTTCCTGACCCACACTAGCTTTCCGCCCGTGCTAACAGTTTTTCCAGTGGGAACGAGGGATTTTTCCCGCGGTAAAATGTAACCTACGTGTTATTCTGATATATAAGCTATATTATTGTAAAGTTTCATTAAAATCCATTCAGTAGTTTTTGCGTGAAAGAGTAACAAACATCCTTAAACTTTCGAGTTTACAATATGAGTAGGATATACCTTCCTCTAACTTTACGCATCTGGGTATTAGATTATTCAATATTAAGCAAATGGAGCAGAAATAACGTTACGCCAAATTGATGTCGTCATAACGGAGGCCCACGTCGAATATTGTTGACTCAGGAATATGAAATACTACGGAATTTTATTAAGAACTAGCTTTCCGTTCCGCGGTTCTACCCTCTTTTTTGAATTGACCTATGCTTGTGTCGAAAAGGTACGACCAATCAAGCTTCACCGGACTTGACAGCGGTCTACCCTCGTTAATAATTTTCCCATAATCACCTGATTGTCCAAAGAGAAAGATGATTACGTACTTAGGACGGCACGTTAGGTCGTTGGCTACGCCGCCGCCTTAGGTTGTACGAGCCATATCAGAAATCTTAATAATTCTGACATCAGGTTTTCTTGAGACAGGTTAACATCAAAACTGCACCATAAGTAAGCGGTCAATTAAAGTTCCGTCTTGTTGTAAAAATATTTTAAAAGATGCAACGCCTGTAGAGTTTCTTCAGGCGAGTTCTTCTCCACAGAAGACAGCCAAATTTTTGAACTCGCCACAAAAGAATAATTATGTACCTAACTGACTTAACTAAGCGATGTAAATATCCTAAAGTTAAAAATAAATACTTGGTTAGGTTCAAAACGCGAGCCTTCCGTCGTTGCTCTTAGTTTAGAAAGGTCAAAGGTATTTATTTTTACTTTAGGGTAAGTCAGTTACATAATTATTCTTTTGTGGCAACGCGGGCCTTCTGTCGTTGCTCTAAGTTTCTATGTCTAATCTAATCTAAAATAAAAAATGTCTAAAAATCTAGTTTAAAGAAGATTTAAACAACAAATACCTAGATGTTAAACAAAACATAATTTCTTAAAAATAAACCAGAAAAGTTAAATAGACACGTCCAGAGGATTAGTTACACAAGGGAACGGAACTCAAATATGTGCGCAGGTGTACCCACGGGGTTGTGACTGGCTTAGCTGAAACTGAAAGGACATTTACAGTTAATGGATTTGATCAACTTTCACAAAACTTTTCTAGGAAAGAAAAAAAGAATTTCTTTTTGCATACAAGCTGGCCAAGTGGTTATCTTACATCAACAACTCAACTCATAGTAATGGCATTGAAATGTAAGTTTAAAGTCTTAGTTTTTAAACTTATACTTAAAAATAACTTTTTTTGCAGTATAACAGCTCTGGATGTCATCAGGCAAATTGTTCAATAAGTATGGAAGACGTTTCTTTAAAGTTCTTTCTTCATAGTAGTTAGATACTATAGGAACGACATATTTCCCTGATGACATCGTCCTAGTATTGTGATCACTGTGGTTAACAGTTGTTAACAGTGATTCTAGTTCTCGACTGCTATGGTTGTTTACAGCGAGTAAGTACTCATGCTTTAATCCGGCGGGTAGAATTTTATGAAAGGTATGTCCTATTTAGCCATGTTGAGAAAATGATAAAGAAAATGAATTAATTTTTTTGACATGGTAAATTGTAGGGCTAAAGCCTACAGTTCAACGACATGTACATTTAATATAAAAACCCCTCTTTTCTAACTATAAAGGTCTGTTCAGTTCAGTCTATTACCAGCTACTGTCGTGTTATCCTGTCCTCTTAACTCCGCACATTTCATGGCGTCTCTGCCAGTCGCTGCCTTTCGGCAGTGTTGGTGCGTTGTGGGTTCCGAGCCAAATGTTGTGATTTAGTTTCGCGAGAGAAAATAAAACTAAAATGAACTTACAAAAAAAAAACTTCACTAAAAGTATTCAAATAGAACAACTTAAGCTTAATATCGGAACCACACCTGTACCAGATTGCGATAATTGCAGAAGAATTAAAAGAAACCTAGTAAAGGCAACTTAGATAAACTACAACTGCAACAATGGAAAAACAGAAAATACCTAAATAACCCAAAGAAGGAAAAGGAACAAACAGCAGACTAGAGAAATAACATAATAAGTCGTGTTATTCTCTCCTCCTAACTCCGCACATTTCAAAGTTAATAAAAGAAATAAATATAATTTTGGCCATGTTAATTTGACGTGCGTTGACTGAGACGCGACTGAAATTATCTGAACATATTTGGAACATTTCTTACGGGCATTAATATATAAGATATTGTTTGTAATAATTCACGAAATAAGCTCATAATTCCTTGTCGTGCCACACGAATATGAGAGAGGGTGCGAATTGTGAGTTATGTGTTACTCTAAATGTGCGTGGGATTGTACATCTTGGTAATATTACTCACTAGCGACCCGCCCCGGCTCCGCACTGGAAAATAGTTATTGTGGGTTATTCTTAAGTATATGATGCATGTATTATAAAATACATACAAAACTATATGTCATCTGTTAATAAAATAGAATCTTTTTTTTCTTAAATGCCATTGTACCGACCCGCCCCTAGCCTAAAAAGACAATGAAATGTTTTGGAGGTCTTTCCTTAGCGTAGAAAGCACAATAATAAAATTTTCCTAAAAATCTCTAAAATCGAATAATTAATCTCAAATACATAGAACTAAGTTGTAAAGGGCTTATTATAATCAAATATGTTCAATACAGGTCGAATGTAACAAATAGAAAACCTTTTGGAAATTTACCTTTTTACTTTATACGTTCCTGTATTGAATTGAAATTTCCTAAGTACTTTATACGTTCTTGTAATGAAATCAGCCGATTCCTTAATAACTTCTAAACTAAAATAGATAGCGCAATTCTGATTACTGATTTGGAATCAGGATAAGCGACACTATCTAAATTATGAGTTTGAGCAAGTTTTTATATTTTTGGCCGCGCACCTTCGTTTCGTGTCGTCCGTATATATGGTGGTGAGAGCGTCGGTCAGTAGCACATAGCGAGGGCCGATGTCGAAAAGCATGAAAAATACTTAGTAAAAGATAAGTATGAAAACGCTCTGGGATTGGGCTAGAAATAGTTCAACTCTCAAAAACATGTGAAAATTTGCTATTTTCAGAGTGCTAGGCGTTGTTTGCGAAATTTGCGTCTTTCGTCGGGATTACGGTCTCAGTACGATTGTCGACGTCCTAAACGCTTAGAAGGTGGTAGATAAGTTTCTATGGGTGTTTGGAGCTTGACCCAGGTGTTGGCAGACATTAGTATATAATTATAGAAAGTGCACGATTGCTAGAGTTTGGGTGTTTGCAAGTCATTCCTATCTTACAACCATGATGAGTATAAGTCGGTCGAAAGATAGACTCGCATCAAAATATAATATTTCTAGGAAAAACTTCTTACACATCGTCGCCCGCGGTGGAAGCTTAGACTTCCCTAAAACTTTAGTAAATCACGCCGACGCCGAATAGAGACTTCATCTTGTCTGACGCTTGAAGACGAGGTGTTTCTGGACTATCGTAGGTTTCCAATTAATCAAAGTATTTAGGTCTGCATGGAGAAAGTGAAGTTGGCTGATTCATTAGTTTGTGATGAAGCTTAGACGATGTACAACTTCCATGTTATTCCTATATACTGGATTGGAGACGTACACCAGTCTTCCTCCAAGGCATATTGTCTGTGGAGAGGCTTTGAGAATGAATGGCTGTGGAGAGAAAACGCGATGTTGGAATAGCGTAGCTAATCTTAACATGCAGTAACATTAGGTTCTTCGGAATCTATTATACGATGTTCCCGTATACAGTTGCCGTTACAGTATGGTAGAGAGGCCGGCTTATTCAGCTATCGTCTCTTTATGGACTGACGTTCAAGAAGCTTGGAGGTTGTATTTCTATATGAACTCCTACTCGAACGCTTAGCGGCCCACCTTGGTGGAAAGCTTGGATTGGCTTCCATAATTGCTAGACGTGTGTGGTCTTTAAACATACCTAAATTATATCATATTCCCTATACAGGTAACAAGCGTTTGCCGTGGTGGGAGCTCGTTGACTGCGGTCATATTATAACGTTCAGGCTTTGTACTCCATTGTAAGCCCTGATACGTATGGTTCCAAACCATTTTGCGAGCGCCTACCTCGGTAGCTTGTCGACTGCGGTCGCAACGAACAGGTATTGGTTCGCCATGTAAGCCCTGCAACAATCGGACTCACAATCCGCACCAATCGACCTCGGTCGCACCGGGAGATCAGATGGCATTGTCCTTTGGGATAGAGATCTTCGTAAGGGCGGGCTACGGCCTGCCCTTTTCTTTCACTTGAAAAAATATATATCTATGTATGTTTTAGTGGATTTGAGCCTCCGAGACCTGATATTCCCGGTGCGGAGAAAGGAATATTGTATGAATAGCAGTATCATTAGAGAGACTATACGACAGTATTCTAGAGGCGTTTGTTTTACCGTTGTTGATGATGTTGCGACTGGTAAGTGTATTGGCACACACTTACTGGGAATTTTGTCCATTTAGAGACATATAGTAAGTGTATTGGCACACGCTTACCGAATTAAAGGATTAGAAGATGAGGGAGCGGTTTGCAGTCTAGCGACTGAAGAATGGCTTTTCTTGTTGATAGTCCTGCCCAACCCATTTTATAAACTTTCATATATTATTCACAACTGACGTTGGTAGTTCTTATTAGGATAACGATGTTCAGGTATCAGACAGAATTCAGCCCGCTGTTTACAATAGAGGCATTGAGATCGGAAACACTGTGATATCTAAAAGGAAATGGGATATTACTCACAAGGCGTAGAACGGATCCTACCCTAGACGATTACAAAGGCCAATTAGGTAAAATATAAATAGAGTAGAATTCCTGCGAAGGGATTTTATTTATTTTATATATTTAAGAAGACGAGAGGTGCAGTTACAATTTGGTGCCGTGACCAGGATGTTTATTATCTGATAGATGGTACACGGAACGGCACAGGCAAATTGAGAAGTGAGAAAGAGGTGGCGAAAGCCACAATTTGTTGCTCGTGAAATGGAAAGATATCGTACAGTGTGGAAGTTTGAGATGTCAAAGTATTTAGCCGGGTTTTGATGTGTAGTGAGCTGATGGTTTTCGGTTTGCAGCATGTTGGGACTGCAGGTTAGAAGTAACAGTGAGGAAGTTGTAATTCTGTATAATTAAAACCGCAAACATTGATGAAGAGAGGGAATTTATGGAGATGGCTCTAGCAAAAACATTAGGTTCGGCCAGCGGATGGACATGCATCTTTCGAGGCAGACTAGTGACGATGTATTTCGTAGAATTAGATAGTGTCGATAGATGAAGTTGGAGACTCCTAGTCGAATCCTAGATGTTGAAATTGAGATTATGAAGGCATAATCCTGTGCAGAAGCACAAAACTTGTAAAGACTGGGGGCTGTTAGTTCTCTTAGAAATCAGAAGGATGGGGGCTGTCTGGAAGATCTAAAGGCGGGGGGCTGCTGGGATCTAAATGATGCTTAATCTTATACTGGAATTTAAAAGCACATTGAATGATGGGTCAGACAGGAGACATATGTGAAACGATGGTCTCAAGTTTAGATAGACAATTATTAGGTGAAGTTTATCGACATGATAATTTGATAAACTGTTAGATGTGCTAACCAATAAGCTGAGATCAAAGGTAGCACTGAAGTAGAATAGATTGTAGGGAAGATAAGGGAATATGAGGTAGGCTAATTTACTTTAGGTTTTTCGATGTTAGATTACAGATGTTAGGATAGGGAAAAATCATTTTGAGCGTTTGGAGATGAGTTTGGAATCTCTTATGATACGAGCGATAACATGGAATGTTTTGTGCGTGTGGACGATCAAGGAGGTCCACGCTTTCTGAGCTTAGAATCTCTGTCTACAAGATAGAAGAGATGCGGAAAGGGCCGCTGTGGGTAAATGTTGTAACAAAAACAAACCTCCAGGTGAGGATTGGGATTACAGACATAAGACAACATTCAGGCTTTACCGAGTGTTATCGAGTATTGTTCTCTAAGACTGAGTTTAGCAGGTTTGTTGTCAAAGCCGAGATCGTTGTGTTGACTGAATTGAGTTTCACAGGTGCAAGCGTTTTGTTGTTGTTAGCACTGTCATGGAGGTCGACTTAATCACTAGGTAGCGAGATTTGATTAAGTGGGGAGGAAGCCCTATGGGTTTTGAAAAATATTGATAATTTAAGATTGTCATGTTCAGCAGATCGAAAGGATTGACTTGGTTTGGTTGATCTGGGAAGAGTGGAAATTCCCGTGTCACAGGAGCTTTACCAACCTCCCTTGTCATTTCATAGGCCGCCGCCTTTGAATGACTGGTCTAGCCACTGTAAGACAGATCTAGCTGCAGAGTGGACTTGCAAGAAAATTATAAAATTTATTGTGGATGCAGACATTAATGAAGCCGTGGTGGTGGAATTAGACGCAGGTCTACTCGGTTTCTTTTTCTACACATTTTCGGTAAGCCTAGCAAGTCTATCACAGGGGTTTAAGTACTCGTCTGGATCAGGCCTCTTCCGGTAGAATAGCGATGCATAGAGACCAAGTTCACCTTAACCACAATGAGTTTTATGATGGGTGTCAGACAGTGAGAAGGACTGCGTTCATGCTTGTTCTTAGACTCATTGTGTGATACTGTATTGAATGAGGACGAAACGGACGGAGAGACTATATACGAGTACCTCGAGCGAGGGAAGCTGTAGTAGTTTGTAATATGAAGCATTAGTTATGCCTAAGAAATTTCAATGGTCACGAGGTTCTTAGAAACGACTGTGGTTGACGGGTGCTGCTCATCTCATGCACTTGATAACTATGGGCGATCGAGGGACTTAGTGAGGAATGGGAGTGACGGTGGCAGACTTATGCAGAAGATTGATTGTGAGATTCGAGAGATTGGAGAAATATTCCTAAGTGCTGGAACTAGTTGGAAGCTAAGAATGTTGAAGATGAGCTGATGATAAGTAAACGTAGGAGTACCTCGAGTGGGGGAAACATATAAGCCTAAAAGTTTGAGCTTCGAAAATTTATCTTCAGTGAATTACGACAAATTTTGGGGGCTGGATGTACCGACCCGCCCCTAGCCTAAAAAGACAATGAAATGTTTTGGAGGTCTTTCCTTAGCGTAGAAAGCACAATAATAAAATTTTCCTAAAAATCTCTAAAATCGAATAATTAATCTCAAATACATAGAACTAAGTTGTAAAGGGCTTATTATAATCAAATATGTTCAATACAGGTCGAATGTAACAAATAGAAAACCTTTTGGAAATTTACCTTTTTACTTTATACGTTCCTGTATTGAATTGAAATTTCCTAAGTACTTTATACGTTCTTGTAATGAAATCAGCCGATTCCTTAATAACTTCTAAACTAAAATAGATAGCGCAATTCTGATTACTGATTTGGAATCAGGATAAGCGACACTATCTAAATTATGAGTTTGAGCAAGTTTTTATATTTTTGGCCGCGCACCTTCGTTTCGTGTCGTCCGTATATATGGTGGTGAGAGCGTCGGTCAGTAGCACATAGCGAGGGCCGATGTCGAAAAGCATGAAAAATACTTAGTAAAAGATAAGTATGAAAACGCTCTGGGATTGGGCTAGAAATAGTTCAACTCTCAAAAACATGTGAAAATTTGCTATTTTCAGAGTGCTAGGCGTTGTTTGCGAAATTTGCGTCTTTCGTCGGGATTACGGTCTCAGTACGATTGTCGACGTCCTAAACGCTTAGAAGGTGGTAGATAAGTTTCTATGGGTGTTTGGAGCTTGACCCAGGTGTTGGCAGACATTAGTATATAATTATAGAAAGTGCACGATTGCTAGAGTTTGGGTGTTTGCAAGTCATTCCTATCTTACAACCATGATGAGTATAAGTCGGTCGAAAGATAGACTCGCATCAAAATATAATATTTCTAGGAAAAACTTCTTACACATCGTCGCCCGCGGTGGAAGCTTAGACTTCCCTAAAACTTTAGTAAATCACGCCGACGCCGAATAGAGACTTCATCTTGTCTGACGCTTGAAGACGAGGTGTTTCTGGACTATCGTAGGTTTCCAATTAATCAAAGTATTTAGGTCTGCATGGAGAAAGTGAAGTTGGCTGATTCATTAGTTTGTGATGAAGCTTAGACGATGTACAACTTCCATGTTATTCCTATATACTGGATTGGAGACGTACACCAGTCTTCCTCCAAGGCATATTGTCTGTGGAGAGGCTTTGAGAATGAATGGCTGTGGAGAGAAAACGCGATGTTGGAATAGCGTAGCTAATCTTAACATGCAGTAACATTAGGTTCTTCGGAATCTATTATACGATGTTCCCGTATACAGTTGCCGTTACAGTATGGTAGAGAGGCCGGCTTATTCAGCTATCGTCTCTTTATGGACTGACGTTCAAGAAGCTTGGAGGTTGTATTTCTATATGAACTCCTACTCGAACGCTTAGCGGCCCACCTTGGTGGAAAGCTTGGATTGGCTTCCATAATTGCTAGACGTGTGTGGTCTTTAAACATACCTAAATTATATCATATTCCCTATACAGGTAACAAGCGTTTGCCGTGGTGGGAGCTCGTTGACTGCGGTCATATTATAACGTTCAGGCTTTGTACTCCATTGTAAGCCCTGATACGTATGGTTCCAAACCATTTTGCGAGCGCCTACCTCGGTAGCTTGTCGACTGCGGTCGCAACGAACAGGTATTGGTTCGCCATGTAAGCCCTGCAACAATCGGACTCACAATCCGCACCAATCGACCTCGGTCGCACCGGGAGATCAGATGGCATTGTCCTTTGGGATAGAGATCTTCGTAAGGGCGGGCTACGGCCTGCCCTTTTCTTTCACTTGAAAAAATATATATCTATGTATGTTTTAGTGGATTTGAGCCTCCGAGACCTGATATTCCCGGTGCGGAGAAAGGAATATTGTATGAATAGCAGTATCATTAGAGAGACTATACGACAGTATTCTAGAGGCGTTTGTTTTACCGTTGTTGATGATGTTGCGACTGGTAAGTGTATTGGCACACACTTACTGGGAATTTTGTCCATTTAGAGACATATAGTAAGTGTATTGGCACACGCTTACCGAATTAAAGGATTAGAAGATGAGGGAGCGGTTTGCAGTCTAGCGACTGAAGAATGGCTTTTCTTGTTGATAGTCCTGCCCAACCCATTTTATAAACTTTCATATATTATTCACAACTGACGTTGGTAGTTCTTATTAGGATAACGATGTTCAGGTATCAGACAGAATTCAGCCCGCTGTTTACAATAGAGGCATTGAGATCGGAAACACTGTGATATCTAAAAGGAAATGGGATATTACTCACAAGGCGTAGAACGGATCCTACCCTAGACGATTACAAAGGCCAATTAGGTAAAATATAAATAGAGTAGAATTCCTGCGAAGGGATTTTATTTATTTTATATATTTAAGAAGACGAGAGGTGCAGTTACACCATGAAAATCCCTCATTAATAAATCGAAATAACGAAAACGGACCAAATTAAAATACATACCAGAACGGTCCTAACGTTCCTAACTAACCCAAGGACATTCCGTTCCGTATTTCGTGTACCACGTAACCAGATTTACCTATAAATTAGACCCTCAAGCAAGAAACTCTTTGGGCCGTGGCTAACACGACAGGCTCACCTGTAGGCCAGCCTGTAGCCGGTAATTGCGAACACCACCGATAGAAATACGCGTTGCCGAAGCTGGGAAAAAGGGTTGCCAGTTGCCAGATAGTAAAAAAAAAACTATTTTCTTTTTTAATCGCTGACGCAAAGAGTAGAAAATGAAAATTTTCGTCGACGAGTATAATAAACAGCACGCGAACCGCTCCGCTGCCTTTATGTCAAACGTAAGCAGATGTTCTATGTGCGGTGAAATCAATAACAATTTTCTTTTTGGATTTGTTCCTCGAGTCATGTTTGCAACTTATCACTGCACATTTTACAATGTTCTCGTATTAAATTACTTATTTTCACCGGAAGAAAGAATCAGCTCCGATAACCATTTACTACTAAACGAACGCGCTGAAGATATTCGGACTGTTCATACCCGTGCTTACGGTTCATACTCGATAAGGCGCGCCCTATGCCTCCCACTTTTATTTATTTATCTCTAAGGGTCGTCGATGACAAGTTGAAATATTGGCGTGACGACTTGGACATGTACAGTTATTTTATCTCACAAGTGCAGGCGAGCTTTACATATAGTGCAGTATAGACACGCGCTCTCGTGTGCGTAGGTAGTAACAAACTGAGCGCTACGCACACAAACACAATGTGTACACACAAGATACACACATGTATGGCTCGCCTGCAGTCCTGAGATAAAACATCTGTACAACGAAGTCTGGTGCAGAGATGCTCTTGACCGCGATACATGGCGTAATAGAGGGCAGGCCTTTGCACAACAGAGGGACATGCAATAGGCTAAAAAAAAACTTTCGGAGCGTACGTGTGTGTTTGTCTGTCTGTGACAACCTTCGCGGTCGCGTGGTCAAAAGCTCGCCTGACGTTACGGAGGTTCCGGGTTCGAATTCCGGTGGGGACTCGTCGAACAAATGTCACTTTGTAAGACTTTCCCCAGTTTGGTTAGGACATTGCAGGCTAAATCACCTGATTGTCCGAAAAGAATGATGATTCCGTGCTTCGGAAGACACGTAAAGCCGTCGGTCCCGGTACTATCTACGGATGTAGTCGTTATTGGAGCCATGTCGGAAGCCTAAGGCGGTTCTATAATTCCGACACCAGGGTTTGTGAGGTAGGTTAACCTTGAAATCCACACCATAAGTATGTATCGTAGACGTCTTAAAATAATGCTTTTCCTTGATACCCTCAGCTGTCTTCCTAGATTCTGCTTGTCTGGCAACACTGAAGGGACAGCAGGCGTGAGCCCGGAAAGGTCGGGAAATCCGCTCAGCTATTTCAGAACAGGCCAAGAAATAAGGGAGTCGCGAGAAGCGAATTGAATTGAAGAAATCAGGTAACAAAATCTAAATACCTTTGATTTATTTACATAAATCAATTCATTGCAGAATATTTGGTATGCACATAAACACAAGTTGTCTGTGCTACATTTTATTTAAAAAAAAAGATATAAAATGGTGGTAAAACTTCAATATGTGACCCAAGGTCAATGAACAACAGACAATGTATATCGCTTGAAAAGATTTAAACTGACATTACTTTAAAATACCATGGGAAAACATACGGTTGCATCATCAGTGGATGTTCTACCTCAACGTGATAACGCACACCACTTCTGATTATAGCCAGCAGGCTGATTGCAGATTAAAAACAACAAAAAAACAATGAAATTTAACTGGTTGTAGAGTATTTGGGAAATGATTCTACTTATAATAAGAACATCTTTTCCTATGTGGGCCAATCCTGAAATCGCTTGCTTGTCAACTCCGGAACCGAGGTTGTAGTGGCCCTTCCTGTACATTCCTGAAATATCTCAAATTAGGGTCTTTCATCTGTCAAGTATGATTGAGAGCCGTCGTCCGTCCCGGTCGGAACGGGAGTGGCCACTAGCCCTAATACTTTTATAATGACCCATTAGGGCACTACTAGTTTAGGCTATTTTTAACGGCTCCGTAGCCTAGTTGGTTGCTTGGGCTTAATGAAGCCATTTATTTATTTAGTAAAAGAATGTTACGAGTACGTATAAACATAATAACTGTCACATATTATTGTAAGGTCTTACAAGTAACGCTTAATGTTAAAACTTTTCCTTTAAGTTAAGAGCGAATGTCCAACCGCATCTGCTGGCTTCTGTACAAAAATCACTGAAGTTTTCATCGAGTTATGACACTGACTGTACGAACAATGCAATCAGAATCCCAAAAAGCCTTTTATTTTCGTCCAATGATTTTTAAACTCTTCCACAAAGCTTCGTAGCGTTTGGCTACGAAATTGCTACGGGCTCGTAGCAATTAGCTACACTTGCGTAGAACAATACGTGACAATTATACCACAATACTAACCGATATTTAGACTACCCGCAGAATTTCAAACAGTTTTGGATTTGTTATAACGATTACGTCTGATTACGTGTTTCTAAGCTACATACATAAAATAAGGGCGCGTAAAATTTTTTCTTCCTTCATGCATAGACACATAATCAAATAGAAATCCTGTTCTTTCTTTAAGGTTCCATTGAAATCATTTACGAAGAATCCTTATTCTCAAAATAAAGTTACTAAGGTTGTTTGTTTCTCTAACTTTTTTTTTTTTTTTTTTTTCTAGCCCGTACTGTCCCACTGCAGGGCAGAACAACCGGTGGGGATCCGTCGAACACATATCACTTTGTGAGACTTTCCCCAGTTTGGTTAGGACATTGCAGGCTGAATCACCTGATTGTCCGAAAAGAAAGATGATTCCTTGCTTCGTTCTCTAACTTACTTTACTAAAAAATTTTTGAGTTCCGTAGGTACCACAAACAGCAAAAGCGGAACGTTTGTAGGATCCTTCATGTCTATCTCCGTTCGTCTGTCCGTCTGACAGCGCCAATTTTTCCCGAATCGATGTATTTATATTGAATCACGTTGTTCAATACTAATATGAATATAATAGTATAAAAGGATAAGTAAATAAAAGATAAACAACAAAATTAAGTCAAGTAAATAATATCCCTACCTAACCTAGTAATATAAAAACATTAAAATTTATAGTCAATTTATGATACGAGTATTCTCACTGGTTCGATTCTCTATTGAAACTATCCATAAAAACTTAGGTTAGTTAAATATTATGTATTCACATAATTTAAATATAGGTACTTACTTATGTATAAAATAGTCTATGAGACCTTTCGCCCGTTATAGTCATATTTGTAGCCATAAGTCGATTCCTATAATTGGTCAATTAGAATTTAATATGTATAAAAAGATAATTTAAAAAATATATAAAACCACCTTCAAGGTCCTAACCTACACTAAAAAGTTAAAAATAAAATATAAATCTAGCTGAAAGCATAGAAATTTAATATGGCTATTAATATTCCTTATTTACATAAATTGTAACATCATATAAACATGTGTAGACATTGTTATACACTTCACCTTGGAGTCATAAAACAAAAAAATATTGAAATAGATTGATAAGAAGCCGAGATATTGCCAAAACAATTTACCGATCGGGTATAACGGCATCGTCAATTGAGGAGTTATTTCCTCGTATCTTCAAATTTAATCATCCGATCTTAGCGAAAATTTTATGGGACCACCCTGCAAGTAAACCTGGTCGATTAAAAAAAGAATTTTGAAAATCGGTTCACAATTGGCGGAGATATCTTATAACAAACACACAAAAAAAAACATACGCGTCGAATTGAGAACCTCCTCCTTTTTTCAAGTCGGTTAAAAATGTACTCATATTTCGTAATTAACTGTAGGTTTTCTGAAAAAAAAAGTATTTATTGTTATTATTATAGGTTGATTCTTTGCATTTTATTAAACACGTCAATTAAAAAAACTCTACTGTTTCTAAGCTGATACACCAAGTTTAAATATTATCACAGAATACCAAATATGTTATTATTTATATATCGAAAGCCAGCCTTTCGTTTGACCTTAACATTAGATCTTCTGTTCTGACGTTATTGGGTGTTTAAAAAACCTAATGATGAGTAAAAAAAGACTCGGAATTGTTGAGCCGCCTCAGGCTTCCGATATGGCTCCTATGACGAATACATCCGTAGACAGTAGCCGGGACTAACGGCTTTCGTGCCTTCCGAAGCAAGGAATCATCTTTCTTTTGGACAATTAGGTGATTCAGCCTGCAATGTCCTAACCAAAAAACTGGGGAAAGTCTCACAAAGTGATATGTGTTCGACGGATCCCCACCGGGATTCGAACCCGGAACCTCCGTAACGTCAGACAAGCTTTTGGCCACTCGACCACAGAGGTTGTTGGGAAATAATCATGTATTGTTAAATTACGTAAAATCACATAAAACCCTCTCACAAACACAAACATTGTTACGCCAACAGTCCCGAATTAAATGGCTTCCCGCAAAGTAAACTATATAACGTTTTCGGGACCTCGCTATCGCCTGGACGCAATCTGTGACCATAAATCCAGGTCATTAGGGACCTTAGACCCTTCCTGGTGCAAACATGTGGTACAGGAGAGGGCACGGTAACCTTAAAATAAAATTATTTAAATGAAATAAAAACTATTTTAGCACCTTTTCATTTTGCTTCATGGATAAATACAGGTGCTTCTTATAGTATAAAAAAAAAAAAAAAAATTTATGCTCTAATAGGTGCTTATTTTGTAACAATTTCTCAAATCTAGAAAATTGCTTTTTAAAACTTATTGAGACTTCCTTATTTTTTCCATCATCATTATCTCAGCCTGTTTGCAACATTAATTTTAATATTTTTAATATGGCAAGTTTATTTGGTTTTGACAGTTTGAGTTTTTATGTCTAGGATTGTATTAAGAACTGTGCACGTGTGCTGAACTGAAACTATTGTAATTTTCTGTGCTTAGCTAGAATATTACTAAATTGTGAGGAGTTTGATGTGGTTTCTCATTACTGCCCACCTGCTAAACACAACCTGGAGCTATCGAAGACTGAATCACTACACAGCCTGTAGACGTCCACTGCTGGACAAAGGCCTCCCCCAAGGATCTCCACAATGATCGGTCCTGCGCTGCCCGCATCCAGCGGCTTCCCGCGACCCTCACCAGATCGTCGGTCCACCTCATGAGGCGCCTGCCCACACTACGTCTTCCGGCGCGCGGTCGCCATTCAAGAACCTTTCTGCCCCAACGGCCGTCGGTTCTAAGCGCAATGTGCCCAGCCCATTGTGCCATTGCCCATTAAGTTTAGCGATTCTTCATATGTCTAATCTATTTTTAGGGAATAGAATCCTGCGTGCTCTTTACTGTACTAACCGTATTTAGAATTATCTGACTCCCATGTTGTTTAGGGGGAGAAATGAAGATGACGTCACGCGACTGGGTTTATTCCTTGCGATTTGTATTTTTGACAGCCCCGTAGCCTAGTTGGTATGTTTGCCTTCGAAGCACAGGGTCGCGGGTTCGAATCCCGCCCAGAACAAACATACGTCTGAGCACTTGTATTTACCTGGTATTTGTTTGTTGTGTATTTATATAAGTACGTTTTTATCTATTTATATGTATGTATATCGCCTGTCTGACACTCATAGTCACATGCTATGTGTGAGATGTACTCACATGTATATATTTTTATTATAATTGTAATAGACCTTACTAAGTATTTAACGTACATAGTTATATATACGAAACCTCAGAACTACAGAACCTTTAACTATAACTTTATAATCTGTATCAGTTTGACGTCACGTCCAGGTCTTTGGAATAAGTTGTAGCTCTTCAAAGTTTAGCAGGGGCTTGCAGACCGACTGCATCATCACTTATTTATAGTATAGCGAGTGCGGAGATCCGAAGCAGACTATACAAAACATCATGGTCCAATAAAACAAGGTCTTGCAATTAGACCACGTGACTGACACAAGCCTACGTCATTTTGCGCTGTTCATCCTTGTCTATTGCACGCATTCGACAAGGATGAATAGGCAAAATGACGTAGTCACGTGGTCTAATTGTAAGACCTTGTTTTCTTGGACCATACAACACATCGTGTTTGAGTTCCCAATCGCCAGATACAATGGACCAGTGGAAGATCTCATAAACCTGACAAGGGACGCGAGTGCATACCTGCAGAATTGTAGATTCTAAGGTTTATTTAATTTGTACTTTTATATTATTATTTTACAGTAGTGCGTTAGTATGCTACACGATAAATAAATAACAAAGTCGCTTTCTCTGTCCCTATGTATGCCCCTATATCCCTATGTATGCTTATATCTTTAAAACTACGCCACGGATTTTGATGCGGTACGTCTGTATCTGTACCAGTAGTACTATCACACTATAATATTATAAAGGGAAAAGTTTGTGAGTGTGTATGTTTGTTATTTCTTCACGTCTAAACGGCTGGAGCGATTTTGATAAATTTTGGTATGGAGTTAGCTGACACACTGGATTAACACATAGGCCACTTTTTACCGCGGGAAAATACCTCATTCCCACGGGAAAACCTGTTAACGCGGGTGGAGCGAAAAGTTACATAGTTAGGTATATACTTTTGTACTTATGCTGTTGTTTATTAATACAAGATTCAAGTTAATTGTAGTCAGTTTTGTTTCCATAATATTTTGTTATTTTTCAGCAACTTCCTAATAGAAACATTTTCGGGAAAAATTTAATACATCCATCAATAAATAAATATGTAGAGGGGACATTTCTCACACGGCCATCTGACCCCAAACTAGGCAGAGCCTGTACTACGGGTGACAGACAACTGATACACATACACAACATGTAGGTAGGTACATACATACTTAAGCAAATGTACAACATCTAGACACAAGGAAACATAATATTATGTATTCATCACATAAATTATTGACCTGGGCGGGATTTGAACCCGCAATCCTTTGCTTCGTAGGCAGGCATATTATTGACTATGCAACGGTCATTGGCTGAGTATTTCCTTTCAGTATTTTCTAAGCCACTAACATCCTATGGATTTATTTTATTTAACTCTATAGCTGCTGGTTTGTTCGCCATTTAAATGATATAAGTACCGAAGTTAGTAAGCTCTTGTAGCCATGTTTCTTGTAGCAAGTTGGCCCTGTGAAGGTACTTCAATCACTTTGTAATTTATAGCGGCGAAGGTTTAACAGTAATTAAAGTGAGTTCAGTGGTGTAACAGTTATATTTGTAGCCTTTTGAAATTGGATTTCCGATTCAAACACAAGCACTGAACATAAAGTTTTTACTTTTTTATGTGCTCTAGCTTAGTAAAAAAATAAAACTTCCAGAAAAACCAATCCAATCCAAAACCAAATTTCTTTTTCTAAATTTTCTAAAATTCTCCGCTTGTATTGAACAGACAAAAACCACAATCACTTACCAATTTAATTGAAACTGAAAATTAACGTGAAAATCTTGAGGTTCTAATTCTTAATTTCAAACCACAAAGTTTCAGTTGAAATAATTAGCAAATTAGCGAAACCCATAGCTTTTCCAGTTAGAAACTTGCCGGAACTGAGAACCGCGAAAACTTTACAAACCACCTTCAATTTTAAGCCATTTTGGCACAAGTAACGCTAACTGGATAGGCGAAATACTCCAAACTGGAGTACAGTTTGCAGATATACTAAGTATTTGCTTATATTTTTTAATTGACCTAGTATACAGTACACATCGTAGTACTTAGTCACTGGTCGGTCACTCCATTCAGTAAACGCGTTTTGACAAGCTACGAGTACTTCTTTTAGAATAACAACTGAATATCAACTACAAAATATCGCTAGGCGCTATGTTGTAACTAGTATTATATTATCTGTGGCTATGTAAAACACCCCCGAACACCCCTGGTGCCTGTGGGGTGCGGTGTGTGGAGAGCTCGGGGGGGCGGGGAACTCATTTTAGCGCGGGGGGTGAGTATCCTTTCTGTACTTGTTAGTACTATTATTTTCTTCTGTGACTTAGTCTTCAATTATTGCATCGACGTATCTCGCTCCGACGACGTCCTTAGTTGAAACGTTGCACGCCGCCAGCTAGAAACGTCGCGCGCTCTTGTTGAACGGTGCCGTACATGTTGAGCATTGATTTACAACAGACCACAGATAATACATGAACGATTCAAAAATGGAACGGCAAACAGGTACTCAAGCAAACAGCGAAAATACAACCATAGTAAGAAAGACTAAGGTTGTAATTAGTCAAAATCACATATTACATTTTGATTCCACTGCACTACGTTACTGCAATGAAAAGCGACCATAATGGGAGATAATAAGGTTGTAATTATGATTTTACACATGTGTGTCAGACGATCCCAAGTCTTCAATGTGCCTAGCACCTGTGATGATGTTGAGCATCACGTGTTGTGCGTGCAACGCGGCTTAAGTCTCACAAAGTGATATTGTTCAACGAGGATTAGAACATAGAACCCAGAACTGTTTATTTTACCATTCGACCACGGTGTTGTAAAAGCTAGTGATATAAATAGAACTGTCTTCTGTTTGCCGACTGTACCTACCATCTGTTCAGTAACACAAGCTAATAAAATTAACCGCCTTTTAAAAAGCGGTAAAATATTTTCAAGATGGCGGCGTGCCAAGTTCTTTAAGTCAATTTTATTCTACTCAAGTTTACTGCTGCAGTTGGATTTAAATCGATTCAAATTGAGTGCTGATTTTGCCTTTTTCAACTCAATACCTCCCCACCGAGGGGTTCGAGCCTAACCTAAATTTGGGTGAACAGGCTTTGCTTGCCCAGCTTAATAATCAGCCGACTTTCTTAGTTTCTGATAAATAAACTTACCGCGATATTAATGAAGATTAAAAAAAAAATGTTACTTGTCAGAAATTCCCTCACTGATTTTTATTTGCTGTATAAAGTAAGGAATACAGTATGTAATATATTAATTTCCTTTACAAATATAAAAGATCGGGTACACATTAGTCACAACAACTCTAGTTACAGGAAATTATTATCTTTGCAAAGTCTGGAGCCAAAACTAGGAACCGAGGCTCCCGAAAATTTCCACAATGATCGGTCCTGCTTGGCCCGCATCCAGCGGCTTCCCGTGACCCTCACCTCACCAGATCGTCGGTCCACCTCGGGGGAGTCCTTCCCACGTTACGTCTTCCGGCACGCGGCCGCCATTCAAGAACATTTTTTCCACAATGGATGTCGGGAGTTTCTTCTTTGTGTTCTTATCCACAGCAGCGCACACGACGAACGCGCGAACCTGCCAGTTATGTGAACAACTGATATCGCATCGCCTTTTTAGAGAGTTTGAGTTTATTGTTCATCACTGTGAGACGGTGAGCCAGCCTTGGTTTGAGCAAAACTTAGTAACTTCATTACAATTTGACGTCGAAAAATGATTTGTAGAATCTTACTTTCAATAAAAATCTTTTGATCTACGCGCAATGTACCTCGCCTACTTTATTAAATCACTAGCTGTCCGCCTTTTCTTACCTTTTAAACCTTCCCTGGATTTTTATGAATATTTCAAGACCAAAATTAGCCAAATCGGTTCAGCCGTTCTTGAGTTTTAAGCAGACTAACGAACAGCAATTCATTTTTAAGATATAGATAGAAGAAAAATATGATAGTACTTTAGCTACCTTAGTTAGTTACTCAGTTAAAGAGCTTCTTCTTAAGTATTTTTTTTTATCTGAGCTAAGATTCAAAATATATCACACTAGCTTCCTGCCGCGGCTCCGCACGCGTTAATAGTTTTTCCCGTGGGAATAAGGAATTTTCCCGCGGTAAAAGTTAGCCTATGTTCTTCCGCAAGGTCTATTCTATCTTTGTGCCAACTCCGCCCGCTTTAACAATTTTTCCCGTGGGAATGAGAAAATTTCCCGCGGTAAATTGTAGCCTATGTTCTTTCCTAAGGTCTATTCAAACTTTGTGCCAAGTTTCACCAAAATCGGTTCAGTACTTTCGGAGTATTTTCAATTATTAGGAATATTTTACGTTTTTTTTTCACACCTTGGGTTACATTATTGAAGTTTTAGTAAGGATCCCTAATTTTTTGAAAATAAAATATAGCCTATGTTACTCAGGGTGAATGTAGCTTCCCAACAGTGAAAGAATTTTTGAAATCGGTTCAGTAGTTTCGGAGCCTATTCGATGCAAACAAACAAACAAACAAAAAAACAATCAAACCTTTCCTCTTTATAATATTAGTATAATATCACATTACAGAAACCGTTTGATTGTACAGAACCGATTGTACATTAGACGTCAAGAATATTGTAATTTCCACCAATTACAGAGTCGGGTCAGGCTAATTAAACGTTCGCTGAATTTATACGATGCGGCCCAGGAGGAACACCAATTTGTAAGGATTTTCGTCGGTGGTGTAGTGATTAATACCTTTCGTCCCTGGGGGCTTAAGTTCGATCTCAATATGAGCCAATTTTCGAATTCTGAGACTATAAAAGCAATAGAATACAATATTCTTTATTGACACCAAATAAAACACATAATACAAAAAAAAACAGTAAAATGCGGCCTAATTTCTAAGGTAGTTTCTACCAGGTAACTTTTAGAACAACATACTTATTTTACAACATCTTAGTAAATACCTAACGCAAAAATGTCTCAGGTATAGTAACTTTTGCGAAATGATTTTTTTAATATCTCATACTAATTGATTACCTACTTGGTAAAGTAAAAAAAAAAAAATTAACAACATGAAGCTTAAGTAAAATATTCGGTAAAGTATACACAACAATTTTATGCGAGACCCCTATTCAAAAACGCTTTTCATTTCACCGACTCTTTTAAATTATGCTTTTGGAACAACAGTCCCGCCAGCAACAAACGAACAATTCGAAATGTTTTTGTTTCAATGAAAGGTCTTTGCATAGTTTTATAAAGGATATCCGAGTGAAAGGGTGCCGACTCGTCTGAATGCTTTATTTTGCATAACAACATTTTGATGCCATTAAGTTTCAGAAGGTATAGAAAATAACAACTACAGTCAGTATAAAAAATAACAATTGTTTTAATTACACTTATCTAACAAAATCTGTTCAGTGGTTTCGGCGTGAAAGCGTAATAAAACAAACAGACAGACAGACAGAGTCACTTTCCCAATTATAATATTAAGTAGGGATAAAAAGGAAAGATTTGATTGTTTATTTGTATTGAATAGACTCCGAAACAACTGAACCGATTTTAATTAAAGTTGGTACTAGTATAAAGATAGAATATACTTTGGGGAGTAACATAGGTTACCTTTTACTGCAGGATAATACCTAATTCCCACGGGAAAAACTGTAAACGTGGGCAGTGGCGCGAGGCGGAAAGCTATAAGATTTAGTCCAGCATTAGATTGCCGTGTGTTTTTGGCATTAGAAAAGGGCTATATCGTGTTTTATATTTGGGTGTCGTAGAAAGCAACTAAGGGTGTAGTGACCTCCCAAGTTACCTGCCAAGCGACAGGCTGACAACTAGTTACTAAATGCACTATGAAACATAGTTCGGTGTAGTAACTATTTATTAATCTTTGGTAGGTGTATCTTACTTTTCGATGCATACCATACCGACCAAATCATAACCCAATCACTGTACTAGGTAGTAAACTTACTAACCAGTCGTGAGGACTGTGGAAAAATACTCACTTTGATGGGGAGACCTAAGGAGTGGTCTTATTATAAGCTGTTTTAGATGAAGTTGAAAAAATAGGTGTTTTAATATTCGATCTCGTTTTGGTGGGAAAATTCGGAATAACAGCTGGTACCCTTTTGTTGTGTACAACGCTAATTCAGAATGCGTGTAGCGTAATCCCTTCGAAATTAAATTTTGTAATATTACAGAAGCGCTATGAATACAGTATTTTTTCAATTAAGGTAATTTTTGTGTACAATGTCGGTTGCGTAGTGGCTACGGGAGTCGTGGATTCGAGTCTCGTCACCAGTGAGTACAAATTTTCGTATTATTTGTTTTATTTTTTAGATGTCTTTATTATTTTTTCAGGTTCCGGCAAATAAATAAAATTATTAAAATTCTAACATTCTTTTGTGAACTGGGGAGGAGTATACAGGATCGCATCTTTTCTACGGTCGGCTGCAAAGATAGCTACCTAGCTGCGCCACAATAAATGTTCCAATGTTTGTGTTGTTCATGTTCTTCTTCTTATTTTTTACTATCTTCAGGTAACTTGTGACCCTGAATTATCTCTCGAATATATTGTTCCTTTTATAAGCAATAAAAGCGGTTACTTTATGTAAGTGGGTACTTACAAATCATTATATTGCTCAGTAGCAAGTGTCTTACGTATAAAACAGAATGGCTGCCTATCTGGCGGCCTGCCAATGTTTTGTTCTATTTGTTTGCCATCAGTCGGTAGTATTTCGGAGTTGCCAATAGCTTATAGATAAATAATAGCTTTGGAAAGCACTAGAACAAGTTGATTTACTCCATTATACGTCGCGGCAACAACCTGCCAGATGTTGCATGCCACATGTGGCAGGTTGTTGCAAACAGACAGTAAGATGCTTTGAAAATCATCTAGCCTCGATGTTGCCTCATCTGCCACATGACGCAACTTCCGCAAACCTTCCGCAAACCTATAATTAAAATCGTCTTTTTTTATAAATTAAAATAATCACTGTTATCAGTCTTGAGCCGGTTAATTAAATAAAAATAGTTAGTCGTGGAATTTGTAAAAAAAACATCCAATCAGTATGATACATCGCATTCGGAGGCATTTTAATTGCTAAGACTCCTGCTACATTTATGCCTCCGACTGCAAAAATGTATCATATTGATTGTTTTTTTTTACAGATTCCACGACTTTACCTATTTCCATTAAATTTTCAGGCTCAAGACTGATAACAACAATTGACTATTTTAATTTATAGAAAAAGAGGATTTCAATTATGCATGCTACTATCTTGTTTTCATCTTATTAGATCGCTTTTAAAGCAGTCGGGCTTTTAGATTTTTTAATTTACTTTTTTATTGAAGACTTTTTAGTTTTATGAAAAATGGTTTAAGAAACGTCTTGATTTTGAAGGACCTCTAATGATGTACCTCTACTGTAATTTGTTTTCGTCTCTACACTACTCTATTTTTCGGCCGCCATTTTGGTTTTGTTCAAACAAAACCTAACCTATAACCATCGCACGGTTTAGACAAATCGATAGAAACCTCATTATTTATAATTCACCCAGTCGTTTGGATAATTCGAAGGTATAAAGAATACCACATACAAATGTTATATGTATAAGTACTCGTACTAACGGCATTACTTATAATAACATCCTTGTCCCATGCCTATAGATAAGATGTGATAGTAATGAGTGTAAATCACGTGCAAATCACGCAACAGCTGTCTGATGTTGGTCGCAGATACAGCCGGATGCAAGCGCTTGGCACCGGACCAAATAGCTTGCATTCAAGCCGCGTAATAAGCAGCTCGCTTCCGCTCTAATCGCTTGTAATAACTGCCTTATTTGGTTGTTGCTTGTTAGTATAGTCAGATAAAAACAACCTATCTTCTTCTATCTATCTATCTATATTATAATAAAACTGAAGAATCAGCGTATCTGTACATTGATTTGTTTTTCAAAAAACTGATTGTAGGTGATAAAGGGAGTGTATGGCTGAACAGAAAAATACAAGTTTTGAAAAAAAAAAACCGTATGTCTCTCTGTTTATACATGCTAATCTCTGGAACCGTTGGACTGATTTAAATGAAATTTTGCATGGTGGATATGGTGGATGATTATATCCCCGGTCAATATCTTAGATACTTTTTACTACGGGAAAACAAAAAAAAACAACGCGGGCGTGGCCGTGGGCGGACAGATAGTGAGTCATTAATAATATTAGGGACTTTTTAGTTCGTTTCATTCGCATCCGATATCAAACCGTAAATAATTTACACAGGATGTAAGTGACTGCTCAGCAAACACTGAAATAACGTACTCAGTCAAAGATTCTGTAAAATTTTCCCAAAAATAAAACTGTTCCCGGAAGCGAAAACAATTTAGACTGACATAAAATGATTTTGTATGGCAAAGTTACTCAAAATCAATTTTAATAAAACCGCCATTTGAACCTCTGTCTTACCACAAAAGAGTTAGACTTAAATTAAACGCGTGTCTAAAAATCGTTTACAAAATACAAAAACAAAAACGAGTTACGGGATTTTTATTACAAGATTTTGGATTCTGACACCCTGTATATCGCTTCAGCTGTCTTCATTTTATTTTAAAAACCCTTCCTACTGATTTACGGATGTATAGACGGATCACGTAATACATTGCTATCGGTCACGTAGTACATTGCAGACGGCAATTCGCGGGTGTTGCGACCACTAGGTTATGCGACTGATTCATAATTAACTAGTCGAATGTGGAATTCTTATGATTTCTGATGCCTTAGTACCGAATAAGATTTACAACCCGGCAAACTTCGTCTCGCCACAGAATTAATAATTGCCACTCCCTTCCCTAATCCTGAAAGTCTAAAGAAGCGTCCTTTTTACATTACCGATGACAAAAATATACTGGAAAGTGGCCGTTTTCTGCAATTTTTCCATCTATAACTACTAGCGAGATACAATAAATAAAGTTAAAGGCTTCAATATATCCTACAGAACACCGTCTCTTTACTCGTCGTTCTAGAATTTTGAAATATTGATAATTTTTCGACTTATTATTTTTTTAAGTGTGGCGGCGCCAGCACCCTTAATGTGGAATTTCCTGGCAATAAAAGTTAGCCTTTGTTACTTCGCAAAGTCTATTCTATCTTAATACCAAGTTTCATTAAAATCGGTTTAGTAGTTTCAGAGTCTATTCAATGCGAACAAACAAACAATAAAATATTTCCTTTTTATTATAATATTTTATCTAATACGGGATATTGAAACGGGATATTTACCGTGGTATACAACAACCGTGAAAATTGTAAACCATGAAATCTTTGAAAAGTTAGTAATTTTAGTTTTTGGAATATATTACATATTCCATTAATAATCCAGTTTTTTTTTGTAAAGTTTTGAATGAAAAAAGAAATATTCAGCTTGCATACTAGCGCAGGCTGCGCCGTTGGCTCGTTTCCAAAATTTCATAGTTTTTCAGGCAAATATTTATAGTTTTAACGAAACAGCCCCAGATAGCAGGAAATCGCCCCACAGGGCGTGCTGAACACAATGTTTGATTTAGTGCAGTTGCTCCCAACTTTTGTGGAGGTTTTGTATTAAAATTAGTGACATTTAATGGTAGGGTGTAAAGTTGACCAACCCGCACTTGGTCAGAATCGACTAAGGCCTATTCACCCTGTTTTTGGTGTAGGCTGGAGCCCCTCGGAGGGGTCATATAGTTAACAGAACAGAACCAAAAGTCCCACATTACAGAAACACGTCGAAAAACAAAACAGTCAAAAGGCGGCCTTATTGCTAAGGTAGCAATCTCTACCAGACAACTCTTTAACCCCCGACGAAAAAGAGGGTTGTTATAAGTTTGGCGTGCGTGTCTGTCTGTCTGACTGTGGCATCGTAGCTCCTAAACGGATGCGCCGATTTTGATCTAGTTTTTTTTATTTGCAAGGCGTCACAATCGAGAGTGTTCTTAGCTATGATCCAAGAAAATATCTTCAGCCCTTTGAAGATTATCAGCTCTTTTCTAGTTGTTGAAAGGATCTAAGTAACGGTTTTAAGGCGGGGATTATTTAAATTTTTAATTTAATGTTATGTTATTCAAACACGATGTCAATAATTTTACAATGCATGTGCTCGAAAAGAGCGTTTTCTAAGCAGCCAAACAGTGCGGAAAGTAGCACTTTTCCGCACTAGTGCTTTTTACTTTTCAGTTTTTTTTTAATTTTTGCTCAGCCTGTCATTCAGCCAGTCAACCTAACATTTCAGTATTTGAGATATTTTTATTACCAATTGTTACTAATATAAAGGGAACAATAAAAATAACAATTCAATAAACGCGTTTATAATTAGTATAATTAGTTACTTTAGAAATTAATTTTTATTGATAAATTACGTTCAAATATTTATTAAAAATTTGCGTGGCTGAATAAATTTTACTCATTGCCTTATTGCGATTCGACAGCTTTGCACATGCGCAGTAGATGTTTTTTTCAGCGCGAATGTGTTTTGTTTATGAAGCCCGTCATTTTATACGCCTTTTTAATATAACTGTTTTTTTTCTTGCACAATGCATTGTAAAATCTTGTATGATACATGTGCGAAAGATGATTTCCGACTCGTGTCGGCTTATACACTCGCTCGCTTTGCTCGCTCGTGAATAAAATGACACTCATCGGAAATCACATACTTTCCGCACTAGTATAATAAATAACGAATGTAACATTATTATCCAAGGGGATCCACTCTTCTTATTCTTAACCTACAACACAAACATTGGTTGTTATAAGCCTAGGGAACACAGAATGAATGTTAAATCTGAAGGGGTGTGACACCCGCGGCTCGCCAGATATGGGCGAGCCAGCGAGCGCGCACAAGAAGTGAAAAACACGATGAAAAGTAGATGAAAACACAAAAGCACAGACGATAAATATGTATTAATGTATATAGGTAAAGGTTGAAAACTGCTTGTCGACAAGGCTAGATTAAAAAATGATTAGACGTTTACACAGAAATTTGGAACTCGGCCGGCATGGCCGAGGGGTAAGCGAAAAGTGACTAGAAAAATGGACGAAATGACGGATGACTGTTGACTGAATTCCAAAATTAAATATATTCGAATTTAGACGAGAATGGTAAATGAGGTGAGAATGAGGCAACGAGGTGGCATGGTAATGCACCACGTTACAGGGGTATGTCAACATTGTAGAGAGAAGTACTATTGGAGAAGGAGTATTGAGGAAGTCTTGACAAAATATATTATTGTGATGCGAGAATTCTGAAATGTTATTGTTCCAGCTGATTTTTTTCATTATTTCAGGTTCAGAAGTGAGAGTTAAGAACATTGCCACATTGGAAATTGCATTGCACAGAATACCAAATAGCAGTCCCTACCTAAAGGCCCTACAACCAGGTAAATTTTGCAGTGCATGATAAAGCCAAGGTCAAGCGGAATCAGAAGGTTATGTGAGATCGACAAACCTGCACTGGGCGTGATCGACCAAGTCCTGTACACTTTGATTCGGAGTAAGATCGAGCACCTCAGTGGGGACATATAATAAGCTGTTAACTATGCCTTTCCCACTGGCGATAACACCATAACAATTTTTTCATCTAGCAACACTGATATTAATGTGAGTCAGTTCATTCGCTCGCTCTCTAGCGTACTTATGTGTTCAAGACAGTTCAAGTCAAGTGCTCTTATAAGTCGAATAAATAATACTGTATTTACCGAACTGAATGTGTTTTTCGCTCTTCTACCACGCCACCCCTATCAACAACCATACAGTCAATTCATCCGGAGGAAAACTAGATATAAATTGGCGTAGTAGGTACGCGCCACCCACGGTAAAAAACATAGATATAGTATAGTAGTTATAGATTCGCCACCGTGCGACCGGGCGTAAGAGAAAGACATACATTGAGTCTATCTATGAAGTGTGCCTATAACCCGACAATAAATTAACTAGTATACTATATGATATGAAGTGTGCCTATAACCCGACAATGAAAAAATGCTCGGTCGGTGATAGAGACAAAACATGATGCATCTTTTCTATTTCCTCTTTTAGGAATCGCAATAAGACTATCTTTTTCTGTCAAAGTGTGTCAGGCCCTCGGTAAAAAATAATAAAACGGGCGAAACCGCAGGGTACACAATTATAGTTTACTAGTTTCCGCCCCGCGGTTCCGCCCGCTTTAAGATTTTCCCGTGGGAATGAGTTTTTTCGCAGCAAAAGGTAGCCTATGTGTTAATCCAGGGTGTCAGCTGACTCCATACCAAATTTTATTAAAATCGCTCCAGCCGTTTATACGTGAAGAAATAACAAACATACACACTTACAAACTTTCGCCTTTATAATATTAATACTCGTAGTGTAATGTAATAAAACAAAAATGTTAGAAAATAACGCATAGAGGTAGAAATGCTATTCTAATCTATGAAATGCCGTAATAGCAAAATTCATTCATCATCATCCATCATCTCAGCCTGTAGCCGTCCACTGCTGGCCTGCTGCCTCCCCCTGTGATCTCCACAATGATCGGTCCTGCTTGGCCCGCATCCAGCGGCTTCCCGCCACCCTCACCAGATCGTCGGTCCACCTCGTGGGGGGCCTGCCCACACTACGTCTTTGGCGCGCGGTCGCCATTCAATTCAATTTTAATTCATTATAAAGAAAATATTTTAGATGTAATTTTCGGCTGGTTTCACTTCAGTCCGTCAATCAAATCATCAGCTGCCGAAATTCAAAATGGCTGCCAAGTGTCACGTCAATTTCTGTGACGTCATAAGCGCGGGTCCTTTCGCCGGTCCTTACTGCTGTGAAATATGTTGGCTTGCGCGATAACGTGTTGCAGGCAAAGTAAAATTATCCTACCTACTTTATATTATAAACTAGCGACCCGCCCCGGCTCCGCACGGGAAAATGGTTATTGTAGGTTATCCTTCAGTATATTATGCATGTATTATACATATAAACCTTCCTCTTGAATCACTCTATCTATTAAAAAAAACCGCATCAAAATCCGTTGCGTAGTTTTAAAGATTTAAGCGTACAAAGGGAGGGACATAGGGACATAGGGACGGAGAAAGCGACTTTATTTTATACTATGTAGTGATAGTGATAGTGATAGTGATGCGAAAGTTTGTAAGGATGGATGGACGAATGAATGAAAAGAATGAATGGATTTTAATGAAACTTTAAAATAATATTGCTTATACATCAGAATAACACATAGGATACCTTTACCGCGAGAAAATACCTCCTTTCTAATTCATAATACTTTAAGTCGTTTCAGAATGCAAAAGTAACAGCCGAAAATACAAAAAAAAATCGACTTTCAAAGGCAGCCGCGGCTCAGCCTGCGTTAACAGTTTTTCCCGTGGGAATGACGCATTTTCCCGTGGTAAAAGGTAGCCTATGTTACTCAAGGTGAATGTAGTTTTCCAATGGTGAAAGAATTTTTGAAATCGGCACAGTTTTTTTTTGAGTTAATTCATTACAAACATACACACACACATGCACACAAATATACAAATCTTTCCTGTTTATAATTATTAATATTATGAAGTTTTATAGATAAGCGAACATCATGTTTAAAAAATATATTGTTCAGGTAACGATTTCTACAATGTAGCTCTTATTATGATAAAGTAAGAATGAGTATTTGTGAAAACGAGTGAATTTTCTTTTTTTAGTCTTTTACCAAAATGTCCGCCTTCTGACTTTGCCTGCAGCTCGCTCTCGTATTCCCCAAAGACCAGTGCTTCAAACTTGCTAACGCGATTACGTCCTATCTCTTCTCCAAATCCTTTTGTCTCCACATTTCAATTTTGCGTCTGAAATTCAGGATTTTCCACGTATAAGCAAATAAGGAAATATTCTAAGGGTTTATCAACAGCCTCTGTGACCGATTTGTATAACGCTTGCCTCAGATTAACGGAGGTTCTAGATTCGAATCCTAGGCACACGCCGAAAAAATATCACTAATTGTGAAATTTTCTCCACTTTCGTTAGGTTAGGACATTGCAGGCTAAATCACCTGATTGTCTGAAAATAAACATGATTTTGCGTGCTTCGGTAGGCACGAACGAAAGCTGTTGTTCGTTCCGGTAACTAAGAGAATTTACGAATGTAGATTTTAAACGTCGGGACTTAGGTGTATAGGCGACTCCTTAATTCTGACATCAAGGTGAACAATAAAATAAGCAAGCAAAGAGGAAAGATTTGATTGTTTGTTTGAATTTAATACTCGTAGGCTCCTGAACCAGTTCACAATTTTATGAACCTTGGTATAGAGATAGAATAATCTTTGGGGCGTAACATAGCCGTTCACTTTTATCGTGGACAAATAAATACCTCATGCCCACGGGTTTTTTTTTAAAACGGGTAGAACTGCGAAGCGGAAAGCTAGTGTTATAAAATTTCAAATCGCTTATGTTCTTTTAGAGTGTCTCCGGTGTGACCAAAGTTTACGAGGTAGGTTAACCTCACGATAAGGGCTCACACACAAAACTGCGATGCGATGCGAATCATATCGAAAGTTCTTGCGATGAATTCGTACGAGCTCGCAGAAAGTTGCGATCTTCTTCTTTTCGTGTCGATTCGGCGACTAGATATAAGAAGACCAATACTCCGCCACCATTGTAAAGGTCTTCGCGTGTGCAGCTGTTTGGACACGCTTGGCAGCACAATTAAATGGGCCATGGTTTGGGGAGAGACACCACACAGACATGCGCTATCCGAGCTGTATCCCCATCTGCACATATTCTCCTTACTTCGGCCAACCTGGGCCTGGCCAGGTCAGGTCTTGTCTAGCGATGCGATGCGAATTCGCAGTTACGTGTGGGAGCCCTAAGCGAGCAACTTGATAAGCTTTGATAAGCAATAATATTCGGAATGCAAATGGCGTCGAACCAGCGGCGATTTCCCGATCTTTATGTATTCGGAACGATTCTTCATTCGCGCCACCTGCCGCGAACGCTCGTCCGTCAACGCGGAAAATGCAAATACGGATTTCACGCTTTCACACAACATACAAGGGACGAGATATCGGCGGATTTAGAAATACTAGCCGCCTTGAAAATTAGTTACTAAACTTTTCAAATTTTAAGTATTTCTGAATCATTAGTTTTTATGTTATTGTGTTTTCTGAATATAAAAGTTACAGATTTAAAATAAAAAGCGTTGCGTTGCCAGCGACTTCGTAAGCGTATTGAATTACTTTCGGAGACGGAAACAAAAAATATGTATGTATTTTGTTTGTGCTGAGTGTGGTAGATTAACTGTGTTATAACCCGTTTCCCGTAGGAATTAGATTTTTTCCCATGGTAAAAAGTGGATAAATCCTTAAAGTTGAACATTAGAGGCATAATCTAAAAAAAACGCATCCAATTAAGTGGAGTAGTTTTTGCGTGATGCGATAACAAACATATATAGATAAACATCGACCTGTTAGATTTTTATTATATTTATAGGTTTTTAAAACTAGTAAATTAAATTAAACTATTGTATTTAAACATTTTACCGATTTTTGAATATGCATTGAAAACAGATCTTTTACTTATAGATTAAAGGAAAACTTATACGAAGTTTAGGGTATTTGAAGTTATAGGGGGTAGTACTATTATTTTCTTCTGTGGTTATATTTATATATAGGAAACTCTCGACTTGTGCGCACGCGTAATAATGACTTTCAAAATTGAAGTTCGGCTTATCACTTGAACCAAGCCTCCTCGCCAAGTGTGAATAATTCCGAATACTCCAACAAACACTCGCACAGACAGAATATTCATATAATTCATAAATATTGCCAACTCGCGACGACCCAGAAAGGGTAGTGGAAGCCTGTAAAAATTATTACCTACTAAGAGCTTTCTTTCCTAGGAGGGGGATGGAAAATACCTTGAGTCTCGAGAAAAGGACGGTAAGGCCATTATGGAATTACTTACTCGTATACGCTCTATGTGCCAACATGGCGGCGGCGGAGGGTTTGAGTAGATAAACAGAAGACAAACGCCACAGAATTTGGAGTTTGCGACCTCCGATTCATATTGTGGTTCGCTGGTGTCGTTTCTATGTACCTACGAGTCTTAGTAATATTATAAAGAGGAAAGATTTGTATTTTTGTGTGTGTGTGTGTATGTTTGTAATGATTAAACTCAAAAACTACTGAACCGATTTCAAAAATTCTTTCACTATTAGAAAGCTACATTCACCCTGAGTAACATGGGTCCTTTTACTGCGAGAAAATGTCTCATGGGAAAACTGTTATCGCGGGCGGAGCCGCGGCGGAAAGCTAGTTATTTATAATGAAGCCTTTCTACCGAAGACGTTAGGATTATTATATTTTTATTACAAAAGAAAATCTCTCAGATGTTCACCATATTATATTTCAATTTTTTTACATGTCATAGACAAAATCAATTAGAAGACCATGTAGTTTTAACAATAGTAATTAAATTAAATGGGTACGGCTGTGTTTCTTCGGCTTGTCTTGGCGAGGCGCTGAAAAGTAAATAGCTTTGTCGGTTTTGTTAGGTTGCCAGGTGGAAATTGCTACTTAACATTAAGGCCGCGTACTTGTGCACTTTCTATCTTGTAAAGTGTGGTAGTAGATATTGAAATGTAATAAGAAATAACACATTTAATTTGATATTTTTGTAAATTATACTGTACCTACTGTTTTTTCTAGAGTGCTATAAAGAATGTCTATTCTATATTATTATTTATTTAGGTATCAAGTTGAAATCCATTGGCCACGGTAGAAATTGCTACTGTCGAATTGTCATCAATCTAACTGATTCTCTGAGATAATTGAGTGAGCATACATTTATTGATATATCTCAGGTTCTATTCTTTTACAAAAAGTGAGATTTGTTTTACAATTGGTTTAGAAATTTTACTATATGTCTAATATCTTATTAAATTTATTCACGTAGTGCTCACTCAATCCGGACGCACATACATTTATTAATACTGTACTGCTGTACTGTAATTCTCGTATTGCAAGTTTGTGTACAATCAAGAAAAATAACCAAAAAAGGGAAATATTATATTCTATTCCAATATACTCCCATAACAAATATCCCTATACCTGAGAGCTTATTATATGAAACTCGACTCCAAAAGTTTTACAGTCGAAACAGCTCAATATGCTCTCTTCCAATCCCGAAATTTCACAACTTTTTTAGTTCGAGAAAAGGTGTGGAATTTGAGAGAAAGCCAATGGAGCGACACTGATTTGCACGAGGTCCCATAAATTTTATCCCGAAAAGTGCCAACCGATGCCAGCTGACGACGGGGTCCCTTTTCAAGGACGTCAAGGGAAGTTTAGGATTGAAGTTCCAGGAATTCTAATTTAAGTTACACAGGTGATAAAGTGTGGACCAGATTTATTGGACATTTTGGTGATAGTTTTCAGCTAGGATTGTTGGCAATAAAGTGGGAGCCGTATTAACTTAAGCCACAGATTTATAAATAGTTACTAACGTAACATATACATCACTCCATACAAAAGCGAAAATACCTACTCTTTAATAGCCTACAAATTATTAATAATAATACTTTCTGTTCAGAACTAAGTCTTAAGCCGCGATTAGACTACACAATTTGTAGGATACTTTCTTAGTTAGGTTCCTTAGTAAGGACAAGTGTAATTGCAGTAAGGCTCCGATAATTAGGACACTAACTGCAATTACACTCGTCCTTACTAAGGAACCTAACTGAAAAAGTGTCCTACAAATAGTGTAGTCTAATCGCGGCTATAGTGATTTCATAGTTTTGGCGAGAATCGTGCGGTTCAAGCGCTAAGGCGGGCGCCGCTTTGTCCGTTGTGCGTTCGAACGTACGCGAGCGAGTGACGGAAGCCTGCTAAAGCATGTCAACTTACAGCGAAAAAAATAACCCTTCTGCAGTTTTTGAGTATAATGTCGAATAACACAACGTGACTTTTCGCAACATAGCGGTAGTACTCATACTGAACAATTATCCCTAAGGAACATAGATTTTAATCTCAAAATTTTTATTCAATTTTTCATATAAACTTTAATCACGTCACCGGCTACTTTTTATGACAAGTTGAATTTTAATTAAAATGTTTACTAATTTTTTTAGTTAAAATTCTACGTACAGAATAAATAAGCTATATTATAATGTATCATTAAGACATCAGAATAATATTAGGAAGAGGAAAGATTTGTATTTTGTGTAAGTTTGTGTATGTTTGTTTGTAATGAATAAACTCAAAAACTACTGAGCCGATTACAAAAATCTTTCACCATTAGAAATATACATTCACCCTGAGTAACATAGGCTACCTTTTACCGCGGGAAAATGCCTCATTCCCACGGGAAAAACTGTTAACGCGGGCGGAGCCGCGGCGGAAAGCTAGTAACATATATTTTAAAAGATGCGACGACACGATGTGGAATTTCTTCAGACCGTTCTTCTCCACAGACGAACTTTATTTTCGGACGGCCAACCATGGACAGTCTGGTTCTTCGTATTTAAATAGTTATTACAAAACATTCAACAACAGCCTTTTGATTTTTAAAAGGAAGAGGAAACAAATTAAATTTAGCATAATCTTTCTTATTTACTGTACTTAAGAAAATATCCAATACAACATGACTTTCTATATCTCACCAAATAAAATAACATAACTCTCGTCTCTGTTATCTCCACATCAGCTCAGTGTAGTTATATCGCTGGATCTTAACGCGGGGAAAGTACATTTACTGTTATATCAGAGGGTCTCTGCTAACGAGTAAATAATGGGGTTGGCAACATAATAGAGGCTGGCAATACCTATTATGGCACAAAACTACTCAGCACTTACTATAAATTCCTGTGTGAATGAGAGTAAGTTTATTTACCAAAACACTTGTTTTATTTACAAAAACATTTGCTTTTAATTCACCTTCGCTTGTGTTGAACAATACAATACAATACAAATATTCTCAAACTTTTATTTGGCTTGTTTAAAATATATTGTACACACGATAAATAAAAATTACAGACACAAATAAGAAGCGGACATAACACTGCTTATTTCCAAGACCTAAGAAGGAAGAGAAAAAACACAGAAAAGTGGAACAAACTTGCACAATAAACTTACTTACAGCTGATAAATATCATAAATTATAAAAATAATGGAAAATGACAGTAAATAGCTATAGATAAAATAATAAAATCGAGACTTGCTTCTTTCGCTTCACTGTATCGCTCATCTCATCATGAGTAAGTACCGTCCAAACTTGGATTTCTGGATAAAAGATAGAGTTCGTAGTAGTTTTTCATGGAGTAAAAAGTTATTTAGTCAAATAAAAAATATATGGGGACATATCACACAAGGTCATCTGACGCCAAACTAGGCAGAGTCTGTGACAGGGAGCTGATAAACACATTAATATAGATAAATAGGCAACATCTGTTCGTCGCACGAATATTTGCCCTGAGCGGGATTTAAACGTGCGTCATTTTATCACGCAGATATATTTACACATATATACCTAATACTTTCTAATACTTTTATGAAAGCGTTTATAAACCCACACACATATTAAAATACCGACGACAGCATCAATATTATCTCGCAATACCAGCCTAAACATAAACAAAACACAAAACGCAAACATCGTTACGTTAAGAATGGCGGGAACCCTCATTATGAATAATTACACAAATATTTTACAGGTGTCTCAACTAAAGTAGACGTCAGCAGCGTAGTTGGAACACACTATCTCTCGGAATAGAGGGTTGCGAATTCTATTCCTGTACGAAAAACTTCCATATATTTTCCGATACGTCGTCGTAGAGAAAATGAATCCTACTAATATTCAAACACGAAAGTTTGTGAGAATGATTAAAATCTCAAAGTTAAAATTAAAATTTGTAATACAAAGTGGCTGGGTCATGTGACTGAAAGCAAAAGCAAAAGAAAAGAAAAGAAAAGAACAGAAAAAAAGAAAAGTGGTTCAGTTTCATGAGTATGTTGGGAATAAACAACCAGTTAAATTTCACAGTTTATATTTTCTGAACCACAGTTCTGAACAGTACATATCTTGGACCGATCATTGTGGAGATCCTTGTGGGAGGCCTTTGTCCAGCAGTGAACGTCTTTCGGTTAAGATGATGATGTTGATGACATTATCTTGTATTTTTTCTCACCCTGATATTCCCTATCTAGACAAGGGCTGTACTTATCAAATAGTCAACGTGAAAATACTTTCAAGCGGGTTAATATAGTGAGGACTGGGTCTCTATGAGAGCACGAAAGCCCAACACTTAGACACATTCCTAGTTTATGGCGACATAAATTGTCGCGCTTCTCGCTATACTACTGTCATTCGCCCTTTGGGTATTTATGCGGAATTTTCATTTAGAGTCTAATTTATTTCTAGTTTATATTTAGTTAGGTTTTTTCTTCGTCCCTTCAGCCTGTAGACGTCCACTGCTGGACTGCTGCCTCCCCCCAAACATCTCCACAACGATCGGTCTTGCTTGGCACGCATCTGTGGTTTGTTTCATATTAATCCGGACAAAAGGTCATTGACTGCTGCATACAATGCGTACATTTTTTCAAACGTTACGATAAAACTATAGGACACTATCCCGATTTGGCATACCGTAGTAGAAGGCGTGTGACCTTGCCAGACATTTTGGCGATACATTATTTTTAATAACTTTCAAGAAAAGAAAGAGGTCAATGAACTTTTGTCTGGATTTAAATGAAACAGACCATAGCAGCAAATCAAGACCCTCACACGAATGACACAACAAGCGAATATGTCACATTTATTTGTCAAAAAACTGCCAGAAACCGCCATATTTAAATATTTTGCAATAGGATAACATTAAACAAGCCAAAAATTGAGATTTTCTTAATTTTCAATAATTTACTTCTTTTTTTATTTTTTTTAATGATAGTTACTAGGTGCGTATTACATGAAATTACTCTATAGGATCATTTTACGCATAAACGCGGGCACGGTAATCACTCAGGTCCATTTTTTGGGGATTTGGCGAAGAATTATTTTTGTACACTAAAATAGGAGGAATGACTCAATTGGAATGACTTTGAAATTGATACATTTCGGTTATCTAGATACTTGTCAGTCTATCGAATCGGCTCTATAAAGCGAAGTGGGATGAATCACTACGGCGTAGACCTTCCGTAGACCAGTGCTACGGCGTTGCAATTACGTAGCAGGAGCTACGAAATGTAGTATCACTTGGTAAAGTCCGTGGCGGATCTTAATGAGCGTGTCCTCGGGCGTTACTCGCTATACAAGAGACTAGCAAACATACTATAGTGAGCAAGACTAAAGGCGTTAGTTTCTTTACATAGGTCATTTTCAATTAGATTCTTATCAGTGTGTATAAATCTTGATATTGGCGAAGGAAACATAATTATAAAGTTACAGGAAAAATCAAGAATAGTCGTAATACCTTTTTCGCTACAAAGGGACGAAGCCATTATTGATATGATTTCGTCGATCTCTTACAAAGGTTTCTTAGAAATCGAATTGTGATTTCTATCTATGATTGGGTTATGGAAATAATAGAATCGTATTGTTTTGATTCAGCTAAGGATAACGTAAAAACTGAATACTTTTTACCCGACTGCAGAATAAGGAGGCTTGATTTTCTGAATGTATATTAGGTCCTTACCTATGAAATTGCCGTTCAGTATCAAAAAAGTGAAACAAGTTTTTTTTAATGAAATTATTATTTAATCAATCGAAGTCACCCACCATACTCTCCAGATCTTGCCCCAACCGATTACCACTTTTTTCAAAATTTGGATAACTTTTTACAAGGAAAAAATTTCAAATCTGATGAGGCAGTCAAAACCGCCTTCAGTCAGTTCATAGACTCTCGCTCCCAGGATTTTTTTTCCAAAGGTATCAACGATCTGCCTATAAAATGGCGGAAGTGTATCGATAACAACGGCGCATACTTCGATTGATTAAATAATAATTTCATTAAAAAAAACTTGTTTCACTTTTTTAATACTGAACGGCAATTTCATAGGTAAGGACCTTATATGTTATGGACCAAATGACAAATGGATTATTAAACATAATGACCGGAAATTATGAATTCAACCTCCGTGGTCGAGTGGCACGTAAAGCCGTTGGTCCCGGCTACTATCTACGGATGTAGTCGTTGTTGGTGCCATGTCGGAAGTCTAAGGCGGCTCAACAATTTTGACACCAGGGTTTATGAGGTAGGTTTACCTTGAAACCCACTCGATACGCAAGCAAGTATAATGAAAAAACACCAATATGAGATGGCAATGTGATAATAAGTATTAAAATAATTTAATTTATTTTATTAATAATTTTATTGTTTCGTTCCTTTTATTTAACCGCAAATAAGTAATAAAAAACATAAATTACGTTTATTAATATGAAAGCAATATTATTAAAAGAAAAGAATTAAATAAGCTAAAGAAGAACTGTCTAATGCCAAGTCCAACCCATAATAAATATCACGCTGATGTTTTAATTACCAGAAATAAAATTTATGGGACCATACAGCTATTTGCTATTATATATTGCCGGCTATATTCTCACCCAACGCGGTAGCAGCTGTGTTTAACGACTTACGACCTAAACTACCGATATTTACAATCGTTAACCATTTAATGCTGAAAATCTGTGTATCTGTATTAATTTATTTGCAGCGAAGTTGTACGTTTATTCGACGCTCTTACGATGAAGATTCGAAACATCGTGAGGAAACCTGCACACACCTGTGAAGAAACCAATAGATTTTGTGTAATCTTGACTATGCCACCCTAGGCCAGCGTGGTCGACTAAACTAAAGACTGAAGCCCTAATTCAGGTTAGGCTTAAGCCTCTCAGTGGGGGCTAATATATGCTGTTAACTCGGCACCAGACTTTGCTTGCTTATCGTTGGTTTCGAGGTTAACCAAACCCTGGTGTCAGAATTTACTGATACGCATAAGGTTTCTGATATGGCTATTACGACGACATCCGTAGATAGTAGCCGGGACCAATGGCTTTACGTGCCTTTCAAAGCACGAAATCATCTTTCTTTTCAGACAATCAGGTGACTCCACAACCAAACTAGAGGAGGTAAGTCTCAAAAAGTGATGTTTGACGGATTTTACTGAGTTAAAAGCAGCTCTGGTTGAATCTTCATTCCTTTCACCGGCATAGTTTAGGTGTAAAAACGGACCAAACATTTTGGTGCAAAATAAAAAAACTGCAAGCGTTTTACATTTCTAACATCCATGAGATAAGATGAAAATAATTAGAGATATCGTTACTTGTGTAAAAAAACTCAAAGCCACAGAGATTGTGAGAATGTAAATGAACAATAATGGTAACTAAATCATATAATAGAAAGGGAAATCTCCTCTAAATGCCCATTTATCGCTTTGATATGCAAACGGCGTTTTGGTACAAAAGATCGCGAGAGCTCACTCTGAATGGGATTTCATAGGAACTGCTACAAATATAACGCACAGATAATCGTTTGTCGCCTTTTTAACCGACGACGGAAAGAGGAGGAGGTTCTCAAGTCGACGACGGGTATATTTTTTTTTATGTATGACCACTTTTTATAGAGTACTAGCGACCCGCCCCGGCTCCGCACGGGAAAATGGTTATTGTGGGTTATTCTTGAGTATATTATGCATGTATTATAGATATAAACCTTCCTCTTGAATCCCTCTATCTATTAAAAAAAACCGCATCAAAATCCGTTGCGTAGTTTTAAAGATTTAAGCGTACAAAGGGAGGGACATAGGGACAGAGAAAGCGACTTTGTTTTATACTATGTAGTGATTACAATATTCTTTATTGACACCAGTAATAAATAGGACACTTACAATTTTCATAAGTGTGAAACAATGAGCCAATAGGCGGCCTTATTGCTAAAGTAACAATTTCTTCCAGGCAACCAAACAGGAAATTGCGAAAATATTAAACGGCGCGGGTCGGTGGCACTAACATAAATAAACTACACAAAATACTTATAAAGAGGTACTTTGAATTCTATTAGAAAATAGAGGTATTAATAGAGGTATTTGAGTATTCCGATTTTGATAATATTTTTTTTACTGGAAATAGTATGCTCCGATTGTGGTACAATTTAAATGTGAAAAAATAAATCCAACCGGTAAGAAAACAGGGGATGACTGAATGTAGATTTTCCCGTGGGGACTATGTGTTTTCCCGCTGTAAAAAGCAGCCTATGTCCTTCCTCAAGGACTATTCTACCTCCGTACTAAGTTTCATCAAAATCAGTTCAGTGGTTTATGAGTGAAATCGTAACAAGCAGACAGACAGAAAGAGGTTTTGGTTTTCAGTCTTTTCGGTGGTTTAATTTTTGGGTAACAAGTTTTCTTATTATTGTGGTAATATTATCCATTTAAGCGTCGGTGGCCAAGTGGCTAGGGCCGTTGATTTCCATTCAGAAGTTCGCGGGTTCGAACCTCGGCACGTACCAATGTGTTTTCGGTTTTCGAATTCATATGTACGTTTATTCGACGCTCTTACGGTGAAGGAAAACATCGTGAGGAAAACTACACACAACCGAAAGTGATTCAAAGATTGCGTGTGAAGTTGACCAACCCGCACTGGGTCGCGTGGGCGACTGAGGCCTGTTCACCCTGATTTTAGAGTAGGCTTGAGCCCCTCGGTAGGGACGTTTATACGAGCTGTTAACTAAGGATAATATATGTTATTATATGAAGGATTATACAATAAATTGGTCTCTCTGTGTGACTAGGATCAATGGCTAAATTTACATCTGTGATTGTCGGATCACAGGCCCGGAGCTGTAGCTGAATAATTGGAGCGTGCAGAGACCAATTTGGGAAATGGATTAAAAACACCCCAAGTCCGAAAAAAATAAAAGACGTATTCAAACAATGCATTCAGCAGGGCTACCCAGGGTGCCAAACATGCTCCAAAAATCATAATGAAAATTACATTGTGAATATTTGCACACAATAGCTAGAAAGAAAAAAACTAAAACATTGGATTGACTATATATAGTCAACAGGTGGCCTTTTTGCTATGGTAGCAATCTCTACCAGGCAACTTTAGGGCATGGAGACTGCGAAAAGATTATGTAAGATTGCAGATTTTTTTATTATGCAATTAACGATATACTACTACAGCTACACACCATTTTTGAAACCTAAATCCCTGCCTGGCGGATATTTTGGGGCAGGACTCAGATATTTGGGGCGCATTGAATCGTGACCGTCCGGAACAATGTGCTGTATAATTCAGGTGCCAGCCCTGTTATTGACTGACGCACGTCAAGTTGTCAACCCTACGCTGAAAATATATTACCGAATTGTCCTAATTTGGGGTTAAGGGTTAGGATATAAAGAAACAGGGTTTCAGGTAAATTGGACCAACCCATATCTTTCTGTGTCGTAAGTCGCACGTGACTAAAGCGGTTACCCCACGAATTTGCTTGGTAAATGCATAAAATAAAAAAAATGGAACTGTAAAAGAAAAAGGCACCTGGCGGCCTTATCGCTGTAAGCGATTTCTTATAAGGAACTAAATTCCTTTGAGATTTACAATAAATTTTCTAGATAAACTTTGTACAAAATGACGGACAAAATGGCAAAAGTAACTCGGTATAAAGCAAACCGATATCCCGCCGCTGTCAGTCAAAATTGTGAGACGTTCCTTTTGCTTTACAAGAACTGAAAATTTGCCTTTCCCTTTGAAATATCTTTGTGAATATCTAAAAAGGTATAATTTCGTTATTTGAGAGAACGGGTATTATTTAAATATTTGTCACAGTGAAATAAGAAAATTTAAGATTTATTGTAATCGCTAAAGAAGAAGAAATTAAGCGTCTTCTAACCAAAAAATGTTTAGTTGGTGACATCTATGTCGTTTTATTAAACTAAATCAAGTTAGGTTAGATAATTTTGAATTGATGTTTTTATAATATTTTTGTATTCAATGAAGCATGTAAGTATATTAATCTGTTCTTAAAACAATGTTTTCTTTTAGGGGGTTATGGGGTAGGTCTATTTATTTTTATTTATTATTTTAATATTTATGTAATGACAAGTGAACTTTGAGTAATTATATCATACTAATATTAAAATGAGGAAAGATTTGTATTTTTGTGTGTATGTGTGTGTGTGTATGTTTGTAATGAATAAACTCAAAAACTACTAAACCGATTTCAAAAATTATTTCACTATTAGAAAGCTACATTCACCCTGAGTAACATAGGTTACCTTTTACCGCGGGAAAATGCCTCATTCCCACGGGAAAAATTGTTGACGCGGGCGGAACCGCGGCGGTAAGCTAGTGTTTAATGTGCACTCGAGTAAAGTTGTTTTTATAGACAAGACCCATGAGAATTTTTATATGTAGGTTATATTAGGTTATTCTTTAAAAGTAGAGGGGAAATGTGTAAAAAGATTTCGAAGCTAAAATTTCCTCTGTAGCTATCTCCTATTTTAGCATTTCACCACATTTGATTGAGTGAAATGATAAGATAATATCAATAAGAAATTTAACTTAAAAAACGAGAAAAATAATTCGTTATAATTCTAGAGATTTCGTAAACTCTCCGATTTCTTCTCTAACTGCTACAAAAAGGAATAGAAATGGAAATATAGCATTTGTATTTGAAACTGTGATCAAAGGTCTGAGTAATATTTGATGATCTGTGTTGTGGTTGGCTCTTGTTTCGGAGGTCTCAGGTTCCTTAAAACACGACGTAATTAATAAAATTTGCGTTGTTGTTGTAATTGAGGTTTTACCGGTAAGTAGGTTTTGTATAAATGAAATTGAGGTAAATTAACGTACTTCTGAATATTAAATTAATATTATATTAAATTGGGTAGCCGTCTTTTCGCCTACGTAACTTTTTAGACATTTTCCTGCAGTGGAAATAGAAAAGGAAAAAAGAATAAGAAAGGGGAGAGAAGAGGTGAGAATAATTATTAATTATTATTATGAATATAATAATATTAATTATTTATGCATTAATTTACAGTACCTACAAAGTATCTCCTATTTAAATTTCATCTAAATCCATTAAGTAGTTGAGCTGTAAAAATAAAACCAACGACATCCAAACTAAAAAATCGCAAATGTTACTAACTAACGTACAGTAGGCAGCACATGCGACTGGACTTGTTGTCCTTAGCAGTAGGGGTGAATTTCGTAGTGCGAGTATCCAGCCGCATGTGCTGGCTTCTGTACAAAAATGTTTATCTAGTATTTGTCATGTTTCTATGAAATAACTTTATTTGCATAGATTTTTGGTCAATACAAGGTCAAGGGTCCATTAATTATGCTCAGCAAAAACCTGCCAACAGGCACAGAATACCAAATAGTAGTACCATAGGGCATGCAAATATTAAACAAAACTATGAAATTATAAAATGTCAATAAGGTACTGTAAATTAAATGTCATTTAAGATAAATATATTATTACAATTTTATCGTCCATTGGATACATTATAACAAAATATAAATGTCAAGATTGGTGGTGATTGGAAGAAACAATTGGTTTATTGGTTATATTATATATTATGGAGTACCTAACCTATGTCTATGTGTATGTATGGTATGCGATATGATATTATTGAACGTTCTATAAGCGACTGTCATGTCACGATAAAGGCCCCCGCCGGATCAGTCAGTCATGATTGATTAGGCAAAGGGGAGAGGCTCAGAATGCCTTTATTTTATTGAATGGCATTGGTTGGGCTACGATTACTCATAAAATATATCGTCTCATATATGTACCTATCGAAGGGCTTAAGCCTACCCTGTAATTAGGGTGAATAGGCCTCAGTGGACTGGCCCAGTGCGGGTTGGTCAACTTTACACACAACCTTTGAATTATTCCGCAGGTGTGTGCAGGTTTATTCACTACGTTTTCCTTCACCGAATAAACGAACGGTAACCTATCACATTTTCGAAAAACTGCTATCCGAATTCAATATTCCGTAAACGATTCATACGGCATTCGACGGCCTCGTAGCCTAGTTGGTAGTACGCCTGCCTACGAAGCACAAGGTCGCGGGTTCGAATCCCGCCCAGGGCAAACATTCGTGTGATGAGCACTTGTGTTTGCCTTGTGTCTGGATGTTGTATATTTATATATGTATATGTATATCAGCTGTCTGACACTCATAGTACAGGCTCTGCCTAGTTTGGGGTCAGATGGCCGTGTGTGAGATGTCCCACATATTTATTATTATTTATTTATTTATACATTTTTTAACACTTTACAGAAGTATTATTTTTCTGCACCACGTTATTCCGTTTTACGATTAATTTGATTCACTAAATATCGTGATCTCACTTGGTCTTTTTTTAAACGCTATTTTTATTATTAAGAAGTAACAATTATTATTTTTTATAATTACGACACAATGTTTATGGAGTTCGGGCATAGTAGAAAGACTGTTAAGTAAGTTATCTTCATACTAACGCACTGAGCGCGGCTTATATGTGTGCGTCATAGTATCTATGCGTCGCCGCACGCACACTCAAACAAAATCTCGACCCGTTTCTCAGTGCGCCAGTCGAGATTTGGTTTGAGTGTGCGTGCGGCGACGCATAGATACTATGACGCACACATATAAGCCGCGCTCGGTACGTTAGTATGAAGATAACTTACTTAACAGTCTTTCTACTATGGTTCGGGGCACCCCGACATTACAATAGGTTACCATAAAGCAACATATGAATTCTAAAATCGAAAACATATTGATATGTGCCGAGACTTGAACCAGCAAATTTCCGAATGGAAATCAACGGTCCTAACCACTTGGCCAAGATTTTAGAGCTATAAAAAATGTAATACAATAAATATAATAAGTAAAATCTTAATTCAAACTAGAACTTTCTGAATTTTCATGATGTTTTTAGTGTAGGCAGTTAATTAACACATAGTAGTAATATCAAAGAACCGTAAGCTTTTCACATAACGCTCCGCAGGCAAAACATCAACCTAATTTTGAAATTATTTTAATATTTTCATAGCCCGCGAAATTCAGCTCAGAATCATTCAATATAACTAACTATTGATGTGTGATGGTTATTTTGATTCAGCCCCTCTAACATGCCCGGTCCACGCGTGACAGACATAATTTTGTCGTGCGTATTCTCTTATCCTATTCGAGGATATTTCAATTCGGGTTTCTCAAATTTGAAGCACTCTTAATAGCTTAAACGATATGTTATATATACTAGATTTAATTCAATTTCTTACTAATATTAAAATAACAAAATGATCACCAATAAAAAAAAATCTTAATAATTTAACGGCTCTGGGTACGGGGCCCTCTATACATCTACAATGTCCAAACTTCCAAAAAAGTACAATACTAACTTTCAATTTCAAATCTTCAATAGGGAAGTGTCCTCGGAAAAAAGTTATCGATTCTAATTAATCCCTTTGTTAGATTATCGAAAAAAAATTAACACGTATTTTTTTTTTTTTCAATTTGACGAAGGTTTACCGAATCAAAATGTATGAGAAGGGTACTATGACGTCACTTGTTTCGTACAATTTGTATGGCGGCGTGTCGTTACTGGAAATTTCAAAGTGCTGTATCGTCGGCATTTTTCGTTTGCCAGACGAAAAAAAAAATACGTGTACATTATTTTTTAGTAATCTAACTGACGGACTAATTAGATTTTTTAAGGACACTTCCTCATTGAAGCAAATACATCTAATCTACGCAGTTTTTATCAGTGCCTGCTCAAAAAAATTGAAATTTCTGGCAAAAAAAATAATAATAAATCAATTTATTTCATGCAATATTTATATAAAGATGTTAAATATGTAAACAGAGGCCCAAAAAGGCTAAAGTAAGCCAAAGGCAGGCTAGGCTTTAGGTAGGCTAAAGTAAAGCCTAGCCTTGTTGTTAAAACAAATTTAAAAACTTATAATTTCTGATCTATAGACGTACGTCGAGTTCGAGAAGCTCTCAAACGCGACATAGTGACATTAGAGCTATAGTATTTCTGTCAATATGTCGCGTTTGACAGCTCGAGCTTATCGCTTCTTACGTAGTAAGCCTACTCATCGTTGTTTTAAAACCTATCATGAATAAAATATTTTGACTTTTTTTGACTTTCACTTTGAAAACCTGTTAAAAATATATAATTAATTATAATTTGCCTTCCGATTGGTGTGATCTAAGTATTTAACAAGTCGCCGCGGAACCACTCGGCATCCGGCTGCGGCTGAAAATTTCAGTGAGAGGTTCTACTTGCAGCGCGTGACAGTGACCACAGACAGATAAACATCAATCGTCATTTTATATCTTTCATTATATTCCAGACCACATTTTGGGGTAGAGTCTTCTGCTCCCCCGCAAGTCCGGTGAAGCCTGATCCGTCGTACTTTTTCGACACAACCATAGGTCAATACAAAAAAAAATCCAGACCTCAGAATAACGAATCGAAGCGCGGCTTTTTAACCTCTCTGCTCCCCTACTATGTAAGTAGCGACAGGTTCGAGAAGCTGTCAAACGCGACATATTGACAGAACTACTATGGCTCTAATATCAATATGTCGCGTTTGACAGCTTCTCGAGCCTGTCGCTACTTACATAGTAGGCCTACAGACCTCAGAATAACGAATCGAAGCGCGGCTTTCTAACCTCTCTGGTAAAGACAGACCGATCTGAATCTCAAGTAAGGCTTGTTTTTGATGGTTTGGACTAGTTTGGAGGTTATACCTACCTCACAAACCTTGGTGTCATAATTATTGAGATTTATTGACATGCATTACAAAAATGTTTCATTTTGCCAAATTAAGTATTATTACAATACATAACGATTTGTTTTTGAAAAATAACTTTAGTACCAAACCAAAACATATTATCTAAAATGTATTGTATTTATAATTACTTCCAAACATTTTTTTTTAATATAAAACTTTTAATACCGATAACTACCAAGATTTAATGGTTTTAAGTAACTTAGCCTTCGACCAGCAGTGAGACAAAAATAGCCAACTAAAAAAATACTCCGAAGAAAAGTCGAAGCAAGCTTAGTCCTTGGGTTAGCTAGTCTGTGGTTAGCACTAATTAAATTGTGGGTCTTCGATAAATCACGCCGGGGAACAAGACCCTGTATAAATAATTGCCGGCCACTTACCGGATAGACCTTACTGCCTTTCTGATAAAGGTTCTACTGTTACTGTTCGATATTTAATCTCGGACAATGTACTAAACAGGTAAAGCCAGGCACGCAGGTATATTTTTCTGTAGCAACAGCGGAAATGCAGTATTACAAAAAAAAATCTGTATTGTTCATTCCTATTTTGGGAGTGCTGTGTACAATACGAGTAGTAATAGGACGTCAGATTTGTAATTTGTTGTTCTACTTATTATCGATTATATTTTTAAGTCTGTTAGAGTTCCTATTGTCAATAAATAAATAATTAAATGGGAGATTTACTGCAAGCTTGAAATAAACAAAAATGAGAGTTCTTTATACTATAGATGACGCTAGTAAAATAATGAGAACAGTGAGAAGTGAGATGAGAACAGTGACTTTTTGACTTTCTCTTTGTCGGTTTGATTGTTCTGACTGAGATTAATTTTAGGATAATTAGTCGATTAGTTTGATTTTTTTTTATAATCTAATAATTCTGTTTTTATCACCTCACTATTTACTAGCGCCATCTATTGAGCGGTTTTGTATTGTTTTTTTATTAATTTGCTACTGGAAAACTTCCCATTAAAGCCTGACCAAAGAAATAAGAAGCCTGCTCTGGGGGCGCCACGTGTATATTTTTACGACTATGGCAACAATTTCCCTTATAAAATTAGTTCCATTGAAATTCCGCAATATGGCGAGGTTTCTTATTTCTTTGGTCGGGCTTTACATATATGAGTTGTTTGAGATGGCAACCCTCTCTCAGAGCTCATATTTCGGTTAACCGAACATCTCATTAGGACTGACAAATGTACTCGCTTTTTCACATTCCCTTGTGTTACCACCGTTTTGAATTCTTAAACAAGCTAAATAAGGAAAAGTAGGGAAAACAAAGGATTTCGCAATAATTGAGCCTCTATGGTTTGTGTCCTATTAATCTGGACAAATGGTCATTGACGCCTGCATACAATGCGCACATTTTATTCAAACGATACGATAAAACTATAGGAAATTACTCACTACATAGTATAAAACAAAGTCGCTTTCTCTGTCCCTATGTCCCCATGTCCCTATGTCCCTATGTCTCTATGTATGCTTAAATCTTTAAAACTACGCAACGGATTTTGATGCGGTTTTTTTTAATAGATAAAGTGATTCAAGAGAAAGGTTTATATGTATAATACATGCATAATATACTTAAGGATAATCCACAATAACCATTTTCCCGTGCAGAGCCGGGGCGGGTCGCTAGTTTTTAATAACTTTCAAGAAAAACAAGAGAAAGTCAATGAACTTTTGTCCGGATTTATATGAAACAGAGCATAGGTAGCACGTGCCTTCCGAAGCACGGAATCATCTTTCTTTTCGGACAATCAGGTGATTCAGCCTGCTATGTCCTAACCAAACTGGGGAAAGTATCACAAAGTGATAATATATTGTTCGGTGATGCCCTACCAGGATTCGAACCCGGAAACTCCGTAATGTCACGCGAACTTTTACCACTCGGGCACGGAGATTGTTTTCAATCTGTAAATCATGTCTTATAATACCTATACACCGTGATATTTTACTGGTTGTTTTATCTGCAACATAGTGGTAGTACCCATGAAACTAAACAACTTTCCTTAAGGGGCTCCCCTATGCTAAGTGGCGCCGCCGTCTGTTAAAAAATAATAACTCGCGAAGTACCTATACATTTTTTATAAAATCCGTAAGGTCATTTTCAAGTTGGCGTGCTATAGTATATATAGCGGCCATAAACTGTATTTATTATAGTCCGCTGTAGTTACAGATAGAAAATTTGCTAAAAACGGCCACTTTTGGCAAATTTTCTATCTGTAACTTCATCGAACTCAAACTAACAGAGTTGATGGCTTCTATATATCCTAAAACACCAAATCTTTAAAATGACCTACCGGATTTTTGAAAAACTACTACTCATAGAGTAATTATTTTTTAACGGATGGCGGCGTTACTTAGCATAGGGGAGCCCCTTAAGGAACATAGGTTGGAATCTCAAAAATATTTTACAACTTTTCGTAACCTGAATATTTTGAAAAGATGCAACGCCTGTGGAGTTTCTTCCGGCGAGTTCAGACATCCAAATTCTGAATATAAACGGTCACGTGACCGGCCACTTAATAGTAGGTACAAGTTGAATTTTAATTTTGAGCTTTCAACCTATGTTCCTTAGGGACAGTTGTTCAGTTTTATGAGTACTACCACACAACCAGTTAAATTTCACGGTGTTTACGTAAACAAACTTAAGTATCATTGCATTTTTCTTACCAAGTGATTTCTCATCACAGTCTCACCCTCTCTTATCTTCAAGTCTATGGGTAACATCTTGACTAAAGTAGCCAACTAGTGAAACAAATAAATGATAAAAATAAACCAACTGCACGAATTAACTACGGAACGTTTCTATCAACTTGAAATAATAATGTAAATCAGTATATAAGTATATACCTAATACATACATAGCAGCCTCGATGGTCTAGTGGTAAAACGCTCGCCTACATTACGGAGATTTTGGGGTTCGAATCCCGGTGAAGCACACGTCGAGCAAATATTACTTTGTGATACTTTCTTCAGTTTGGTTAGGACTAAATCAGATGATTGTCTGGAAAGAAAGATGAATCCGTGCTTCGGAAGACGATGAATGTGTTATTCTGATATATAAGCTCATTGTAAAGTTTCATTAAAATCCGTCCAGTAGTTCCAGAGATTAGCGTGTGCAAACAGACAGACAGACGGTAATTTTTTTTAAAACTTGTATTTTTGTGTTCAGTAACACTGCCTTAATCATCTACAATCAGTTTTTTAAACAACAAATCAATGAACAGACAGACACGCCGATTCTAAAGTTTTATTATAGTATAAAACAAGATACGAGCTTTCCGTGTCGCGGCTTCGCCCGCGTCGTGGTCTAAGAAAACAAGGTCACTGACACAAACCTACGTCATCTTGCGCTGTTCATCCTTGTCGAATGCGTTGTAATAGAAAAGGATGAACAGCGCAAAATGATAGATAATGATAATAGAATGATAATTTTCTCGCAGTCGGATAGCAAGGGTGCGAAAGGGGAGTTTTCTTAGAGGGCCAAGTTTCCCATTGATTGTACGTGAGAACAACAACTTTGGTAATTTACCAGGATTAATATATTTCCTCAAGTCGCGGTGGATAGTGTAATGGGGGAAATGGGAGACGCTAGTTTGATATCTGTCACGAACAAAAATAATATTTAGGATATTATTATATCTGTTACGTTTTTTTTTCATTGACCTTTATTTGTGAGACATTAATACATACCAAAAAAAACAAAAAATAACAATTCTAAAAAAAAAAAAATTAGATTACCCATGGTCCAAGAAAACAAGGTCTACCAAGAAGACCACGTGACTGACACAAGGCTACGTCATTTTGCGCTGTTCATCCTTGTCTATTACACGCATTCGACAAGGATGAATAGGCAAAATGACGTAGAAATGATGTAGGCTTGTGTCAGTCACGTGGTCTTCTTGTTAGACCTGTTTTCTTAGACCAGCTCGTATTCGGTCTTTTTCTTTTCGTGTGGATTGTCTTCTTCTTCTTCTTTGCGAGTCGATGACAAACCCTAAATATTTGCGGCCCAGAACTCAGCCACTTCAACAGCGTTGTGTGAGGCGTCCATTAGGTCTTGCTGAGAGCAGGTGGCAGGGCAGGCAGGACAGGTCACTAAGTGGGCCATGGTCTGTACTGCTCCGCACATGCAGTGTGGATTGTATGACACTGATATTGAGCCCCAGGACCTTACGTGCCGTCCGAAGCACGGAATCATATGTATTTTCCATTTTCTTATATTCAGGCTGAATGTTATAAAGTGATGTTTTGTTCGACGGTATCTCACCAGGAATCGAACTTGAAGCCTCCGTAAAATAAGTCTATTGTATTACTTCTAAGCTACGGAGGCTGTCACACATTATTTAAGAACTAGCTTTCCTCCCTGCGGCTCCGCCCGCGTTTACAGGTTATCCCGTGGGAAAGAAGTATTTTCCCGCGGTAAAAAATAGCCTATGTGTTATTCTGATGTATAAGCTATATTATGGTAAAGTTTAATTAAAACCGTCCAGTAGTTCCAGACATTAGCGTGTACAAACAGACAGACAAACGGTAATTTTTTTCAAACGTATTTTTGTGTTCAGCTACACTCCCTTTATCACCTACAAACAGTTTTTTGAAAAACAATTCAATGTACAGACACGCCGGTTCTTCAGTTTTATTTTAGTATAGATTTCTTCTCAATTCGCAATTTTATGCAAAATAACCTATTCCTCACAAAACATCGTACATTAGTGGTACATTTGAATTAAAAAATATTAATTGAATCGCCGCCTCCCGATTAGAAAGCTATCACTCTAGCTACTACGCCACCGACGACGTGTACCTATGTTATCCCTGTTGAACTCGCGCCAATTACATAACTCGGAGCAAATTCGTAGGTTAATCACTACATAGTATAAAATAAAGTCGCTTTCTCTGTCCCTATGTCCCTATGTCCCTCCCTTTGTACGCTTAAATCTTTAAAACTACGCAACGGATTTTGATGCGGTTTTTTTTAATAGATAGAGTGATTCAAGAGGAAGGTTTATATGTATAATACATGCATAATATACTAAAGGATAACCCACAATAACCATTTTCCCGTGCGGAGCCGGGGCGGGTCGCTAGTTTGGTATAATTCATTCCGAAACGCAAATGTCACTACACCTTAGGCAGCGGCGTATACTTGTTTAAATTTATAAATACTTACTTTAAAAAAAAAAGGTAAAATAAATTAATGCAATGCATACACTTCCATTGAATGGACGATTGAAAATTCTTTATCGCTCTTACGAGTATAATGTGCACAGGCGAACTTAATGCTACAAAGCATTTTCTTCCAGCTAACGTTTGGTAGTCGAGAGCAGGCTAAGGATAGGGCTAAACAGCGATAAAACGATTACCTATTGAGTTAAAAAAAAGAAAAAGGAAAGAGGTAATTTCGTCCATTAATATGCATTTTTTTTTTCTTAGTTTTTTTAGTGTTAAGTGTTTTAATTTCTTCCAATGGGGTCGGCCCAGTACGGGTTGGTCAACTTCACTCACCACATTTGAATTACTTTGCAGATGTGTGCAGGTTTCCTCACGATGTTTTCCTTCAACGTAAGAGCGTCGAATAAACGTACGTATGAATTCGAAAATCGAAAACACATTGGTACGTGCCGAGACTTGAACCTGCGAACATCCGAATGGAAGTTAACGGCCCTAGCCACTTGGCCACCACCGTTCCTTGTTTTTCAAAACGTGGTTACAACCTATAGAAGTAAAAATAATTTACCAAAGTTATTTTTGGTAGCGTCGGGAATATACCTTCATACCTCTATCGTCGCAAAATTTAATTAAATAACGGAGCTTATTAAGAGAAAACTTCCAGAATTTGCGAATATACACACACACACATTCTTTACATACATCACCTCATTATTTATAATTACTAACTGAAAACCAAACGCTGAAGTTTTGCTGAAGTCAATTTTAGGTAGATAAAACGTAAAATCTGTGCATATTTCGTTTTCTATCGGGACGGACGTATCAAGCTTTTTCAGATTTTACAGGAAAGTCAAATTCGTTAAGAATTGATAATTTCGGTGGTACATTTTTATAGCAAGTTTTCAGATATGACAAGTAGTGTAATGAGTTTTCTGAAAGGTACTAAAAATATCAAATTATTTTCATATCTAAAAACCTGCTAGAAAATTATTGTACCATCGAATTGATGGACGTGAAATTAGCATCAATTCTATAAAGTAGGTATATTATTATATTACCTTTAACGAATGTATAACTTCTATTTTATTTTTACGACACAAGTATAAGTGTATTAAAAAAAATGTAAATATTGATATTCGAAAAAAACATGTATTGAATTGAGAACTTCCTCCTTTTTTGAAGTAAAAAATGTATGGAAAAACGATAGCTCAGTAGTTAAAATGAGTCAAGCGGTTCAACATTATTAAAACATACCTTTGGTTACATACATACTCGTACAAACATAGATGAACCCTGAAAATAATACATTCCTTTTTTCTGGCAATCGTGTATAAATCGTTTTCAATCTCTACCGAACGAGATTCGAACACAGCACCTCCAAAATGAAAGCCAACACTAGAACGAACCATGAAGGGCGTTGTTTTAGCTGTGCCTTTGTACAAAACTTGAGCACAAGTATAAATTAATTACCTCCAAAACTTTATACAAGTCTGTTGTACAAGTTGAAGCTACCCAAATTGAGGTTAGAAATGTGGAGATGTTTTGGGTGAATTGTAAATTACGTTCGTTAACAGCTATATGTTAACGAACCGAACCGAGGGGCTAGGCTAGAGGCTAGAGCCTAGATATCAGGGTGAGTAGGCCTTAGCCGACCACGCCGGCCCGGTGCGGGTTAGTCAACTTCTGACATAACTTTTGAATTACTTCGCAGGTGTGTGCAGTTTCTCTCAAGATCTTTTCCTTCACCGAAAGAGCGTTAAATAAACGTACATTATGAATTCTAAAATCGGAAATTTGTACGTGCCGAGGTTCGAACCCGCGAACTTACGCATCGAATTTTAAATATGCAAAAATAAAACATAAAAATAGTAAAACACGTGAATTATTTAATAAAGTACTTTAGTCGGAAATAAAAGATTTTTATTTTTATTTTTTATAAACTTGTGTGATCCTGTAGTCTGTACACACTACGAGTTTTTGCTTCGATACAGTCGCTGAACGCCAAACGTCAAGTCCTGGGAAGCTCATAAACGTAAAATATAATTATGTAGTTACATTGGTAAAACTTCACGTCGATTTTGCGGTACAAATGTAGGTCAATAAAAAACAACTATTCTTTGCACACACTTCCAAAACTGCGATACAGTTTGCGATGCAGTTGCGATACAATCGCAATGCATCACCGATGCAGCAGCTTGAAAGACGCGTAAAATGTCTATTACTTTCTGACGCCGCCGGTCCTGTGCGCCTAGTATTAAGCAAGAAAGAAAGAAAGAAACATTTATTATTAATGACGCCACAACAGTTAAAATAATACAAAAATTTTGCACAATAATAAAAGAAATTAAAAAAAGAAACAGTACAAATTAACAACAAAACAAAAAAGTGCCGAACGATGCGTCATGACGTCACAATAAAAGGACCACATTCAGCTTATGCCGTGATCGTGAACGGCGACGCTGGTATTCTATAGGCCCCTTATTAACCTAGCTTAACCTTAACTTATTAACCTAGCTTAACCTTAACTTATTAACCTAGCTTAACCTTAACTTATTAACCTGTAACCTGAGTCTGGCTCTGTTCTGGAACCATTTAATGGCGGTTACCCCCACGGGAGGGTTGGAATTAAATCATTCTTTGAACTCCTCAGCCGTGAACTATTTTCAATACCACAGAATAAATTATGAAATACGTGTAGAACTGGCATTCAATTTACAAAAATACCTACATGCTGGAAGTGAATATGCCTATCGTCATTTGCCCCGTGCGCCTTGGTAAACTAAAATTAATAAATATGATACTGTGGCGTGCGCATGCAGGCGCTTTGTGCTTTCCTAATAGACTTTTACCGTATCTTTGTTTCCTTGATGTCTGTAGGATCTAAGTTTACGAATAACGTAGGAACCAATTGAGAAGCAATATTTGGTATTTGAGAATTTCAGCTGTTCTGCATAGTTATTACGCTACGGATGTTAAACAGTCCTGATGTCTGAATGGCCGGTGAACCTTATGTGTTGTTTTTATTCTGAAATATGAAGGAAGCAATCTTCTCGTCCTTGGAAGCAGTGGGAACCAAAGAGGAGCAATGTTTCGACGCTATTTAAGAGCTAAATACGACTGTTCACCGGCCATTCTGACGGTCACGGCATATCTATCCAGTTTCTTCCCACTTCTGTGCTCAAGTCTTGACCTACCTTTGCTACCTGTAGGGATCGGAGTTGATTTGCTATTCATAGTTCCGTGTTCGATTACTGTTCTAGGCATTTTCTTTGATGTATTTTACATGACACTTACCCGAGTTTTCCTGTTTCGCTGATAGAATTTGCAAAGGAAAGTTGAAGTGCAAACGAAAAAAAAAGTGTAAACGGCGATTAAAATCTGAAAAGACATGCTCGGCTAATGGATCTGATAAACTTTTGTACAGCAAATTTTCACGTATAAAAGAGGAAGAAATAAATCAATATTTCACACTACAGTCAATGCAATATATAGTCTTCCAGATTTTTTTCTGCCCACTTACAATGTATAAAGATACATAGAAGATATAGATACAGATAGGTACAGATACATAGAAGCCATAGGGCTTCTATAATGTGATATCTATGTTAAGCCCAATACACACGTATCTATAATCTAGGTATATTAATATGCCCAGCTGTAACATATATTATATTTCGCCACCACACACGGTAGCTGTATTGAAATATAATATATTTCACCCTTACTTCGTTGACTTACGGAATACCTATAATATGTCAAGATTTATATTAATATGCCGTGCTATATCGGTCGAAATATTTTGGTGACGTCACAGCAAGCGACCAATATAGCACGGTGTGTATTGGCCAGTATTGGGCTTGATGAAATACACAATTTGTTCGTCGTTCATTGCATCATTGAAATTATGATTTTCTAGACGGGTAATTTTAAATTCTCGTGTTATACAATAACATAACATTTGACGGCCCCGTAGCCTAGTTGGTATTACGCCTGCCTTCGAAGCACAGGGTCCCGGGTTCGAATCCCGCCCAGGGCAAACATTCGTGTGATGAGCACTTGTGTTTGCCTTGTGTCTGGATGTTGTATATTTATTTATATATCAGCTGATTGACACACATAGTAGGTACAGGTTTTGCCTAATTTGGGGTCAGGTGTCCCTACATATACATATATATTTATTTACATATTTCAAAACAATTTTTTGATCTTAAATAGTAAAGTTGTCATTTATTTTCGTTATAAACTCGCTTCAAATTTTATTTCAAAAGCTCATTACGTTTTACGACATCGCCCTAAGTAGATTTAAAGCTTGCTGCCATAATGCGAAATAGACGAAACGAGAAATTATCTAACGAAACGGCACAGTTTAGAGTTTTAGTTACTTTTTGAGCTGAAATTTTCACTTATAAATATATAAAACTCATAAATTATTTCTTTAGTTAGTTTTTTAATTCAGCCTAATTTGTTGTTTGATCTACACAACCCAACCCTAATGGAAAAGAGGAAAGATTTGATTGTTTGTTTGTTTGCTTAAAGGCTCCGAAACTACTGAACCGATTTTAATGAAACTTCGTACAAAGATAGAACAGACCTTGGGGAAAGACATAGGCTACCAATTACTAAGGGAAAATTCTTTTTCCCACGGGAAAAACTGTAAACGCGGGCGGAGTCGCGGGGCGGAAAGCTAGTCTATACTAATATTATAAAGAGGGAAGGTTTCATTGTTTGTTTTTTTATTTATTTGTTTGTTTGTTTGCATCGAATAGGCTCCGAAACTACTGAACCGATTTCAAAAATTCTTTCACTGTTGGGAAGCTACATTTACCCTGAGTATTATAGGCTATATTTTATTTTCAAAAAATTAGGGACTTTTAATAAAACTTCAATAATGTAACCCAAGGTGTGAAAAAAATACGTAAAATATTTCTAATAATTGAAAATACTCCGAAAGTACTGAACCGATTTTGGTGAAACTTGGCACAAAGTTTGAATAGACCTTAGGAAAGAACATAGGCTACAATTTACCGCGGGAAATTTTCTCATTCCCACGGGAAAAATTGTTAAAGCGGGCGGAGTTGGCACAAAGATAGAATAGACCTTGCGGAAGAACATAGGCTAACTTTTACCACGGGAAAATTCCTAATTCCCACGGGAAAAACTATTAACGCGTGCGGAGCCGCGGCGGGAAGCTAGTTTTTTAATATTTTTCTGACGGTAAAGGAAAACATCGTGATAATAGGTATGTGCAACGTCTATTAAGAAATTTAAAGATTGTTTGTTTGTGACCAATCCGCACTGGGCCAGTCGGGTATAAAAGGGTCTATTCATCCCGGTTTAGAGTAGGCTCGAGCCCCTCGGTAGGAACACGTATTTTTCTGTTGTTTTCTTGTTAAATTTTCCTCAATTTAAATTATTTCCCTGTAAGGGTGCTGCAATAAGTAAAAAGTAATAAGTAAAAGATGCGACGCTTGTGGAGTTTATTCGGCGAGCTCTTCTCTACAAAAGACCGCAGATTATTGATTTGCTGAACTCGCCACTAAATGTAACTTTATTTGACTTAACTAAGCGATCAAAAGTGTCCAAAAGTTAAAAATAAATGACTTTATTTGATTTGATTAGATTTCATTTCAAAAATAAAATTAAAATACTATCTAAGATCAAACTTTTCATATTTATTAAAATTATACTATATTTTTTCTATACCTACACAAAATGAATGCAGACTGTTATATTCACCGTCAAAAAAAAAGTAATTAATTACATACTAAAATTATACTATACCGTGCTTTTTGCGTGTGTATGGTACGGTTAAGCGCAAAATCAGCTAAACACTTGCACTGTGATTCTCTTCCTTAGTCAACGGGTATAAAACCATGCCAAAACCGAAATGTTTAGCTTGACTTGCTCTTGACTGTACAGAGAGTAAGAATAGTACCAATATTATGCTCAATATTAAAAAATAAAACGGTATTCCACTTCATGAATTTTCTTCTCCATTCTCTTGTTCAAAAAAGAATTTAATTCTTCGCCGTTCTTCTTTTGTGTTATTTTGAAGGAACGGCGGCGCGCGGCGCCTGTCGGCTGTAGAATTAAAAAGAAAAACTGTATTGCAGATCTTTTTCATTCAATTATTCTTCAATTCTTCTCCGTTCTTCTCCAGAGCAGTTCTGACGGCAATGGCGGCCGTCGACTGTAGAATCAGTTCGTTTTGTGACTCACGCGTAAGTGACGACAAAGCGTACTGATTCTAATGTCGGCGAGCTGCCTTCTTGTTGTTCCTCTTCCTCTTCTTCTCATTCTTCTCACACCCTTTCTTCGGTTCTTCTTTCCTTGTTAGCTTCTGTAAAAAAAGGGTGTGTATTTCTAAATAGTCGACTACCAATAAAATAAATTAAAACCTATTTCAGACTAATAAAGGTATAGTTGTACTTAGTGAACTAAAGTAGTTATAAAATCTAAAGCGGTTAAAATCGTCAATACTTCTGTATTCCTGGTAACTTTTTCCTTCACTTAATCGAGTTTAATTAATTAATTTATTCTTGTATTTCAAACCATTAATGATCAGTATAATAATACTTATACAAAAAATAAAATAAATGAATAAAATAAATATGTGGGGATCTCACACTCGACCACCGGATCGCAAACTAGGCAGAGCCTGTACTATGGGTGTCAGACAGCTGATATAGTTACATACACATATAAATATACAACATCCAGACACAAGGCAAACACGGTTGCTCATCACACGAATGTTTGCCCTGGGCGGGATTCGAACCCGCAACCTTGTGCTTCGAAGGCAGACGTATTAAAAACTAGGCTACGGGGCCGTCAAATACATCATTCAACTCTATTATGCTACGTCACAGTAAAACCAGTAAGTTATCTTCATACAAACGTGCCGCTGTCAGTTTGAATGTGTGCGTCCGCGCCGCGCGCCGTATAGGCACGCGCTGTCACGCACACACTAGCATAAAATAAGGGGGAATAAGAGGGCGGCAGTATGGGCTCAATGCAAGCGTGTGCGTAACGGCGCGTGCCTACAAGGCGCGCTCACATTCAAACCGACATCGGCACGAGATAACTTACCTGTGGCTACGTTGCTTATTGAGAAGAGCAATGCATTCTACAATACCAAGCATTTTGTAAAATGACGAGTTTTACAATTTGCCAATGACAAATATACTACTGCGAAAATATCGACCAATAAGACGAGAGTAGCCTCAACCTTTAGGTCACGTCCACACCGCAACAGAATGCTCTTGATTTTCCAATTGAAAGCAGCTTTCTGAAGTTGGTGCAATTTCTTGAAATAAAACAAAAATATTTGACTCATAATATCCTACTAATACATGTATCACAGACGCGAAACTTTTTGAGGATATATGGATGTACAATAATGTACATCTTATACCTACATCAGAATAACACATAATCTATCTTTTACCGCTGGAAAATACCTCATTCTTAGGGGAAAAACTGGTATATCTGGCGGAGCTGTGGGGCGAAAATCTAGTGTATAAATGTAATTTTGAAGAAAATAAATTAAAGACGTCAGTATAAAAAAGTTTTTCAGGTAGCCGGGTATTTTGTTATTAAAGATAATTTTTACTGTTACATAAATTTCAATTTTTATGGACATTACAGCCGGGAAATGCACGGCATTGCAATTACTAGAACAATAAATTTCGAAATATCTTGAATAGCTCAATAAGCTACATTGTTTTTTACTACGCCTACGTGAGAAAAGCAGCCAAACGTTTATTTCCAGCAATTTTCGTCTACAATGTTAACCCTTTTATTCCTATGAAGTTATTTGTTATTTTTATTTTACGGCTCAAACGAGAGCGATATTGGTCGTAAAAAGTAAAAGGCAAAAGTTTTGTTTTAAAACAACCATGCTTTTAATTTTTTTTGTGGGGATATTTTTTTCGTTCACGAAAGTAAATTGAATAGGATTCCACAAAACCATTCTTTAAGTTAATATAAAAATCAAATAAAAATACAAAATGTACTGTTTCTATTACCCAATTCAAAGGTTATCAGTTTTACGTGTGTCCGCCTTAGCAAACAATTTTGGTCTAGATTTTTTAATTGTGTGTTTGTTGTTGTGACATAAATAGAAAATTTAAAAAACCACAACCAACGCCGCCTGAAGATTTTTTTTATATCGTAGTTGAAAAATAATTATATTTGAGGAGGATAACAGAAAAAGCTAAGGATCTTAAACATGACGAGTTTTCAGGTAAATTACACGTCTAGCAAAAAGCTTGTGTTAAAATTAAATAAATTAGATCCGCAACCCATGTTGACCTAATTTTCGATGAAGTGTTGATCTTATAAAGCACGATAAAAGAGCCTTTTTAATTAACAATGTCTAAAAGGCTTTGTTTGTGCTTATTTAGGATTTTAGGCTTAAAAAGGTAAAACCATAAGATTTGTATTTGTTTCACTGGATTATTTATTTAGGAAAGAAATTTAATAAACGATTAATGTATACGTTTTTTATGGGAAATGAAAGGAACTAGGTATAAAAGTATGGTGTTTTTAATATTCTAAAATACAGCGAATCTAAATGAGCGTGGCCACTGGCGCTATAAAAGAGACTGGCAAACATATATTATAGTGCGCAAGACCCAAGGCGTTAGTTCCTTTACAACCACGTTCATTTAGATCCTTGTACGTCTTTATAGCAAAGTGGGAAGAATCTCTACGGCGGTGGCGTAAACCTTCCGTAGACCACTGCTACGGCTACGCAATTACGTAGCAATTGCTACAAAATGTTGCAATGATGGCTGACCCATACGTCAAACCCGTGAACGTGGTGCTGCTTGGGGGACTGGTCTGCTGTAGTCGATTGCCGGTTGTTTTATTGGTCATATAGTTTAGTTTTTCTTCTTTAACTGGTTGCCTTCCTCTAATTGCATATTTCGTTTGCACTCTTTGTTATATTAATCAAATTGTATAAAGTAATAATTTTGTAAAAATATTTTAAAAAGATGCAACGCCTGTAGAGTTTCTTCCGGCGAGTTCTTCTCCACAGAAGACAGTCAAATCGTGAACTCGCCTCGAAGTCGAAAAGTAATTTGTAAAATCTTACTTCGAATAAACGCTTTTTGAATTTTGAATTTTTTTGAATGTCTGACAGTCCGTGTTGGATCTAAATTAGTGTGGCCTCCATTTTGTCATGTCATACGAGGAAAAGAGAAATAGAATCCAGGGAATGCTCAGCGGTCCTCAACAGCAACACAATCCCCAACAATTTTAGTAAGCGTAGGGATTACTGCAACGCTCTATTTAGGCAAGTCCGATGAAGTTTATTATACTATACCTACGAATATTCTGCGATACAAACGTAGGTTAATTTTAAAAATCTATCGAGGGAGAGTCCTTAGTCTAGCTGTGGACTCATAAATCTTGAAGTGTCACCTAGTGAAAAGTAAAAAAAAATGAAAAAATTTAAATTCTAATTTTCCCTTATATTTAAATATACAAAAGTAAAGATTCATCTCAGTTCTAGTTTTTTTTTTAATTCTTAGTTTATTTGATCATAAAAATAGTCGACATGGTTCTTAACTCAAGAAAAAACATTCCTTTTACATTTATTGCAACGAACGACTACCACAGAGTCAGTAAAACATGAAACATTTGCAATAAACATCCCCTTCTGGGCAGTTTTACCCGAAAATATGGGTAAATAAAACCCAACACGATGCCTGCTTTATTGCTAAACACTTTGCTTGCGATAATAAAAAAAACATTGATGTAGATAGAAAATATTAAATTCACGAGATATTTATAAAATGGTTGTAAAGAAATACTATTAAAAGTTTGGGCTCGTCTCGTACAGAGACATTAACACGATGAGTCACGATACGACGACGTCGCAACGTGCTACAACGCGGCACGATGCGATGTGTCGTGGGAATCTACGATGAGCAAGCGATACAACATTGTAACGTGCAACGATTCTCGGCGTTATATTTCTTTTTATAATGACTCTCGTTTAAACAAATTTTAATGGATGCAGTATGGATACAGGATCTAGTATGTTTGTGTATCTGTTTCTTCTTTATTCGTCTTCTTAATATAATCACGACGAGAACACGTTTAGTGTGCTCCTCATTTCGAAATGAACTGCGACTGATTACATGCACAACAAAATCCAATGCAATGTCTTTTTTTTTTTTTTTAATTGACCTATGCTTGTGTCGAGAAGGTACGACCAATCAAGCTTCACCGGACTTGCGTTGGTGTAGCTTGCTCGTAGTAAATTTCCACGACACGACGACGTAGCGTTGTTTCACGTTGCCGCGGCGCGGCCGTAGCACGATGCTACGACGACGTCGCGTTGTATCGTGTTTATGTGTACGAGCCCTTTCACGGAATGTCATTTTTTTTACAAGGACGTTTTAAAGACTTCCGTCAAATAAACACCCTTATCTGTTCGTAATAAGGCATACCATTGCGTCACAATTCGCGCCGCCACCGCAGCCGCCCACCGCGCCGTAATCCGCGCCGCGCTCGCCAGTAACAGTGGCCAGGCCTGTTACCTTGTGAAGAATCTGTCACGCCGCTTCTATCAAGTGTATGTTCTCTTTTCCTAGAAGCTTTAAACATTATGTTAGACAAGAAAAGATTATACAAATTATACGGATAAGGTCAACCCGCGCGTTCAATTCAAACATATGGGACGCTTATCACACCGCGCGAGGCTCCGCGTCTCTTTAAATGAGGCCTAAGTACGAGTATCTATGTTTATTTGGATTTTGATTAGGTACTTTTACTTTTGGGTTTTATTTGTTGTGTTGTGATGCCGCACAAATAAATGTTTCTGATTTCCGCAACTCGGATTTTCTGTCATGGTTGCTTTTACACAGAGGGCAGATGAAATGTTAATAAAATGGGAAGTCAAAAAAAGGAGTTAGATTTTGAAAATAAAATACTTAGGTTTATTTATTTTTAGGTAATTATATTGAAACTAGCAATTTCATGAATGATAAATTGGTCTTTATTAATCTAAGAACAGACTGGAAAACATATAAGTGTTGTATAAAATGTACACAATGATATTATTATTTTTGTGAAATATTGCCGTAAATATATTATTCTTAATTAGGTAATTTATTTTCGTGAATTATGCCGCAAAAAAGTAATCTAGTACGACTTACAAAGAATTTATTACAGAAGGTTATTATGGAGTTAGTGCCCAGGTACCCGTAGATACAATTTGAAATACCAATTCAATCAAATTTTAAGCGCATAATGAGTACAAATGTATGGAAAAACATAAGTTTGCTTCAATTTTCTCGAAACTTAGTATAAATAACACTCTCTGGCATAATTTATAGTACCAAGATTTTGGTGTTTACAAAAATTTTCTAGCGGTAAAAAAAAAATTGACGAAAGATAACATTTTATGTTATTTATAAATTAAAAACTATTAAGTAGACTGTGTTGTATTTAGTGTTGTTAGGATATTGTAAAACAATGCTATTGACATCTGCTATTGGTAAACAAATGTTTAAACATTTAAAAATATATATTTTCGTAAAACGTGATCTATCGTTACTTTTCGCGTACACTATTTTTGCGCACTGCCTCCGATCAAAATAACTAATTTTTTAATATTTTTTAGGAATCCTAAATAGTTAGAGAAGAAAATTTACTTCGTTTTTACTATAAGGTAAATTAAAATTAAATTATATACCGTGATATATAACTGGTTGTTTTTCCGCAACATAAGAGTACTCATGATGACTAAATATCTACTATACTTTGAATCACAAATAGCTATTTATGCAACTGTTGCATAATGAGGGGTATTTAACACGAGTGTGGTTTATGAAACGAGCGCAGCGAGTAGTAAAGTAAAGTAATCATTGTTTATTGTAATAATTATTGACATTTTGTATGGTACAATTATTAAACAAACGTTAATGGCGCGAAAATAAATTTGCAGTAATATCGCACCGCGCATGCGCGCCGCCAAGGTTGCGTTCCGAAACACGCTAGTGTGCTCAAATAGCAAGCATCTGCGTAAAAATAATAAAAAAAAAACTTCATTTTGTTACAACTTTGCGATAACGAAATGAAATTTGTATGGATCCTTAGTCACGGCTCCATCGAAAGGTATATCATTTGCTTAGCGTTTCTGATAAGTAAATGAAGGATTTACGACATGAGTGTATATAAAATAATTTTCAACCTTCCAGTCACTTGACCGGCCATTTTGTGTGACAAGTTGAATTTAAATTTTCAACCTATTATAGTTGTTCAGTTTCATGAATACTACCACTATGTTGCGGATAAATAACCAAGTTTTTTTGTTTTTATATAAACACCTATTTTGAACGAAATTATATTTAAAAAAAGCATAAAACATTTGTTCACTGTATTGTAATAATATTAACGATATCTAGTGTTTTCTAATGTACTTATGCTATATTATAGTAACAATTAGTCTAATTAGATTATTTAGTAATTTAGAATATTTCAGCATTTGATCTCATTACGTGATAATGATAACATTTATTATAAAGCGTATACTTATAATATTAATTCCTAGCTCTAAAGTGTACATAACTTATTTTTTGTTCAATATAAGTAATATTATTATCAATAAATCATAATGGTATTGATAAGTTAAATATAAATCTATAATCTATTAAAAAAAAGAGGATTACAAATATATTTGCGCTTTTGTTGCACTATATTCTATACATTTTGAACGTAGCGCAACAGGAAATTCAACTTTGTAATAATTATATTTTTTTAATGTCCCATGGCGGAACTTACGTCTATACAAGAGACTGCCGAACATAAAAGTACTAATAGACGTCCGGACATGTACGCTCCGTACCGCCGGACCGTGCGGTGCGCTCGCTACGCCACACGACCGCACCGCACCGAAACGTTTGAAGCGGAGCCGACCGGACCGTCAATAATAATAATAATGTGCGGCGGACTGCCGTACACACGATCGAAAATTGGCCGGACGGCACCAAGGTCTCGGTACGGAGCGTACAAGTTCGAACGTCTGTTAACACCTTTATATGACGCAGACACTATATTAGCAGACACTATATGTTCGGCAGTCTCTTGTATAGCTCTCAGCGCCCGAGGACACGCTCATTTAGATCCGCTACGGACTGTATAACCAAGTGATATTACATATCGTAGCACCTGCTACGTAATTGCTACGCCGTAGCAGTGGTCTACGGAAAGTCTACGCCGTAGAGGTTCTTCCCACTTCTTTTTACTGACCGACAAGAATCTAAATTAATGTGGCCTAGGAACTATCGCCTTGTGTCTTGCTCACATGTTTGCCAGTCTCTTGTATAGCGAGCAGCGCCCGAGGACACGCTCATTTAGATCCGCCACGGACTGTATGTAGTTATTAAGTTACTTTTAATGGTTGAAATGTTGCCAAGTATTTTTCAGTAATTTATAAATAATTAAAATGTGTTTTAAAGATCTATATTGCATTGTACTATAAGTTTGAAAAATGTTTATCTTAATCTATAAAATTTGACTGTGATAGATAATTAAAGCGTCAATCGTGGATAATAATAATATTTTTATATACAAAATCTGTAGTTTTTACAGTCGAAATGAGAATAATTTAGAAACATTTACATTTTATATAATCGTTTATTTATCAACATCATTTCAGCCAAAAAATGGCACTGCTGGATAAAAGCATTTTTTTATTTTCACTAAGATATATTGTAAGTACTTGAAAAAAATCACTTTGATGTATTTTAACGAACTAATGTTACTAAAATATTATCAATTGTCAGTTTACCCATTAATATAGTAGCCAGCACACGCGGCTGGAAATAATGACCTAGAAAACGCCTTTATCGAAACTCGTAGTGCGATTGTCCAGCCGAATAATATGCTGGCTACTGTACCTTAAACTATAAAATATTACTTATTCGTTGATAAAAACTTAGACATGCAGCAATAAATCTACCTATATGGATAAACAAAATTGATCATTCAGAAACAAAATATATCCGCTGGTAACTCAAACTTTACAAACAGCAATTATTGCCTGATAACAGACCCCCCACATTATTCTCGCGTTAGCGTCAACGCGACGCCAGCGCTGCGTTTTTATGGAATACTACATTTTTTGCGTATACAACTTTCTTGTGTTTCGCTCGCTTTCCTGCCTATTGTATGAGCGACGGCCAGCGCTCGACGCGAACGTCGACGACGCTGGAATGACGCTCGAGAGAAGCCAGTGTGGGGGGCTCTGTAAAATAGCCCCGGAAATTAGCAAAAATACATCTAAAGTGATTTAATTTGTCGTAAAGTGGCTTATTTATTATATATATCTTCTAATGTGTAACAACAATATTGTGAGAAAAAATCTTTGCTTTTAACACACATAAAATAAATTCTTATTTATACTTATTTGGAAGCTTCGAGTTTAAGGGTGTATAGAGGCATATTAATTATTACAAAGTGTTCTAAGAAATACGTTCCTATTACCTTCTTCACCTTTCTTTTTTTCTAATACTATACGGACTGATCAAAGAAATGAAAAACCTCGCTATTTGCAGAAATGTAATGGCGACTGGTATCAGAAACATACAAAAGTGCCCTAATGCGAATTTTTATATTTTTCTGGTCATACTTCTCTATGAACAAAAATAATTATACTTAATGAAATTACTGTAAATAATTACACAAAACAAAAACCATTTTCCTTATTATTACATTTTTGGAACGAGTATACAAACATTAATTCAATAAAAGTGTCCGAATTAAGACGCCTGTGAATTACGTTCATTATAACAAGGCATTATGCGAATTTATTCACGTTTCATGGCGATTCTTCGCAAGTAAATTACTAACGAAACTTTTTCAATTTTTGTTTCGGTAGTCTATTAACTGTTCCGGAAACGTTTTTGGTAAAATGTAACCGTTTTAAGTAAAAATGGAGTTATTTGATTTTTTGCAACGCAGCGGTTAAATTACAAGTTAGATGTCCAATTGTCCAGCATACGAGTATGTGGCTAGACATGTTGACCTTGAGAGCGCCCGTATTTCGTAGCGTTAGGGATGAATTTCGTGTGTGCTGGCTTATGTACATAATAATATTAATTATATATTTATAAATGCCATGGTAGGGAAACAGATAAGTGTACCTTAACATGGTCATTGGTAATTTCAGGTGGAAACAAAGAGTCACGAGACGAGATGTGATTTCGAAGTGCTCCTATATAACTTTTGATTTGCTTAAATATTCGTAGTTTTGTTGGAAAATAGCGCCCAATAATAATTTTTTTTTTCCTTGACAGCCCCGTACTACCTTCGAATCATAGGGTCGCGGGGTCGAATCCCGCCCAGGGCAAATATTCGTGTAGCGAGCCTTAGTGTTTTATATTTATGTCATGTTATATATTTATATATGTTTGTATATCAGCTGTCTGGCACTCATAGGCTCTGCTTAGTTTGAGGTCAGATGGCTGTGTGTGAGATGTCCCCACATATTTATTATTATTTATTATAGAGATACAGATAGATGTTTTTGGGCGCCATTTTTCCAATATGGCGGATCGAAGGGCAAAGACTACGTTACGTTTGTGACTCTGGCTTTACTATAAATTAATATTGAAACGCTGTTTAAAATATTTTAACACTCAAATTTTTAAATTATATATAACTTCTAGTGTGATTTACAAATAAGTGTGAAAGTGAGCAATAATATTTAATTTAAATAAAATGTTTGGAAACCATCGCATCCAAATAGCACAATAATTAAAATGGGCTATTTCAAATTATTATGTCTTAGTTGTTAAAAAGTTTATTGATATTCTTATAATGAGTACAGCTGTAAGCATATTATAGAAATATGTTCTATTTATGAATAAAAATTATAACTGCATTGAAAACTGCATTTGACTGTTATACAGCAACAAATCTGTCAATGTAAATGAAACTTTATTATAATTAATAATACAACGCCAAGTTAGATTAATTATGTCAACTTATCACACTAACGATACCTACTCAAAATCGAACTTCAGCGTGACCAAGAATGGAAAAACTTCGATACGACAATTTTCCCCCACAAAATAGTCAATTAAAACTACGGAACCCTAAAAAAACTAAAGTACGAGTTGTTCACAGAATAATATTATAATGTACTGAAAAAAGAGATGGAAATATTTGGGGAAGGCCTTTGTCCAGCAGTGGACGTCTTTCGGATTATGTTACAGAAATAAAATAAAATAAGTATGAATATTTAGAAATACTAACGGGTTAATTACTGTAAAATTTGTTTGATGCGAATGCCTCAAAGAAGTTGGAACGCGCTTTGCTTTTGAATGCCTGACATTTGAATTGTGTAGCTATTTAGTATTAACAGATAGTTCCCAAGCATTTAAAAGCACAGTTTTTCTAAGCATTAATACTAATAAGGCGGAGTTCACACGAGCGGTCAGCGCGCCGCCGCGAGCGTCAGCAGTAGGGCCGGCAAAAACGCCGCGGTCGGACCGCTTTTAAACGCGGCGTTGCATTCGTCTGTGTCACAGCAAAACGTGCGGGCACCCCACCATTCTGCGGACAAGGATTCATGTTAGGTTCCCGTGGGAACGAAAAAAAACTATTGTTGGATAAGTATAGGTAAAGTTGCGTTAACTTGCACGATCTTGTGAATAAATAAAATTATTGTAATAAAAAGAAAATTATAGAAATCAGAACTGCGTTTTTAATTAAGCAAGCAGTACCTATTCATTTAAATATCCAGTAGCCAGCACATGTGACTGGACATGTTGATCTTGAGAGCGCCCGTATTTCGTACTGCAAATTCGTAGTTCAAATGTCCGACCGTATGTGCTGACTTCTGTACATAACTTTGTGAGTGTTTTTGAAAATATTTCAGCATATTTTTTTCGAAACCACACAAGTATTTACTAGTACGTAATTACTATTGTTATACTTTGCTTTTTGTATAAATAAAAAAAAACCATCCCCAAGTGTTTTATTTAAAATATATAGGTGATACAGACCTTTTTCACTGCAAGTAGGCACGCAGTCTCGAACTACAGTCAACTCGCTCACGTATTTCTGAAACAAACAAAATATTCAATTAAAAATAATATTTATTTTATTGTTTAATAACCGCACGGACGTCATTGGATCAGTCGCTAGAGCAGATAAAAACAAATCCATTGAGAATAGATTATTTTAGTTTTTGCTAAGCTGTCTTTTTACATCCTACATCCATTTTAGCCTGTAGACGTCCACTGCTGGACAAAGGCCTCCCCTTAAGATCTTCAAAACGATCAGTATTGCTTGGCCTGCATCCAGCAGCTTCCCTCGTCGGCCACATATTTGGTCCATCTTGTGAGGGCCTACCCACGCTACATCTTCCGGTCTTCAGTCGCCATTCAAGAACCTTATTGGCCCAACAGCCGTCGTCGGTTCTGCGCGCAATTTGCCCTTATATAGATCTTGTATTTATTCTGGCCTTGCTCCAAAATTTAATTTCTGCACCCCTCGATTGACGCAGCCATTTTCCTTGTTTCCGCTTAATATTTTCCCGTTCATAAACAAGAGGTGTCATAAAACACTGATGAGAAAGGGGGGGAGGGGTTTCCGTGTGATACATTTCGCGGATGAACAAAACAGCTTGTTCCGTAAACGTGTAATGTGAAGAAATGGAGATATTGTGTTTGGTGTAAGAGGGATAAATATGAGGTCTTATTTTTATAAAATACGATAATTATTGGTTAAAAACTGGCATATTCAGATTTAATTAAGAAAAACATTTCCAGTTAGATTTGAAAAGTACTGTATCTATTATTCGAAGCGAAAAATGATACGCTAGCAGTTAGCAGTCGTCTGTTAAAAAGCAATAAACTATTGAAAAGTACTTTTTATTACTCAATAATTTATTATAGATACATTACAAAAATAAATAATTAAGATATTAGACCTACTGATTTTTTATATTTTGTTATGGTGAAATATATTTTCATCAGCCTAACTGATTATTTTTATTCGTGTCTATTTTTGTTTTTTTGTGACAAGTTACAATGATTTATTGCATAGACTCCGAAAAAAAAAATCTTCGAGGTAAATAAAAAACTATGAGATAGTTTAGGATTGATAAAAATGCGACGAGATTTTTTATAAAGGTATTTTTAATACTATATCTATTAAAAAATGTAGTGTTAAAAGATAGCTAGAATTTTTATTTTGCCTTTAGGGTATTTATTAACTGGAAAGAAAAGATCTGATATGAAAAGCGATTAAAAACAAAATGGCCGATTTGTCAATGAAACATTTCGGACCCTTTGATTCTTGATTTGGCCTTTGGGACTCATAAAATGGAAAATTAAAGGTTGTGTATTTTACCTCCATCTAGTTACATGAATTTGAATTGTAGCGTTATATACGAGTTCCAATTTTTTAATAAATTGTTGTAATAAAAATTGTTTCTATTTTTTTAATCTTCTGGTCTTCCCATAAAAAACGTATTGAATGCGTGTCTGAAATAATTTTCTATGACATACAATCAATGCATACAATCTTAGAGTATAAAATATAATAAAATACAAGTGGTAGGCATAGATCACGCCTTATCAAGTATGCACCGTAAGCACGGGTATGCACAGACAGTCTGAATATCTTCAGCGTTTCAGCGCGTTCGTTTAGTAGCAAATGGTTATCGGAGCTGATTGTTTTTCCGGTGAAAATAAGTAATTTAATAGGAGAACATTGTGAACATTGTGATAAGTTACAAACATGACTCGAGGAACAAATCCAAACAGAAAAATATTATTGATAGAACATTTCTGCTTACGTTTGGCATATAGGCAGCGGAGCGGTGCGCGTGCTCTATGTTTATTATTTATACCTGTGTTTATACTCTAAAGCATACAATATAATTCTACAAATTCTTAATTGTTAAATGCGCGAAGCCACGCTTTGGAACTCAAGAAGAAAAATCCAAATACCTATATAATGGTGAAAATGTGGTGGATTGCATTATTTTTTATGGTTTGATCTTACTAAGGACGTTATATGTAGATAGGTAGTTAGTATCCGTCAGGCGAGCTTGGTCAATTTCTCAAATAGTCAATTTAGAGGCACGTCATATTCTTTCTTTTGTGTTTTAAGGGCTTTTTAAATTTACATCTACTTATATTAAGATTACACTGTAAAAATAACTTGCCACGAAGGTTACGCGGAGAAAGTATTTTGAAGAACTACTCATTGAAATTATATGAGTGGTACAAAGTTAGTTTGTCATTGCTTCAAGTGGTTTTACACGAATATATACTAAATTAGTGTTACGCCCGCTCGCCACGATCGCCACGCCAATAATCAGTTTTACCCCCCGCATTTAGATGTTTCACATCAAAATTGATCCATCGACACACGACAAACTTGTAAACACCCCTCAATTGACGTCAAGGGTTAAAACACATTTTTCATGTACGGAATAAATTCCTTACTAAACAAGATTGTTACTTTATATTCCAGTCAGCTCTCTCCCATGTTTATTTATGCCAGGGAGGGATCAAGAAAAACATAGCGAAAGAAGCCATTGACGGAATAGCAATATAGAGAAAGCAATAATCATTTTGTAGTACAAGGAGATAATGTTTTTGATACGCGAATCGTTTTTTGTTTCAGAATACTCACTAGGGAGGTTCGCGTGGTGGAAATAGAAATAGTAGTTTTTTTTTATTAATGACTAGCTTCCCACCGCGGCGCGGCTCCGCTCGCGTTTATATTTTTTCCCGTGGGAATGAGGTATTTTCCCGCGGTAAAAGTTAGCCTATGTTTTTCCGCAATGTCTATTCTATCTTTGTGCCAACTCCGCCCGCTTTAACAAAATTTTCCGTGGGAATGAGGAATTTTCCCGCGGTAAATCGTAGCCTATATTCTTTCCCAAAGTCTATTCTATCTTTGTCCAAGTTTCACCAAAATCGGTGCAGTAGTTAAAGTAAAATAAACTATAGCCTATGTTACTCAGAGATCATGTAGCTTCTCAACAGTGAAAGATTTTTTGAAATCTGTTCGGTAGTTTCGGAGCCATTCGATGCAAACAATCAATCAAACCTTTCCTCTTTATAATATTAGTATAATTAGTCTAAGTCTCGTTCACACAGTGATTAATCGCTGCGAAGAGGCACTAGCATTGATAACTCGCTAGTGTGACAAGGTTATTCGCTGCGAATTCGAACTGAGTACGAAGAAGTGCGTAAACGCCCAAAGACAAAATATTATACCCCATTATAGTAACTCAGAACAAAACAGTGTAATAGACTATAGCAAATATACTGTCATAACTCTCATTCATAACACAGTAACATAACAGTCCCCTTCCCTTCGAGCCAGATTGTCAGCAAAGTTCTGAACAACAAGAGAGGTTACCCAAACGATTATGTATACAAGAGGAATCAATTATATATTTATTCAATAGCTATATAAACAGGGATTAAATAGCGACTTAGCAAATGCTGAAAGGACATGCTTAGTCAATTATTGTATTGAGCAACTTTCCAAAAAAAAAAAAACAAAAAAAACAAATTTCGACACTACTATACATAGATTTTTATTGGTATAGAGTTTTGTATTAACAAAGAATTGGTCCAGCTTCCTATAAAAATAACCACTGTTCGACATAAATTTAGTATTTCTAAAAATTTATTGAAAGATTGTTAACTCTTGGATGTTGATGATGGGTGTAATATTGTGAAAATAATTTTTTTTTGCGAAATATTATTTTCTTATCTTTTAATGGGTCTTTTGCCTTAATAAATTAATATATTATTATTATTATTAACTATGTTAACTGAGTAATAACAGACAAAATATTTATATATATTTTTTGGAAACCACACACATTTCTTTAAACTCATACTATAAGCAAGCAAGGCAAAGTCAAAGTCAAAAAGTTTTATTCGAAGTAAGATTTTGCAAATCACTTTTCGACGTCAAAACTAATGAAGTTATTAAGCTTTGCTCAAACCAAGGCCGGCTCTCGTCTCGCACTAATTTATTTATTTATGAATTTAATGAAGAATGAATTCTTAAAAATTTAAAGAGGCGATGCGATATCAGTTGTTCACAGAACTGGCAGGTTCACGCAATGTGTGCGCAATGTGGAGAAGAACCCGCCGAAGAAACTCCACAGGATCGCATCTTTTATTCTTTCCTCTTTTTTATATTCAATATAATACCTATATTATTTCAATAATGCTTATTATTAACGCGTCTTAATTTAAAGTATTTTGTTCTTCTCAAACAGAAGAAGAAAATAATTTAAAATTTAAACAAAAAGAAGTCTTGCGTTGAAAAAGTTTGATCTAAGACATTAAGAACAAAAAACTGTTCTATCCGACCTTTACTCTAATCAGTAAATGGACAAAGAAATGAATAATCCTCATTTGATTGTACTTTCGTTGAGGCAGAATCACGCTGAGCTGTCTTCCGAAGATCTATGGCACGTCTTAATTCGGAATTACTGGGGTGACCATCATTTTTAACTTAAGAGAGACAACAATATGATAGATAGATAGATAGAAAAACGTTTAATCAGAAAGAAGGTACACACACAATATAAATAAATATAAAGACTAACATTTTGTTATAAGTTTTCAACATATCCATTCTGAAGCAACTAAAGATAGAAAACACACCTCGTCTATCTACTATCTGCCTACAACGAATACTGCGGTATTTTGGTCATGTTGCACGCAGAGACGCCAGCAATTTGGAACGCCTAATGATGACTGGTGAAGTCGAAGGAAAAAAGACCCAGAGGTAGAAGTCCCAAACGATGGTCGGACCACATAGCGGAGGAACTAAAAATACCTGTCAGCGACGCACTTCACCAAGCTATAGACAACTGGTTGACGGAATTAGATGGAGTCACGATCCTCAGCAGTGAGGACACAGTAAAACCAGTAAGTTATCTTCATACAAACGTGCTGCTGTCGGTTTGAATGTGTGCGTCCGCGCCGCGCGCCGTGTAGGCACGCACTGTCACGCACACACTAGCATAAAATAAGGGGGAATAAGGGGGCGGCAGTATGGGCTAAATGCAAATGTGTGCGAGATGGCGCGTGCCTACACGGCGCGCTCACATTCAAACCGATGCGGCCAGTTGGTATGGAGATAACTTACTGTTCTGAGTCTACTGTGGTGAAGAACCGATTGAAGAGAGATATATTTTTTTAATAGAAGTCATGGTTGCACTAGATATTTCGAAGATGTTTTCTGACTTACCCTCAATAAAGTATTATAATGTGTTTTGGTGAAGTAAATATAGTGGAAGTCTGTAAGTCTGGGTTATGGTGTGATTATGTTTATTATGAGAATATGTTTTGTATCTCAGCTGTAGATTAAATGTAATCATACTTAATACTTAATAATATTATAAAGAGGAAACAATTTTATTTTTGTGTGTGTGTGTGTGTGTATGTTTCTAATGAATAAACTCAAAAACTACTGGACCGATTTCAAAAATTCTTCCACCTTTAGAAAGCTTCATTCACCCTGAGTAACATAGGCTACCTTTTACTGCGGGAGAATACCTCATTCCCATAGGAAAATGTTAACGCGGGCGGAGCAGCGGCGGAAAGTTAGTACTAAATAAAATAAAATAAACCCACACGTTAAGCAAGCAACAATAAAATAAATTACTTTGAAACTTTTTAAATTTAATAATTATTATATATGTATTTCAAATGGGTTTACTCGAATAATATTATAACGCCAGAAAATTTAACGCCTAAAACATAATAGCTTTTATAACTCTATTTATTCTGTGTGGTAATAATCCATCAAACCCAACAAATTTCATTTTATTCCTGTCCATATTCTCGCTCGTAATTTGCTTTTTATTCATTTTTTATTGGCGGTTTTCACGGGAAAATTGCTCAACCATGTTATCATCGTTTTATTAGTGATTAAATTTTATGTTGAGAACGTCTGTCTTCTGTTTTTATGGTAAAAGGTTCGCTATCTTATATGAGCTTTATGAAGAAAGATCATATAACAAAAGTAGTACGTTTGTAGACTATGTTCGTGAATATTCAAAAATGTTTAAACGCGTGTGTATTGTAGCTAAATCTAATTTTATTAATAATAAGATAAAATCTAGTAAAAATACAATTAAAACCACTTGGCAAATTATACATAACGAAACAGGAAAATCTAAGCCAGCAAGCAACAACTTTAAGCTTAAAATAGACAACCAAATTTTGAGTTCGGACTTAGAAATTGCAAAAGCTTTTGAAAATTTCTTCACTGATATTCCTGTTTCGACAACCAAGTCTTTGAACTCGTCTCCCACTGAGGCTGAATCCATACTTAAACGTAACGTTGAGGAATCCAAAACTGTTTTTAAATTTCGACATGTCAACAGCGACGAAATTATAAAGGTATTCAAATCCCTGGAAATGAAAAAGACTCCCGACGTTGACGGAATTTCCGTGAAAATAATAAGTTCCATAATAGATTGTATAGCACCTCATCTAAGTTTTATATTTAACCAATGTGTTGATAATGGTGTGTTTCCTGACCTGATGAAACTGAGTAAAGTCATACCCTTATTCAAAGCCGGCAGTACAACAGACCCCACCAATTTTAGACCTATATCTATACTGCCGACACTTAGTAAAATATTTGAAAAACTTATTCTTAATCAGTTGCAGGGTTATTTTTATAGAAATAATTTAATGCACGTAAATCAATTTGGATTTACTCGGGGTCGCTCAACTGCTGACGCAGGCGTTGAGCTCATTACTAAAATTTTTGATGCCTGGGAAGATTCAATGGATGCCATTGGCATTTTTTGTGATTTATCCAAGGCTTTTGACTGTGTCGATCATAGCACTCTGGTCAGGAAACTAAATCATTACGGTGTAAAAAACCGGGCGCTCGATCTTCTTGAATCATATCTTACGAATAGATTCCATTTGGTCGATGTTAATGGGAAAAGATCGCCTGGATCTAAGATAAAAATGGGCGTCCCGCAGGGTTCCATTCTTGGTCCTTTTTTGTTTTTAGTGTATATTAATGATTTGCCATATCTTATCAAAGAAAAACATGGGTTGGTACTGTTTGCCGACGATACTTCTTTAATTTTTAAAGTTAAAAGACAAAAATTAGTTTATGACGACGTAAACAATGCTATCCATGATGTAGTTAACTGGTTTACGGTAAATAATTTATTACTCAATGAAAATAAAACAAAATGCCTTAAATTTGTGTTACCAAATGTTACTCCAGTAGCAACTGATATAATAATAAAGGGACAGAGAGTGGACCTTGTGGACTCTGCTGTATTTCTTGGAATTACTTTGGATGCCAAACTGCAATGGGATCCTCACATAAATAAATTGTCGAACAAACTGAGTTCAGCGGCGTATGCAGTTAAACGAATTAGAGCTCTTACTGATGTAGATACGGCTAGATTAGTGTATTTTAGTTATTTTCATAGCTTGATGACCTATGGAATTCTTCTATGGGGACATGCTGCAAATGCAAATAATATATTTACGCTGCAGAAACGGGCTGTTCGTGCAATTTATAAATTAAGGCCTAGAGTGTCACTTAGGGAAAAATTTAAGGAAATTAATATTTTAACATTAGTATCGGAGTACATTTACCACAATTTATTACATGTAAAAAAAAATATTACAAAATTTGCAAAGAATAGTGATCGACATGCTCTTAATACTAGAAATAAAGACAAATTGGCATCTCACATTAGTCGATTGCAGAAAATAAATCATTGTTTTAAGGGCGACTGTATACGCTTTTACAATAAGATTCCTACTATTATACAAAATTTACCCTTAGAGAAGTTTAAAGTTGTAGTTAAGCAAAAATTGATTAAAAATGCATATTACAAGATATCTGATTATTTAGAAGACAGATCTCCATGGGAATGAGGTTGCTTGAGTTGGCTATTAATATAATTTAATTTATTAAGATATATTGTACCTATAATATTACATATTAAAAAAATATATAATTTTTAAAAGATGCGACGCTTGTGGAGTTTATTCGGCGAGCTCTTCTCCACAAAAGACCGCACATTTTGCTTTGCTGAACTCGCCACTAAATGTAACTTTGTTTGACGTAACTAAGTGTCCAAAAAAGTGTCCAAAAGTTAAAAATAAATGATTTCATTTCATTTCATTTCATTTCATTTCATTTCATTTCATTTCATTTCATTTCATATCTGTCAAAACACAGGGAGTAATTGCCGTTCGCATAATGCGGTTGTTATTAGTAAAGTTTATATTATTCTTGATCTTTCAAATACTCTTATCGTTAGGGTGAGCCACTGTGTTTGGAGTTTATATATCATATTGTTATAAAAAATATTGTATATAATATTAATTTTGTATTCCAGCAATCCCAAGAAACCAAACGGTCGCCTCACTATAGCGGTTTCTGGTTTCCTGGTAGGTAATCGATTCACATAAAACAAATCTTTTTGTAAATCTTTCTCTAATCACCTGATCGTCCGAAAGAAAGATGACTCTATGCTTCAGAAGACACGTAAAGCCCGTGCCATGAAGCCCACATAATAAACAATAAGCAAAGATATTTGTATTATTTAAAAAACATTTTCATTAAACATAACGCGGTTATTATCACACGTTGTCGTTTGTCGTGGTGATAAGCTGCTGATGTGGAAGTAAAATTTTTCATTAAACGTAGGATTAATAATAAATATATCTTTAAATACTATTAATATATTATATTCAAACCAAAGAGAGTATTTTACTACATGGTTACCCTACAATTTGCTGACTATTCCATTAGCAGAGGTGGTTCTCAATCTTTCCTTAAATAAGCCTTTCTTCGAGAAAATAATTTGCCACTTTCCTGTAGCAATAATTTACGAGGATATTGGCATTGGCCTCGAGAAGGAGTTATAATTCATTCTAGAATAATTTTAATAAATTTATTAAAACTTTTTTAAATTTTCTAATATACGCATAATCTACTTTTAAATAATGAATATACTCAACAGTAATTTTGATTCTCATCTGAGGTAATATATCAGCAACTAACTCTCCGCCCGCGGCTACCCCCGTGATGTTTTTTTACTTTTCCGTGGAGTTTTCCTTAAGTTAGGAATGAGTATTCCCAAAGTAAAAACAATCTAAGATGTTGACCAGAAATATAAGATACCATCATATAAAATTTCATACAAATCGATCGAACAGTTTCGGAAATTAGCCCATACAAACATAAAACAAAATCTGGATATGTTTAATATCACTTCTTACATCCCCCTGACTCGGTTTTTGTCATTTTTTCTTAGTAAAGGTTTTTGACCTGTACAGTTTTATATACGTATGTTATTTATGTATGTATGTAAGTTGTCTGTCACCCATAGTACAGGCTCTGCCTAGTTTGGGGTCAGATGGCCGTCTCCACATATTATTATACACTAGCTGTCTATCTCGCTCGCGTTGTTTTCCGACTTTTCCGTAGTCATTTAGAACTATCCCACGGGAACTCTTTAAAGTATCCAAAATGTTGACCGGGGATGTAAAGAACCACCATGCTAAATTTCATTCGAATCGATCCAATAGTTTCGGAGATTAGCCCGTACAAACAGACAAACAGACAGAGAAAAAAAAGATAATTATCTGGATAATATGTTCTATTTCACTTCTTAAATTTTTTTCTATGTACAGATTTTCGACCTCTACAGTTTTATTATTATACATTATCATTATACAGGGTTACTTTTTAATCAGTATCGTTACTAGATCACATGAGACGAAAAAAAAAAAATATTTTTTTTCAAATTATGACACACTTTTTAGCCCGTTTATGGAACGAATTTCAAAAAACGCCAGAATACGTGTCCAATTAATTATGCTAATGAGTGTTTATACGAAGTATCAAGAAAATTGGCGCGTATTAAATTTCTTCCCATACAAAATTTGATACCAATTTTATGCATAAAAAAATGTCGATATAAATATACGGGATTTTTTATTTTCTTTAATCTATGCCTACCTAAAATATGTGCACTGATAAAAAATAACCCTGTATAGATGTATGTATGTATGTAAGTTGTCTGTCACCCATAGTACAGGCTCTGCCTAGTTTGGGGTCAGATGGCCGTCTCCACATATTATTATACATTTTCATTATATACACAATTTGAGAACCGCTGTAGTTATCTGCTAGTAACTAATGTATTCAAATTGCCTCTCACTACCGCAACGTGAATTTCTTGTACGAAACTAATCATCGTTGATAGCAAGTAGCGGCGCAGGAGTTGGAATAATAATTGATCAATTAACTAATTAGTTGCAACGTTTTCCGTTATACGTTTGATGATTAATTATTTCAAATATGTATGTAACATAGTTATGCTTCATCGACAATAAAAAATACACTGTTATGGCACTTTGAGAAAAAAAAGTCAAAACATAAGTAGTCGTATTTCCCGGAAGAAAAGGGTATTTTCTCGGGATAAAAAATGCTAAAGTGCTCCAGGATACAAACATGTTCATTATAGGTTTATATGTTTCAATATAGGCAAAAAGCTATCTACATACCAAACATTCCAATCCGTTCAGCTGTTTTTAACAATTATAGAAACGTAAATATTGACATTTATAAATATTATTTAATACTATCAGAGTACCTGTCTATAAAAAACTAATAACTAAACTATACGATCAGTGTTTGATACTGTAGTTTAGTTTAAGTGATAAGTTATAATATAAATCACTGATAAGATAACATTTAAAAATATCAAAGAGCAAATAACCGGAAATACAGCCTTCGTTTTACCCGGACTACTCCCGGAACTCTATACCACATCCGTTGTTACCACAAACAAACAAACATAGGTAGTTCTGTTTCGCTCTAGTTTTTATCCGGACGCCGCCGGTTATTCATATAAACAAGTAAGTATATACACTTAACTAGCTTTCCGCCGCGGCTTCCCCCGTGATAACAGTTTTTCCCGTGAGAATGAATCATTTCCCCGCGGTAAAAAGTAGCCTATGTTACTCAGGGTGTAGCTTTCTGACCGGTTCTACAGTATTTGAGTTCATTCATTACAAACACACACACACAAATACAAATCTTTCCTCATTATAATATTAGTATGATTACACACAAAAGTGTGAAGTTTATAGCGTCGGTGGCTAAGTGGCTAGTGATGTTGATTTCCATTCGGAAGTTCGCGGGTTTAGCCTCGGCACGTACCAATGCGTTTTAAATTTTTGAACTCATATGCGATTCATATTCGACGCTCTTACGGTAAAGGAAAAAATCGTGAGTAATCCTGCACACATCTGCGAAGTAATTCAAAGGTGTGTTAAGTTGACCAACGATAAAAGAGCGATGTTTTCCTTCACTGTTGTGGAAGTAGACCTCTTAAAACTTAAAATATGCTCGTACTATTAATAATACTTATCGATAAAATAATTATAATACATAGTTTAAAAAACTAAAAAACACGCTTCCTGTCCGCCATCTTGGACGTCCGCCATATTGGATTTAAGTCACGTGACTTTTTTTTTTCATATTCCTGACAGCAAACCCTTTCATTTGATACCCATATCATGGGGGTGGATTTCAAACAGCCAGTTCGCCATCTTAGGGAGGCCGCCATATTGGATTTGTAATGACTTTTCTTAGCTAGTCATGTATTGTCATCAAAACTCAGAGCGTGTGCAAAATTTCATTCTAATCGAAGACCGGGAAGTGGGTCAAATTAAGATTCCAAGATTTTTTTTCATACATATAATGGGGAGGCCGCCATATTGGATTCGTAATGACGTTTCTTAGCTAGTCATGTATTGTCATCAGAACTCAGAGCGTGTGCAAAATTTCATCCTAATCGAAGACCGGGAAGTGGGTCAAATTAAGATTCCAAGATTTTCTTACATAGTTACTTACAAGTGAAGCTAATGAATAAAGCGTGTAAAAATACCACATATTTTCACATTTCCACAGAAAAAATATTAACGCCTGTAAAATAATTTTAAACTTTTTAGCACTGTCATTCAATAATAAAATGAAGATTGACTGAACGATAAGTTAATTAAATTGATGGCTAAACTTTAACAAAAGCGCTAAAAATAACTTCGTAGCATCGGATAGTGGGTTCCCCGTTAATTGGAAAGTCGGTCAGCTGTCCGAAAATAGGCGCATTTACCTCTCACAATATACGCTACAGATATAAATTTTAGGGTTTTGGAGACATTTTGCGAAAACTGGTTGCAATGTATGTACATACTTTATTAGTAGTGACAAAAAGCTATAAAAAAAAATCTTAATCACACACTGAACAATAACAATTACAAAACTCTTTTAGCTTTGATTAAACTTGGTGCAAGAGAATAGGTACCTTGGGAAAGGACAAAAGCCACATGTTATCGCGGGAAAATTTCTTATTCCCACGGGAAACACTGTTAAAGCGGGCAGATCCGCGGGGTGGAATGCTAGTGTGTATAAAAACAATTGTAAAATACATTTTAATTTTAATGTCACCTGTCGTGCTATATCGTATGATAATCATGTCACGCAGGACCCAGTGACACGACATACAATTAAATATTGACACCATATCTGCATTTAAATTGTTTCGAAATTCAACATTCATTGCCTACCACCGGAACTTAATAAATAGGCGAAATGCTTCGGGGATTTTTGGTTGGTTTCATAGAGCTAATTCGAAAATCAATTAGATAAACGAGTGGCTGAATATATTGAGATGATATTGAGCGGCCAGCATGTTTAAATAAGAATCGTTTTGAGCATATTAAATTTAAAAACAAAGCAATTGAAAACAGTTTTTTACTTATAGCAAAATATTAATTTTTAGGTCGCAAAATTATTTTATAGCTTGATAATTACTTTGCAGTACGTTCCATTATTTTTATAGAGCCCTTAATTCATCGCATATTTTTACTTTCACAAGAATTTATCATAATTTCATTTCATAATAAATAATATGTGGGGACATCTCACACACGGCCATCTGACTCCAAACTAGGCAGAGCCTATACTATGGGTGTCAGACAGTCGTCACACGAATATTTGCCTCGTAAAATGTTTTAATAAAAAGGATTTAACGAATAAAAATGGCTGTCTCTTTACGACTTGGAAGTAGTTTGCCTACAGCATTTGCCAGATGCGAAGAGTCTAGACTGTTACGAGTAAGTATAAATAAGCACTTTTTGATCGTAAATCTTACTGCTTGTGCTACTATAAAAATGGTGGATTAAGAGAGAATTTAAAAATAACAGTATACAGAAGAGACTTTTCTGGAGTTGCCATGTGCATACTAATAAGCATACCTACTCCATTGCATTTTTAGCATCCCGTATCACAAAAAGCAAAAAAGAACTCTTCTAGAATTAGTCATTTGTCTGTCCGTCCATCCGTCAGCGCCAATTTCTCCGAAACGGCTGGACCGATTGAGTTAAATTCATACACCTATGTAAGTCCGTGAGTCAAGTGGAATGGTGCAAACGGACATGTAAAATGAAAGAACTTGTTGTAATTACTTACAATATATATTTTTTTTTTCTCTCTTGATCTCAAATAATTTTTTTTTACTATTGTATGATAAAAACTTTGAGGTTATTTAGTTTCCAAATATTTCCTACTTCGCCTGAATTTTTGAAAAAATACTGTAGATAGATTTTCCGCCTATCTCTGAGTCTGTCTGTGGTGTGTAAAATAGTAATGGGATGTGTTTCAGTATTTTTGCGCACGGATATTAGGTCAGCTGAAATACATTCCTTTCAAAAAAGGTATTATTTCGGCATAAGTAATTAAAAAAAAAGACAAATTTGCCCATTTTTATCAGCTGGCAACCCTCTTCACGCGGCAAATGGACCGAGAGCGATGCTTTAAAATGCATAAGCCGGCGGAGTGCAATGTGCACTCATTGGAGTGAGGGATATGATACCACAGTAGAATAAGAACAGTAGGTTATCTTCATACAAATATGTTGCTGTCGGCTTGAATGTATGCTGTTACGCACACACTAGCATAGAGTTTGAAACTGTTATCCGACAATCGTTCCTCCTTTGAATAGTTGCCAACAAAACGTTTTGTCAATTAATGTTTGTCCAAAAAACTTTACATCTGTGAATCGTTGCCCGGCGTTATCTTTCGCTATCGAACGTTTCGCCGAATATTCGGCGGGAGGATAAGGGTCATAGCCACTTCATAGCTCATTAGACGCACCTCGTCGTTTGGCGTCTACTCGTTGTCGAAATCTGGTCCACGGGTGGACGATGCGTTGTTACTTTGAACGTCGCGTGGTCAACGGGTGAACGTTGCGTGGTCAACGGGTGAACGTCGCGTGGTCACCGAGTGAACGTCGCGTGGTCAACGAGTGAACGTCGCGTGGTCACCGAGTGAACGTCGCGTGGTCAACGAGTGAACGTCGCGTGGTCAACGGGTGAACGTTGCGTGGTCAACGAGTGAACGTCGCGTGGTCACCGAGTGAACGTCGCGTGGTCAACGAGTGAACGTCGCGTGGTCACCGAGTGAACGTCGCGTGGTCAACGAGTGAACGTCGCGTGGTCACCGAGTGAACGTCGCGTGGTCAACGAGTGAACGTCGCGTGGTCAACGGGTGAACGTTGCGTGGTCAACGAGTGAACGTCGCGTGGTCACCGAGTGAACGTCGCGTGGTCAACGAGTGAACGTCGCGTGGTCACCGAGTGAACGTCGCGTGGTCAACGAGTGAACTTCGCGTGGTCAACGAGTGGACGTTGCGTGGTCAACAAGTGGACTTCGCTTGGTCTACGATGCCCCAATGTTTGTTTTATTACATCTTGTCTCATATCGAAGACTCGCGGGCAACACGCGGTCCATTCGGGACCCGTGTGTTAGCGATGCGCAGTCAACGCAAGAAATGAATAATAATGATTATATGTGGGACACGGCCATCTGACCCCAAACTAGGCAGAGCCTGTACCAGGCCCGGCGCACTCCGCGCCAGAGCTCCAGAATGTCTCTACGCCGGGCGGCCCCGCATACGGGGCCATTTAGGAGAAAAAACGCGCGCGCTTGTGAAGACGCTATTATTTAGTCTGTGGTAATACGGACTCTCACGGCGCGGTCTCAAGGTGCATTTTGTTCTAATACGAGCGCAACGACAAACGGTAGGCTACGAGTATTATAGCCAGGGTCACATTCGACGCGTTCAATGTAATTTGAACGTTAGTGGCGTGGTAGCTAGAATTAAATTCGCACGTTTGCTATCAGAGAGTGCGCCTTCTGTACTATTATTTATTCTGTGCCTTTACTATGGATTTCAGAAATATGCAATGCAACTAACCGCACGAGGCGGTGTTGATAAGGTGGCGGGTGGGTCTAATGAGCTATGACCTTAAGGTGGCGGCAGTATATTATGCTAGTGCGTGCGTGGCAGCGCGTAACTATACACAGCACGCACACATTCAAACCGATGCGGTATGTTTGTATAAAGATAACCTACTGTTTTAGTCTACTGTGATGATAGCTAGTACAGTGCAGATGCACTCTGGGTTTATGTTAAGTAATGAGGGATTTTCATATCATCACATATTCACATATTACGTAACGCGTGAGAGGCTGTCAAAAGCGGCGTAGTGACAGAAGTACTTTGGCTCTTATGTCACTATGTCGCGTTTGACAGCGTCTCGAGCTTCTCAGAAGTTACGTAGTAAGCTAGCTGACTACTAAAAAGGAAAAATAGCTTCTAATTTATATTAGTTTGAAAGATGGCGCGGCATTAGGATAAACCGGGCAGGTGTGTTGCCATAAGTAAAATTACATATTTTTGTCATTTTCATTTGCGTTTTGTCAGCGCATACCTACTACTGATTTTGACGCTATTGTTGACGAAATACCTTTTCGATATATATATATACATATTAGACAGCATTTTTTAATTTATTTTTTATGAATGAAGAATGAATTACTGTTTCAGTATTGGCTAAGCTGCCGCTTATATAAGCTGTACGAGTCACCAATTATTCAATTTATAAACCAAGTGCTATTAACTATAATTCGCGATAAACCCCATACTTAATGAGACGGGTCATTAAAATTTGGTTAAAATATTGGTTGGCCTACTCTCACCGGATATATGGAGCGTGTATTCGTAAATTGAATTAATCTGTATCAAAGCTGATGTTTCATCAACGTCATACATTATTGACTATTTAATAAGGCTGCGAGGGTTGTGATTGTGAAACATGTTTCGTGATAATTACATGGTACGCAAAAGCTCTCAAGAGCTTTGTTATATATAGCACTCTTTGTTATATTATAATAAAATTGTGTAAAATAATTAATAATTTTGTAAAAATATTTTAAAAAGATGCAACGCCTGTGGTGTTTCTTCCGGCGAGTTCTTCTCCACAGAAGACAGCCAAATTGTGAACTCGCGACGTCGAAAAGTGATTTGTAAAATCTTACTTCGAATAAAAACTCTTTTTAGGTACATTGATTTTTTTTTTATTTGAGCCCACAGAGAGCGATGGAAAAGGCTATAGATATATAAAGTTTCTTTACTTACGCGATCGAATCAGGAATGATGAGATCCGCAGGTGAACCAAAGTCGTCGAGACATAGCGAAGAATAGCTGAACTTTAACCCACTTTTAACGTTGCTTAGTTACAATATAGTTATAGTACCTACTTATTAATATAATTTGGGGGCCAGAAACCATTACCTACATATTTTGTGTAAGCAAGTACCTGTACATTATAGTTTTAAACAAAACTGTATTGTTAGTTTAAAAGGGTAACTGTATGTGCTGATGGAAATAAAGGTATTTTTATTTATTTATTTATTTAATATTTCTGTCCCTTTGCAAAATACCATGAAATAATGTCATAGAAATTTAAATGACAAAAAGTTACAGAACATTGTTTTAACATTTTTCTAGTGTTTTAACTTTAAGCAAATTTTATGATATAAAATTGATAAACGTACCCCTTCCGACCACTTCTGCTCGTTCCGTGGTGGTGAAAAAGCAAATGTTTAATCAATGTTACAATAATTTATTCATCATAGGTTTAAAAAAGCACTTAAGAACGTCAGACTTTAAAAATCTTCGCTGGAACTAGGCTGGCTCTCGTCTTGTACAAGCATAAAATCGGTTCTAAAGAGGCAATCTGATATCAATTTAAATAGAACTGGCAGGTAGGTAGGCAGGTAGGCAGGTAAATGGTTTATTAACATTTATAAATATATAACAAATTTTCCAACAAAAAACTCCACTTTTAGGCTACTTTATATAACCCAACGAAGTTAGCATGTTCTAAGTACGATGAATAAGTAAATAAGTGGCGCCCGGACCTTCATCCAACCTTTTTTATCTCGAGTCGGGAAGTTTTTATCACTTCGCGATTCCACTCAATCTTGACGGTTTTAGAGGCTTATCCAATAGCCCTCTCGAGTATTGAGTCAAAATATAAGGTGCTGGAGGAAATTAAAGGAAATGTAGCAACACATTTCCTCTTATCATGTGGGTTTCGAGGTTAACCTATGTCACCAACCTTGGTGTTAGAATTATTGAGCCACTTAAGGCACAAGATGTAGCGACTATATCCGTAGATAGTTCAAGGGACAAACAGAAAAAAACAGAATCATCATGTTTAAAGCAAATAAATATTTTTTCTTTTCGGACAATAAGGTGGTTCAGTTAGCAATGTCCGAACCAAACAAAGGAATCAAAGTAATATTTAATAGTAATAAAAATAATTATATTAAATTATATTTGATCGACAAGTGAAACCACCGTAAAGTGATAGGAGCCTTTCACTACTCGGCCACGGAGGTCGTTAGGGAAATGTATGAAAGTTTGCGACTACAGAATTTAATTAAGTAAAGTGCCTAGAGAGCTTTGGTGGCCCAGTGGCTAGGTTTAGAGCTCCGGCACGTACCAATGTGTTTTCGATTTCTGGATTCGTTAACATATTATGTTCCTACCGATCTTAGTCGACTACACTAGCCCATTGTAGGTTGGTCAACTTCACACGCAAGAATAACCCATAGGCGGTACAATGATTCTGACACCAGGGTTTGTGTGGTAGGTTAACCACGAAACCTACACGCTTAGCAAGTATAACGTCACTGGTGTGTGCTGGTTTCCTCACGATGTTTTCTTTCACTGTGTGCGTCGAATAAACGTACATTTGAGTTTATACATCGGAATTCATTATACGTTTATTCAATGCTTTTTCGGTGAAGGAAAACTATGTGAGGAATTTAGCTTTTTTCTAAAAATTTATATTATATTGTGTTGAAAAAGTACGACAAATCATGCTTCATAGGACTTGGAGGAAATCAGTGTTCGCTTTGGTCAGAGGGTGCGTGTCAAAGTTTATTTCAGAAAATGACATTGACATGTTTACAAAAAAGAAACCTCAGTAAACCTCATAAGATCCTCAATGAGCCTCTTCTGGCCCTCAGTTACCTCACAACTGGACCTCGCCCTCCGACAAACCTCTTGACAATGACACGGCCGTGTCGATGAAAGGATCGAGCTAGCCCCCCAGCACACACCAGCCTGATTACTACGAGCCTGATGGATCTGAAAATTGTTATCCAGTATCATGTTAAATGACTTGACTTGACGTTGGTACAGATAATGATGATCTTGAGTCTGCAAGATTTCCAACTCCTCATCAAATTAAAGAAGTATTTTATTTGAGCTCATCTGACTTTATCAGCAGATTTTTTTTCCTATATAAATAGGCCACGTAAATTTAAAACTTTTGTGACTGTAATATGTCTTAATCTTAATTCGCGGGCGATCTAATTCATTATTCGTATTCCCAATGGCACAAGCCTTCTTTTAGTGGGCCTCGTGCACTGAATATTAATGTCGTTTGTAAGTACAATCAACTTTTTATTGACTTTCAGGACGGAATTAACTAGAATCGTAATTGGTACCTAAGACATTTATATGCCGGCCTTTTTTATTGGCCTATACGCTTGTTTTGCTAATTCGATTAAGCTTCGCTGGACTTACAAGGTAATAATAGTAACTATGTATTTATTAATCTGTGGCGAAGGGCTCCATACCAACGCGTAACGCGTCTAATAGCGGAAAGTACCAGAATGTTTTAGTATTATAATATGATTTTCATTTACTATTTTATCGACACGAGGCGGTTTATATAGTTTTTTTGAATTTTTTTTGTTTATATTTTATGATTATTAGTTTTTTTGTGTTTTGTATACCTATTTAGAAATTTAAAGATCCTTTCTTTCGTTTTCGTTTCTTACGTTTGTATGTTTATGGTTCCGTTACATGGTCTAAGAAAACAAGATCTTCCATTCGGACCACGTGACTGACACAAGCTACGTCATTTACTTCATTTGGCCTGTTCGTTCATCCTTGTCGAATGCGTATTAATAGACAAGGATGAACAGCGCAAAATGACGTAGGCTTGTATCAGTCACGTGGTTCTAATGGAAGACCTTGTTTTCTTAGACAATGGTTCCGTTATATTCTTTGCTGTATTAAACTGTCCCAAAGGAAATAATAAAAAACTTTTCGAACTAATTAAATGAATAAATTTTGAAACTATCAATCAAATTTATAAGCCGTCCACCAATACAAGGAGGTTCTTAAATCATGTAAATAAAACCCATAAAGCCCCATCAAATTATGTTTGGCTATCATAACAAAGATGTATGGAATAATTTATAATTACATTCCCATAGTTTTACCTCGACAATTATGTATGGTTGAAGATAAATACAAAGTCATTTATGATACAGTTAAGAGCAGGTCTAGTTGAAAGTGTTGGATTATTTATCATTTTTATGTCCGTTGAATAACGGATGGTTTCGCGTGGCACGTGTTCAGTTTGACTTCCTTTAGACCGTAATATGGCTTCGGTCGGGCGCTTTTGACCCAATTATTGCAGATAGATAACTATGGATTATTCAATATCCCTTTGGGTATTGTGTATTGTCCCAATCCTACTATTACCTACATGATTTAAGCAAAAAGGAGGATTTCGATAAAGGTGTATTATTTTATTAAATGATATATCATTGAAATTGACCAAGCTCGCCTAAAGGCATTTATTGCATAATTATAGGTAATTTGTAGGCACACACAATTATGTGTATTTGTATCACTATAATTTGCCGGGCTGGCCTACAATACTTTGTTTAAATAAATAAAAGGAAATGCATATCTATGTCATTAAAGTAAAATTTTCACAACTAAAGTTAACACAATATTCTTACCATAGTCCAATGATATTTGCTTAGAGTATAAATAGAAAAAAATCTGGGAGGATATTTGATTATTATTAACATGAATGATAAAATTTATTCGTGGTTTTTAACACCTGTGAAAACCTTATTTATTTATTAAAATTCAACAGTTTTACAAGTTCAAATGTTATAGTTACCCAAAACACATGGAAAACTTAGAGATCCCCACACCAGCGTCTTTTAATCGTCGTGATCGTGCGTCGCGCATACAATCATCCGCCTCCGTCTTTTGTTTCACTCGCCTTGCTGCCTATGATTGTATGCGCGTCGTCTATGTGCGTCGCGCATACAATCATCCGCGTCCGTCTTTTGTTTCACTCGCCTTGCTGCCTATGATTGTATGCGCGTCGTCTATGTGCGTCGCGCATACAATCATCCGCATCCGTCTTTTGTTTCACTCGCCTTGCTGCCTATGATTGTATGCGCGTCGTCTATGACTCTCCTCGACGTCAAAAAATGATCTTGTGAAATCTTACTTTGAATAAACACTATTTGACTTTGACTTTGACTTTGACTATGTGCGTCGCGCATACAATCATCCGCGTCCGTCTTTTGTTTCACTCGCCTTGCTGCCTATGATTGTATGCGCGACGCACGACGACGACGCTTATAAGACGCTAGTGTGGGGGCCTCTTATGCACTTACAGTAATAAGTAGATGTCAAACGACGATGGCGAGACAATCTAGACGCTTTTAGAAAAACGTAGCAAGTAGGGGCACAGTAGGCTTACTATGTTAGAAATGACAAGCTCGAGAAGCTGTCAAACGCGACATAGTGACATTAGAGCCATAGAAGTTCTGTCAATATGTAAATATGTCGCGTTTGACAGCTTCTCGAGCCTGTCGCTTCTTACGTAGTAAGCCTACAGGAAGAGCAGGTATTGAGAGAGCGGAGAAAGCCCTTTGCCCAGCAGTGGGACACACACGGTTAAAAAAGACAGGATAAGATGTCAAATAGACACAACAAAATAATCTCTTGTCATTCGTGAATCTCATGCTACTTTCAAGTCTTTTACGGTAAGATCAATTCAATATCCTGCCAGAATCGCGGCCTAATGCCATAAATGAAAAGCAAACAGCAGCCTCTATTTCGTACAACATAATAATGTTGTTCTATATTAGACAGGGTTGCCAGCTGCATCATAATAAACATAAAAGTATACTCGAATGAACCAGTTATTAAACATCAGGCCTACTATGTAAGTAGCGACAGGCTCAAGAAGCTGTCAAACGCGACATAGTGACATTAGAGCCATAGCAGTTCTGTCAATATGTCGCGTTTGACAGCTTCTCGAGCCTGTCGCTACGTACATAGTAGGCCTACTGAGTAGTAAATAAATTAGTAACCAAAAACTTCTAGAAATAAATTGATTTGAAAAGTAAAAATTGTGCAGATGAATTAAAATTATGTTTAAAAATACGAATGCATTTATTTCAAGTGTTTGATATTTAGACATTTTCATTTCTCCGGCCGCGTACGAAACCGGAGGATAGTAACTAGTTATGATAGAAGAAAAAATACTCTTTGTACGGTTGCATATTAGAAAATCAAAACTTCATCGACCAAATTTTAAAAGAACAACAACTGAAATAACTAAATTTAAATGACCAAATGTTTTATTTAGAAAAAAATTATAATCCAAATGTATGTGTCATCAAATGGACGACTGATCAAAAGTTGCTAGATCAAAATTTAAAGTGCCAAATCATTCCTAGTTTTATTATCGTGAATTCTTCAGTGTTTTGTTTACCTTCCACAGTCTAATAAATTAGTTAGTTTGCAATTATAAACGTTTACATATGTTATAGGGCCTAGGCTAAATTAGTTCACCAGGCGGGTGCGAGCGAAGCGAGCACGGGAGTTCAGGGCACCCCTACTTCGGATAGTATAGGTTCGAAGATACCCTTCGTGTTAGGTTACACATTAACCTAAACAAACCTAACCTTACCTAAACCCAGTTTAGCCTAGGCAAAACTAGTTTGACCCAAAATTGGGTTTGGCCGGTAACATATAGGTAATAATAAGGCAATTTTGGTTTGGCTGGTGAAACCAGTTGATAATTAATAAATGAACCAAAAATCCTTTTAACCTTTAAACGATTTGGCCTATAGTGTCATAGGTAATTTAAACGTTGATATTCCAGACTTTGGTCAGTTGAACTTTTGGTCAAATGACCATTGATATTTTAAAATTTGTTCATTTGTTCGTTGTTATTTTGAAATTTGCTCAATGAAGTTTTGATTTTTTAATACGTAACCCTTTGTACGATACCAATTACTAAACAAAATATTTTTTTATTTATTGTTTTTAATATTATAAACTAAGGTATTTTATTGAGATTTTAAGTGAGAACATACTCCGGCTACCAGCACAGAAGAAAATACTGCTGCTGTTGTTATTGTTTTGTTTTATTGTCTCTTTATTTTGTGTTATATTTTTTTAAAGCAATTTTTATCATTCAACTTAACTCGTCTGGCAGGCAACCCTGTGATAATAATATTTTGGCCTGAAACCGTTTTTTTTTCATCTGAAAGATAGGATTGCCTCTGATTGAACCACCCTTGGGAGGTAATAATAAACAAGAACAGAATAGAAACAATACAATATATGAATAAAAACATAAAATATAACAATACGTAAAAAAATTAAAACCCCCGCCACAAACCGTTACTTGATCCTTTCAACAACTAGAAAAGAGCTGATAATCTTCAAATGGCTGAAGATATTTATGATAGCTAAGAACACTCTCGATTGTTACGATTGTTCACGGGTCTTAGCGCGATAATTTTTAATAGGTAGGTATGTATTACGTACGATACATTATTTTGCCCGACGTTATCGCGCTAAGACACGTAAACAATCGTAATAATGTGTAGTAAGCGCGAAAGCCTCAAACAAACACCCTATAGTGACACCTTGCGAACAACAAAAACTAGCTCAAAATCGGCTCATCCGTTTAGGAGCTACGATGCCACAGTCAGACAGACAGACACAACCCTATAACACCTCTTTACGTCGGGGGTTAAAAATAAAAAAGACAAAGCATTTTCTCATAAAATCACGTGCGATCTGAATTACACATACAAAGCTAGGTTGCTATTTATTTGAATTATGTCGCTAAGTGAACCTTCTATAGTGACTACTATTTGGTATTCTGTGGTACGGTCAAGAGAGATAAGCTGAACACGCGCACCGCTATTCTCGTCCTTATTCTACGGACATAAGAGCGGTACAATATCCAAAATATTCAGCTTAGAGTGCTCTTAACTGTACCAAGCTCAGCAGTAATTGCGAGGAACATTATAATGTTAGTATTGATTCAATTATGAGGGTAGACGAAGATGACTTCACAAAAATAGGGAAAACACAGGATTAGGGTGCGAAAGGGAGAGAAAATAAATGTAGCTCCCTCTCTTACTGACATTATTTTGTAAGTAATTCTGTCTGAAAGGTCTGAATTGTGAAACAATTTATAGAGAAAATTTGCAAGGTGAAAGATAGAATATAATATAGTTCACTATAACAATAGTAAAATATATGTTCTAGCGGGAAAAAATATAACGCGTGCTTAAGCGTGCTTAAAGAAATAAAAATAAAAAAGAAGACGTAGTATTTAACTAGGTTGTAACACTATTCATACTAATTTACTATTTAATAAAGAATATTCTACAATTGGCTAAAATGAAATAATTGGACCCACAGCTACCAAATATAAAAATAGTTCTAATCGTAAAAAAAATATATACTACTTCCTTAGCTACATTCCATTACGTTTTCATCCAGAAATCTGAGTCAACTCTATTTAACACAAAACTTGTAGTTGTTCAGTGTTCCTCAAACTTTTGCAAGCTTTTACCAGCGATTTAAACTCCGAGTTAAAAAGATAACAGATCCCACACTAACGCCTCAGGTCATTAAAAAAAATAGGAACTTTAAAAATAGTACAGTTTTGGACTTAACTATAAAATAAAGAGGTTAATCATTTGTCGAATTATCTAAAACATGCTCACTGATTCTTTTTTTTAGGTAAATATAGGTATTGACTAAATTTCCCAACAAAAATATTCGAAATCGACATAAAAAATCGAATCTCACATACAAAATAGTCATTTTAATCGGACAATTTGTGAACCCTTCAGGTAACAACGCCCGTACCCGCACAACGCATGTACAGTAAGCAGCACATGCGGCTGGACATTATGACCTTGAGAGCGCCCGTATTCCGTAGCGGTAGGGGTGAATTTTGCAGTGCAAGTGTCCAACCGCATGTGCTGGCTTCTGTACCTAAAACTATCTACATAACAGTGTGAAGAAGTAATTTTATTTTCCTTTACAGGAAAAGTTTGTTTTGGAAAGATGATCAGATTTATTGTCTAAACATTTACTTTCATTTCCTTTTTTTACTTTTTTAAATTTATTTTCAAATTAGAACAAATTACATACATAGCTAATACTATTCGCCAAACTGGTTAACAGGTTTATTGGCGGAACAATTTTCGTTCTCCTGAATTGTCATTTATATAAAACATTAAACGAGTATAAATCGTCACTTATATACCTAGTATACGAAGCGACAGTTTGCAGTCATTCAGAAGTTGGTCAGTACTTCGGAAGGGCAAGTTTTAAATTCTTAATACATTTTAAAAGCTTCGTGAGGGCTATGCTGATGAAAAACTGGTTGCATTAAAACCTTTTTACTGCCGTGACTTCCATTGAAATATGATACCGAGTCCAAAAACATAATTCACGGTCAAAATTAGTTAAGTTATTGTGCTATATACTCCGTGAAATTTTACACCTTATAAACATAAAAATATTCTTCGAAAACCCGCTGTTTGGTGCTAGCCATGGTCTAAAAAAACAAGGTCTAACATTAGACCGCGTGACTGACACGAGCTACTTCATTTTGCCTATTCATCCTTGTCGAATGCGTGTAATAGACAAGGATGAACAGCGCAAAATGACGTAGGCTTGTGTCAGTCACGTAGTCTAACGGTTAGACCTTGCTTTCTTAGAGCATGGTGCTAGCTAACTGAATGCAATTTTTTTCTTGATATACATACGACGACGCCGACATAATATTTCACTAGCAGAAGGGAATTACGTAAGGCATAACATGAACTCTGGCTGATTTCATGTCAGTTTGGCTTGGATAGGTTGGGGTGGTGTTTTGACCATGTATGCACGCATACGGAGGTGCGGGTTCGAGTGCCCGAGCATTGATGTTTCATCCGGCTTCGACTTTCGGTTGAAAGAGACGAGCAACTTAACTTCTTATCCACATTGCGCACACACTGCGCGAACCTGCCAGTTATGTTTAAACCACGTTTAAACTGATATCGTATCGCCTCTTTTAGATTATTTGATCTCTTTTTACATTGCTTAGGCTGCTTTTCAACCAGCGATGAGCGATGATGCGTAGCGAGGAATGTGTTCGTCAGGAACCAGTAGAAACGCTCCATTTATACCTGGCCTCGATCACTGCAGCGATTCTATTGGTTCTTTACAAACACTCCTCGCTCATCTCTGGTGGAAATGCAGCCGACTTGTACATTCGTTTGAGACGAGAGCAGGTCTAGGCTTGAGCAAAGCATTTTAACTTCAAAAATGACGTCATTAAGTGTTCTGAGGGAGCCTATAATGAATAATTTTTTTTTTTTTCTTTTTAAATTAGAGGTTTTAGCGGGCACGCAGGAATTGAGCCCAATATAATTATTATAAAGCACTTATTAATAGTTTCACGTACTATAAAGATTTATACTTAGCAGTATACAGCCTGCAAAACTTTATAAGCGCATTCCCGGATTAGCCACACTTGGATAGTTGCTCTAGTTGAGCAATTTGGTGAGCTTGCAGTGACCGCTTTGCACGGAATACTGGGTCTTAGATACTATAACTTGACACAGGACATTCATCATACTCATACTAATATTATAAAGAGGAAAGATTTTTATTTTTGTGTGTGTGTATGTTTGTAATGAATAAACTCAAAAACTACTGAACCGACTTCAAAAATTATTTCACCATTGGAATGCTACATTCACCGGTTATGTCACTAGCATGTGTTAATCCAGAGTGTCAGCTAACTCCATACCAAATTTTATTAAAATCTCTCCAGAGCCGTTTAGACGTGAAGAAGTAACAAACATACACACTCACAAATTTTCGCTTTTATAATATTACTAGCTTTCCGCCCCGCGGCTCCGCCCGCGTTAAACATTTTTCTCGTGGGAATGAGTTTATTTTTTAATTTCTCTTTGTAAAAACCATCCTTGGACTGCTACGAACATTTAAAAAAAGTATTGTTTAAATTGATCCAAGCTTTGTTGCTGAGTTATGCGCTTACCAACACATTTTGCGATTCATTTTTATATCACTACATAGTATAAAATAAAGTCGCTTTCTCCGTCCCTATGTCCCTATGTCCCTATGTCCCTATGTCCCTTTGTACGCTTAAATCTTTAAAACTACGCAACGGATTTTGATGCGGTTTTTTTTAATAGATAGAGTGATTCAAGAGGAAGGTTTATATGTATAATACATGCATAATATACTGAAGGATAACCCACAATAACCATTTTCCCGTGCGGAGCCGGGGCGGGTCGCTAGTATAAAATAAAGTCGCTTTCTCTGTCCCTATGTCCCTCCCTTTGTACGCTTAAATCTTTAAAACTACGCAACGGATTTTGATGCGGTTTTGTTTAATAGATAGAGTGATTCAAGAGGAAGGTTTATATGTATAATACATGCATAATATACTGAAGGATAACCCACAATAACCATTTTCCCGTGCGGAGCCGGGGCGGGTCGCTAGTTATATATAATATTAGTGTGATATTATAGTTATACTCGTAGGTAATGGCTTCTTCTTCTTGTCGATTCGGCGACTAAATTTTTAAAGACCAGAACTCCGCCACGGAAACAGCATTTTCCGTGGCATTGTAAAGGTCTTCGCGTTAGGTAATGGCTGTGATATTTTGAGACTCTGCAACACCAATTATTATGCTGCCGCACGCCCACAGCTGGTCACAGTTTGCTCGAACTTATCTACGGTATTAACACAGTTCCTGATTGCCACTTACGAGGAATTTGTAATATTAAATTTAATACCTTGCGCGAAACTGACAGTTGACCGGCCCCGTAGCCTAGTTGGTAATACGTCTGCCTTCAAAGCACAGAGTCACAGGTTTAAACATTCGTGTGTTCACTTTGTAGATAGATAGATGAAATCTTTATTGACTCAGGAAATAGGACAGCACTGAATAGATGATAAGTCTTGAAGTCGTGTGTCCCGAAAGATATATTATCGTTACCGAGTTTTTAAAAACCCCCAGCGCCATCTAGTAACAAACTGGAAACAATTCTAGTATATTTGTTTTTTTTTTTGTTTTTTGTGCCGTAAATTTATATTTTTTCAATTGTTATACTTAATAACAGTATCGTATTAAAGACAGAGCATTTAAATAATATATGTATTTCAAATTTATGGATTTTCGATATATACATTTACATTATGGATTTTAATATACAGGGCGTCCCACGGCTATGCCACATGGAGGGAAAGTACCTTAAATATTGTAGGTAGAACATTTTACTGAAAGAAGACATTATTTTATTTCTAAAAACTATTAAAACTGCATTCATACATTTTTTAATAATTACATGGTTGAACCGGGAATCGAACCCGCTATACGAAAAAAAAAAGATCCTGTAGTTTTTTTCATACCGGTCAAAAGGCTTCATCATAAAGGTTATTTTTTGCTAAATAACATAGTGTCAGAAATAAAAGGAAGACTATGTATTTTAACATTTTTAATACAAAATTTATCAATTTTATCAAATGCTCAAAATTACGCAGTTGAATACAAATCACACTCTTTATTTCACTCCCTGTCGATTTTTTTAACTTGTTGTGGTGGATATTTATAATAATACGTCTAAGGTCTATTTGTAGCTCGTGGACACTTTCGTACCGGTTCTTGTAAACTCATTTTTTTAACATAATCCCATAAAAAAATCTAACGGAGCTAGATCTGTCGATCTCGGCCGGCTACATCAAATGTTAAAATTCATAGTATTCCTTTTATTTTTGATACTATGTTATTTAGAAAAAAATAATTCTTATGATGAAGCCTTTCGATTGGTATGATAAAACTACAGGGTGATTTTTTTTTCTCGTGTAGCGGGTTCGATTCCTGGTTCAACCATGTAATTATTAAAAAATGTATGAATGCAGTTTTAATAGTTTTTAGAAATAAAATAATGTCTTCTTTCAGTAAAATGTTCTAACTACAATATTTAAGGTACTTTCCCTCCATGTGGCATAGCCGTGGGACGCCCTGTATACCCTATACATAGATAGTAATCGACGAAAAACCGGAAATCGATGTAAAGGATAGCCGTTTGGTACACAGGTACTTTAGGTCCCAACAACCCCTTAAAAAAGTCATATACCAACGCGTCTAGGGGCGGCTCAAGGGAGCCTCGGACCACGGCCTAGCGCGTTGATAGTGAAAAACATCGTGAAGGAGACGACGCCTGAGGGGCTCCGTCTCTGATTTTCAATTTTGATGTTGGTTCTGGCCGCGCCCCCGCCGGCGAGTGCGGGCGGAATCTGGTTCGTCTCCGGAAACTACAAGCATAGTCCTCTCCATCGCTATTTGGGTGAGTTTGAGCCTTCTTATGACGCCCATCGTAAGCGACAACGTCTCCAATCCGTAAGTCATCACTGGCGACACGAATTGGTCAAAGATTGTAGACTTAAGACACTGCGGTATTTGGGACGAAAAGTTATTTCGTAAGTTTCCGAACGCTGGTCACTTGAATCCTATTTAAATCAAAATAAAATTCGTCTACGCTCTGCTACGATGCTACGATATTGCTACGGCGTAGCTGCAGCTACGAAATTCGATATCATCGTTGGAAATTATATTGAAAATATTATACAGGGCGTCCCACGGGAATGCCACATGGAGGGAAAGTACCTTAAATATTATAGATAGAACATTTTACTGATGTATTACACATATAAACCTTCCTCTTGAATCACTTTATCTATTTAAAAAAACCGCATCAAAATCCGTTGCGTAGTTTTAAAGATTTAAGCATGCATAGGGACATAGGGACAGAGAAAGCGACTTTTTTTATACTATGTAGTGATAAAAATATTACTTATAAATATTATTCGATAAAATAACTTAGGAAATAAGCTTTATTCCACGGATCTTTATCCTTATCTTAGTTAGCCTTATGTGTCCCACTGCTAGGCAAAGGCCTCCCTATAGATCCTATTCTTATAAAATTTCTTAAGTCACTTCAGTAACCAGTTTATAATATCCAGAATGCATTATTTTCAAAAAGATTTTCGCATTTATTTATACATAATATATCAAGACGTCTTTGTAACTAAATACGGTAGCAAGGGCTCTCGAAATAGTTACAATCCTCTTGAGACGGGCGGTCATTTTGCTCTGTCTAAACAAAGACGGTAGCGTCGGGTAAGCTATTAGATAATTTGGCAAGATAACCCCGTTTGTCTGACTTGTTGTTTTGAAATAAATGAAGAAAGTATATCGACGTGAAGAGGAGAGATTAAGTGACTTGTAGAGAATTTTGATATACTTACTTCGTTTTTAAATAGATGGGCACACAATTCAAATTAATTAAAGTTATTTATTGCACGAAAAAGGCACATGGTGAAACATATACTACAAAGTATTTTCTTCCAGCAACCTTGGTGGTTTAGAGCAGGCAGGTAGAGCCGTTAAAACGGCGTTACACGATAAGTAATTATGTTCAAAACAAAAAATATACAATAATATTTTTTACATATTAATAACTTATGTTTGACATAACTTAGTCTGGAGGTGTCTACAGTAATTTGAGCGTTTTGACAAGTAGTTCTGTAGTGAACATTTTTGTTTGCCGAACTGGGAACCGAAAAGGACGCAATATGAATGAATCTTATGTAAAGGATGACAAGTGAACGATAAGCAGTACAAATACAAATACAATAAATCTTTATTGCACAAAATAATTTAGGTAGTTGCATAATTAGGACAGGAAAAGAAAGAATGCAAATAGCAGCCTCCTTGCAATAGCGTAGTTGCCCAAATAATGTGTGACATAAGCAAGACTACATAACTTACTTTACTACACCTATAAACCTCGTAATAACAAAGCGTCATATTTGAAACCCGCCTCGTCAGCAATGTTCCTCGTCCCAATAAGGCAGCGGTAAGTAACATGCGGACCACCAGATATTTTTTGAAATAGCACATGCTTATTTACTTACCTACAAATTATTAGGCAAACGTGTATCACGAAATATTAAAGTTTCAAGACATTAACTATCGATCTCGCAACTACATATGGGTTAAGCTCAACATCTATATAATAAAACTGTAGAGGTCAAAAATCTGTACATAGAATAAAAATGCTAAAAATCGAGCCAGGGGGATGTAAAAAGTGATATAGAACATAACCAGATTTTTTTTTATTATTTGTTTCTCTGTTTGTATGTTTGTACTGGCTAATCTCCAAAACTGTTGGACCGATTTGAATTAAAATTTGCATGGTAGTAGTACCTTATACCTGGTCAATATCATAGATAGTTTCTACCGCGGAAAAATATCTCATTCCTAAGGAAAAGTCAAAATACAACGCAGGCGTAGCCGCGGGCGGACAGCTAGTAATTAATATTATAGAGGTGCGTATGTGAATCATCATTCTCAAACATGTTTTTTACGTATATTATTATATTATGGAAAATCTATGCGGACACAATTGTGGGCAAAAGCAAATAAAATTATAAATTATTTTTCTGTCTTTCTATTTTATATAACGTAGCACGTAAAATACAAAATGAATATAGGTAACTTTATTTAAATTGTGTCATATTTAAGTTGTCTGTTCTTTTTGGACCACGATAGTGTTTTTTTTATATCCGGAGTCCGGACCAAATTCAAACCTTGTCGACCCCTGCTAAAAGGTATGAAGTGCTCTGATAAGGCACGGGCAGCCATCTTGTAATTTCGGAGTTGCGAAGCCTACGATATGAAGGGACCGCAGTTTGAGACTTAGCAGCTGTATGATAAGAATATTGCTGGAATTTACTTAGCGGGTAAATTTTTACAATATTTTCGTATGGAATTGTAAGCAAATTGCGAAAAAAGAAACAATATTTAAAAGCATGAAATATACTGACAATAATTTAAACGCGAGTTTTAAAATACACTGCAATGGCCTGACTAAATAATCACACTTTTAAAATTGGAATTATTTCAAATGATTATTTTTAAAATTTTACTCTTATAAAAGTTAAAAATGTTACTATTTTATAGTTGACTAGTTTATTTGAGAGCAAATAAAATTTGCAAAAAAAAACGTTTTATTTATTTTAATTTTTTTAAACCAGTGTGTAGATTACCAAATAAATTATGAAACGAGGGTCTTCTCGATTTTTAGACGAAAATTTTAATATTTGCGTGTTGGCAAGTTGTGATTCTCGCTCCGATTTAAGTGAATACATTTCATAATTTATAGAACCTTGGAGGCCATGGTACACGAAATGTGATAGAAAAAATAAAATACTGTAATGTAGAAAATAAGCTATAAAATGACCCCCAGGGCAAAATGTTGCAAGCGACGTAGATTGCTCTGTTGTAAATGGTTTCGTAGCGTAATGTTGATGCCGTAAAAATAAGTGGAGAGCCCTCACGCGATTTTGAGATTGTTTTAAAAGGGACGAAATGCGAAACGTACGTTAAGGTGATAGCGTAATGTTTGTATTTTTAAAAGGTTTATTTGTGTTTTTAAACATTATTTTTATTAAATATTTTAATCAATTTCGGTGAAGCTTAATTAATTCATCGTACCTTTCTGAAACAAGCGTAGGTCAATTTAAAAAAATTGACGCAGGCGTCTCTTTCAGTGACCGCGAAAGCAAAATATCATAATTATGTATTTTATACCTAATCATTTTATAATATTTTATAGCCTGAAGACTATCTTCTTATTTTATTAAACACTTGAAATATAAACATTAGTACAAAGAACATCATAATTATTTTAGACCAGCTGTCCGCCCGCGGCTACGCCCGCGTTGTTTTTCGACTATTCCGTACACAGTTTCCCGTAGAATCGAGATATTTTCCCGTGGTAAAAATATCTAAGATGTTGAACGGGGATATAAGGTACCACCACGCAAAAAATCATTTAAAAGTTTCAAAGATTAGCCCGTACAAACAGAGAAACAAAAAATATCTAAATTTGTTCTATTTCACTTCTTACATTCTGCTGACTCGGTTTTTGACCTCTACAGTTTTATTATATTATGTAGAAGATAAGAAATGTTCACTGCATTTTCTGATAATGTTAAAAAGTCACATAATAATGCAAATTTCTCTTACAGAAGTTTAGAATTTAACTTGAAGTCCATTATTTTGCAATTTTCCTAACAACCCGATGTGGTTAACTTTTATAAGCCATTTCAAACCATTATAGGCCACAACTAAAATTGCCCGTCGGTATTGCTAGCAATTTCATAATCAAGACTTTACTTATACATGTGCTAACATGCAAATATGTGCAATTTGACATAATTTTACGTACTGTGGCATTGGCTGTGCCCTTTTCCAGTGAATTAAAATATCATTTGCGCTTTTATATATACAAAAACACACACATAAACACACACACTTTTAGCTTCGTTAATGAAGGCCGCCTTTTGACTCTTCCGTTTTGTTCTGTTCTTGGTGTCAATAGAGTAAGAAAGAGGGACTGGGAAATAAAGAAATTAGAAGGAAAAGAGTAAGTAGGTATAGGTACTAGCAGAATAATAAGACAATAGAGACAATATCAGAAGAGGAAGATTAGATCACAGTAGAATAGAATAGAGACAAAAGTGACAGATGTAGACAGATCTAGATGTCCCATTTATGAACAACAAGCTTTCCGCCTCGCGGATCCACTTGCGTTAACAGTTTTTCCCGTAGGAAGGAGGAATTTTCCCGTGGTAAAAGGTAGCCTATGTCACTGGGCGGTCACTCCATACTGAAAACGCGTTGTCAATGGCGCTAGGCGCTATTTAAAACACCCCAGAACACCACCGGCGGAGTCCCGCGGTGCCTGCGGGGTGCGGGGCGTGGGGCGCTATATCGGGCGGGGACTCATTTTGGCGCGGGGGGTGAGTGTCCTTTCTGTACGGGTTAGTACTATTATTTTCTTCTGTGCCTATGTTGCTCGCTAAGGTCTATTCGAGGAAATGGAGTGGCCTCCCACACGCAAAAAAGGCGCATTAGTTGTCGAGTTGCGGAAACAGGCTCGCCATACCATACCAATACGGTAGAATACGGAGAACAGAGGCGAATAGCAATATACTCCAGTGTACTCCTCGACTAATGCCATTGTAAAAGCAGTTTTCACATAATATATAGAGTTATGAGTAAATGGTATCTCGAGAGGCTACGGGGAGAAAAGACCTAAATCACTACATAGTATAAAATAAAGTCGCTTTCTCCGTCCCTATGTCCCTATGTCCCTATGTCCCTTTGTACGCTTAAATCTTTAAAACTACGCAACGGATTTTGATGCGGTTTTTTTTAATAGATAGAGTGATTCAAGAGGAAGGTTTATATGTATAATACATGCATAATATACTGAAGGATAACCCACAATAACCATTTTCCCGTGCGGAGCCGGGGCGGGTCGCTAGTACTATATAAGTAGATGTATTTTATACGAATATTCATTTCAGTCTTAGTACAGTAGCCAGCACATGCAGCTCGACATATTGATCTTGAGAGCGCCCGTATTACTTAGTGGTAGGGGTGAATCTCGTAGGTAGTGCGAATGATAAATCGCATGCGCTGACTTCTGAATTTTTTTTTACTAGCTTACCACCCCGGGCTCCGACAGCATTAACAGTTTTTTTCCGTGGGAATCATGGTCCAAAAAAACAAGGTCTTACAATTAGACCACATGACTGACACAAGCCTACGTCATTTTGCGCTGTTCATCCTTGTCTATTACACGCATTCGACGAGGATGAATAGGCAAAATGACGTGAAAATGACGTAGACTCGTGTCAGTCACGTGGTCTAATTGTAAGACCGTTTTCTTAGACCACGGTGGGAATGAGGTATTTTCTATTCTATAGGTATATAGTCATTATTGTATAGTTGTATTAAAATCTATTCAGTAGTTTTTGCGTGAAAGAGTAACTTACATCCATCCTCACAAATGTTTCGGGGTAATAAAAATAAAAATGCAATTTTATTTACCGACGAAGACCGCCATAAAAGGGTGTTCAGTTATTTTAATTCAGAGATTCGTGGTATTACCATGTACCTATGACAAATCTATTTATTTTTATCAAACAGCTGACATACCTACTCTTGGATCTTTGACACAGTTCATTGCAAAGTTGATAATAATATAACTAGTATAAGAAACGATAACGTTGATTTATGAGTACCTATACTTTGAATTGAAATCTTATAAAACTGGAATCGATTATGTAACAGATTTTCTGGGCTACAAAAAACAAACAAAAATTTAAAACAGCTAGCTTTGATATTAAGGAAAAGACGACTAATGCTCACATAGTTTATAAAAAACATAATTAATGAAACATAGGCATTTAAACTATACCATGGCTACTATTTGGTATTCTGTGACCATGGTCTAAATTCTAAAGGATAATCATACTTCTCCTAACACCGTGTATGCACAGGCATGCTCCTGCATAAATATACTTCTGCATCCAAGGTTAACAAAGGTGACATGTAACGCCTTATCTAAAGTATGTCTATGCATTAAACTGTTGCGCCTGCTTCACCAGGACCTTGGCGGCTGAAGATTGAAGTTAGGTAGGTTTACTTGCATGTATAGTTAATTTCCGACGATCTGGTGAGGGTCGCGGGAAGCCGCTGGATGCGGGCAGCGCAGGACCGATCATTGTGGAGATCCTTGGCGGAGGCCTTTGTACAGCAGTGGACGTCTTTCAGCTGAAATGATGATGATAGTTAATTTGCCTCGTGATTAATTCCTGATTAATAAGATTTTATTTAAACGTGACATTTAATACAATCAATACTGTACATCACTCTATCTTAGTACGTCTATACCATGTTTTAAGCAAATTTTTTTTTTCATTTATATCACAGATATGATATACTAGCTTTCCGCCGTGGCTCCGCCCGCATTTAAAGTTTTTCCTGTGGGAATGAGGCATTTTCCCGCGGTAAAAGGTGGCCTATGTTACTCAGAGTGAATGTAGTTTTCTAATAGTGAAAGAATTTTTGAAATCGGTTCAGTAGTTTTTGAGTTTATTCATTACAAACACACACACACACACACAAAATACAAATCTTTTCTTTTTATAATATTAGTATGATTATTCGACCGTACTAAAGTTCAAAGTGTTTACCTTTCATGTGTTTACTGTCTATGCGCTAGTACTATAATAATACTCTGTGGTTTCACCCCGAAAAGCACAAGTATACACTGGTACATATATTATTCTTGATACTATAATAAATTAATAACAACACATCGCATTCGATAAAAAAACTGGTGCGGTAAAGACGTGTATCAGCACGTATCAGTTGGTAACCAATGGACGGCCGGCTAATGTCAAAAGGTCCCAAGACTCATCCAATGTGGTACATCTTTTTAGTGTGGACGTGTGTAACTATGACATACTATAGTGTTTATCATTTAAATCAGTATCGTGTGAAGCGCGTTCCAGTCGAATTTCTGATAAACTCCCAAAATTCGTGCGGCGAGTGCAGGGATGAGTTCCTTCTCCTAATCCTAGTGCATACAAGTTTGCCAAACATCAAGAAACGGACAGCCATACGCGAAACGTGGGGCAAACATTCCAAGTGTGTCAAAGTTCTGTATTTAATGGGAACGAGTGATGACGAAAATCTCATGCAAAAGGTGAAGTTAGAAAGTGAAAAGTATCAGGATATAGTTCAAGGGGATTTCTTGGACACTTACCGCAACCTGACTTACAAACACGTGATGGGGCTGAAGTGGGCGTCGTGGTACTGCCCCCAGGCGAGGTACGTGGTCAAAGCTGATGATGACGTCATGGTACGACCCGATATCCTGTACGACCTCCTCAATAAAGACTACTGGGGCGCCAAGGACTTGATAGCGTGTACTGTCAGACGTAACACGTATGTTTTCAGACAGAAATCCAGATGGTCAGTAACTAAGGAGGAGTATTCCGAAGATAGGTATCCTGATTATTGTTTAGGTAAGTTGCGGAGATATAATAATGATTTAAATTTACATTTCAGTTAGCTTATTTTCGATTTCACAAATATATTTACAACCAGTTATTTTCCGTAGGGTCAGTTTTGAGTTTCGTGCCATTACACGTAGGTATACATATTACAATAAATTTAATGATTCCTGGATATTTTCTATGAAAGCCGCGGAAACCTTTCATTGTTACCCGACTGCCGAGGGAGGGTTATGTATGATGTATTTGAAGTGTATGGTGGTGTATGTAGTGTATGCAATAATAGTTCAGCTCGATCTGTAGCCTAAATGGCTTGATGGATTTTAACGTGAGAGGCGTAAAATTATAATGATAATAACATGTGGGGACACCTCACACACGGCCACCTGACCCCAAACTAGGCAGAGCCTGCATGCCTGCGCGTGCCTGTAGGTATCGTTAAATTCGTGATACTGCGTTTAAGGCTGCACACACCAAAAGGTACCGATAAACATAAACACAAGATAATAAATTAAATTATCACCTATAAACATAGTGTAGGTACATATAAAATAAAACTGATACAGGGTAGAAAATAGAAAGACATGATGTGAAAATATTGAAGTAAGGGTTATGAAAAAGAATAATATTCATAATCTTTCAATTAAATTTGAAATGAGAAATTAAAAAAAAGACGTCAGTACGAGTATAAAGTTAATCTTTCACGTAACTGAATGTTTTTTTTGCAATAATATAATAGTTATTGAAATACTATCCCATAGGTTACGTAAGTTAAAGCCCAATACACACGTAGCTATAATCTATATTAATATGCCCAGCTCTAACTTATATTACATCTCGCCACCACACATGGTAGCTGTATTGAAATATATATTTTCACCCTGACTGCGTCCACTTACGGAATACCTATAATGTGTCAAGATTTATATTAATATGCCGTGCTATATCGGTCGCTTGCTGTGACGTCACCAAAATATGTCGACCGATATAGCAAGGCATATTAATATAAATCTCGGTACATTAATATAAATTTCGACATATTATAGGTATTCATTAGTGGACGCAGTAAGGGTGAAAATATATATTTCTATACAGCTACCGTGTGTGGTGGCGAGATGTAATATGTTAGAGCTGGGCATATTAATTAGATTATAGCTACGTGTGTATTGGGCTTGGTAAAAAATTATCCATACGTTATTTTTTCTATGTTAATTTATATTACCGTAACTGTATATTTTTATTTGCAATAAATAATAATATATAAATAATAATAATATAATAAATAAGCAGTGACTTTAGAAGAGAAGAATTCTATTGTTATGTGAGCATTTTTATAGTTTGCGTTAGTACTATTATTTGTATATTGTGTGGTAATAGTAAGGAATACCCTTTACAAGAATGACCTTCTTCTTCTTCTTTAGCGTGTGGGTTTCGAGTTTAACCTACCTCACAAACCCTGGTGTCAGAATCATTGAGTCGCCCATGGTCTAAAAAAACAAGGTCTAACAATCGGAATGTCAAACTTGACACAAGCCTGTTTGATCTTGTTTTCTTAGACCATGGAGCCGCCTATGGCAATGACATTGACTCTACGATCTTCTGAATTTCAGGACCTTTCATCATCTACTCAGCAGACGTGGTCCAGAGACTATTAGAAGAGTCCTACAGGACTCCTTACTTCTGGATTGACGACGTCTACGTCTCCGGCATCCTAGCCAAGAAGATTGGATTGAAATCCCACATCAATTTGTACAATAAATGGTATTTTTCTAATACCGATGCTCTAGAAGGACCGGGAAAGGCGAAACGATTTATTTATGGACCTATAGAACTGACACCAGAGGAAATTTATGAGATTTGGAATTTGACAGCCAAAGAGAGTAATGCGACAAGTAATTCATAAGAAGTCGGTTCCAAACTATATCACTACGTCCGTGGTTCCAACAAAAGTTCCAACCAAAAGTAGGGACTACTATTTGGTATTCTGTGCCAAAAGTTTTGCAATGGCGGTACGCGGAGCAATAAGGTGGAAAGGGATAATGCACTAGAACTCATTTTGGCAAACCTAGAAAAAATTATGGTGAAAAACCTACACACAATATTAAATTCTGGTGAGGGTCGCGGGAAGCCGCTGGATGCGGGCAGCGCAGGACCAATCATTGTGGAGATCCTTGGGGGAGGCCTTTGTCCAGCAGTGGACATCTACAGGCTGAGATGATGATGATGATGAATGTTAAATTCAAAGTTGTATTCAACCAGCACTGAGATTGTATTCAACCAGCACTGAGATTTGTATATAATATAATAAGGTTATAATATAAGTTATAAGTTAAAATTTTTAAGTAAAAAATTATTTTCTTCTTTTTAGAGCTTTTAAATAAAAGCTTTCTTAAAAAAAATTTCTTTTTGCATTTAATTTTGGACTATCGGGTTATTCAACATGCAATAATGCTACGCGGGGGATGCCGCGGGTATTAAATAGTTAAAAATATTATTTAACAAAGCAATATTTTTAGTCGTCATTTTTCTACTTCAACAATATTATGAGTTGTCATTTTTCTACTTCAACATTATTATGAGTTGTCTTTTTTCTACTACGACATTTTTACATACTGACATTTTTCTACTTAGGCATTAATATTTATAGACATTAGACATTATTATACCTAGTCATTTTTCCTTATGGACATTAGTCGCCTAAATCACCGTGATTCTGGGTAGGCTAAGTGATTAAATCCGGTACTTTTGCGACACAAGCATAGGTTAATAATTAAAAAAGAAGGCTAGGCGATACGCTCAAGTGTGTGTGTGTGTGTCTCCCAACTAGCTTTGTATATGGATTGCAACATCGTACTAATATTTGTCCAACATACTAATATTTTAAAGAAAATATATTTGTCAAGTATTTTTGTGTGTGTATGTTTGTAAGAATAAACTCATAAACTACTGGGCCGTTTTCAAAAATTCTTTCATCATTAGAAAGCTATATTCACCCTAAGTAACATAGGTTACCTTTTACCGCGGGAAAATGCCTCATTCCCACGGGAAAAACTGTTTAACGTGGGCGGAACCGCGGCAGAAAACTTGTAATATAAGCTTCTAAATAATAAAATATATTCGATGAGTATTTGAACATATAAATCATATTGTACTCGTAAGTGCATATCGAAGTACCATTAAATTATTAATTAAATAAATATTTTTATTGTTTAAATGCAGTAAAGATATAACATACATACCTAGCTTGTACGTTTGATTTTTTTTGTCAAGCTGGTCTTGTGATTTTTAAATTTAGATTTATTCATTTTATTTTTATTATTATTTTTATTTATTATTTTATTTTCTACATAATAGTGTCGTCAGGCCCGTTGCTTGTCACGGAAGACATGGATTTGTTTGATCTTAGAAACTAAAAATACCTACTTATGTATTTCTCAAAAATGCATTTGTAGGCAATTATTATTGATTGATTATTTTTTATGACTTGTTTTGTTTTCACATGTTGTCTGTTGTTATTAAAATAAAATGATGATAAGGAATAATAATAATAATAATCTAAATGATCATAAGGATAGACTTGTGATTGATTAACAATATATTTATTTTTTACTGTGGAGATTTTTTATTTAGCGTTGTACAAAATTACTGTCGGGAAACATTATTGTTATTTGTCTGTAAGTCTCCCTAAGAGAATAAAATATAACAATACTTATGAATGAATCACACTAATAAAGGCGAAAATTTGTGAGTGGGTAAGTGTGTATGTTTGTTACTTCTTCACGTCTAAACGGCTGGATCGATTTTAATAAAATTTGATATGGAGTTAGCTGACAACCTGGATTAACATAGGCTACCTTTTACTTATTCCCACGGGAAAAACGGGCGAAGCCGCGGGGCGGAAAGCTAGTAATATATAAAGCATTTGATCGAAGATCGTACGTAATATAACCTGCCTGGTTAGAAGGTTATTGTAAAACACGAGCAAAATCGATATAGTTGTTATGACATTGACGGTTTATCTGTAAAAGAATTAGCTGTTATCTCTACCGTTGAAATTCCCAGAGACTGTTGTTGTGAGTAAAATATATAATAATTTAAAATAATGTATAAACGGTTTATATACTTGTATCATACATAAATCATGTTAATGTAAGTATTAGCGTGCTGGACAAATGGCAGCTATAATGATAGATGCACGTACATTATAGCTCGATATATTTCCATACATCTTTCCTTAAGATCCTTCAGTTATAAACTCAAAAACTATTAAGCCGATTTCAAAAATTCTTTCACCATTAGAAACATTCACCCTGAGTAACATAGGCTACCTTTCACCGCGGGAAAATGCCTCGTTCCCACGGGAAAAACTGTTAACGCGGGCGGAGCTGCGGTGGACAGCTAGTTACTCTATACAGCCAACACTAACCGTAGTAGAGCACTGTGTCCGGAACCAAACCGTTAAGCTGTTTAATAGACTTCCTCTAGAGTTAAAAACTTTAAAGAATATAAATATCTTCAAACACAAATTAAAATGTTAAAATGTTATTGGAAAAGTGTTATTATAGTATTGAGGAGTTCTGATACTGTGTGCTTTTTGGATGATTTGTGTGAATTTAGATCCGTTTTTCACATGGCGAAGAGCGTACATTTTGTGATTTTGATTGTTTTTTATTTTATAATCTTTTCAATGATATCACATAATTTTTTAATTATTAATTAGTATTTTTGTATTTACCTGACCTGTTATATTATATGTTTGTATCAATCTGTATTTTTTTAATGATGTATTACTATTTTAAACACAATATATATTGTTATTGAATAAATGAATTGAATTGAATTGTTAGAGAGAGCAGGCACTCGCCGTTGACTTTACACAGCTGAAAAATTGTAATATAGATAGGCATGACATGGATAAGGAAGAAAAGAAGGATAATACAGTAGAAGACGGAGAACAGAGGCAAATAGCAGAATAAATAGTGACTCACGATGCAATATCTGGCGCTGGCGGGGCATTCGTTGACTTTGGCGAGCGTGCGGTTAGCGCAGGGCGTGATGGACCCCACGCCGTCGCTGTACTGCCCACACTGCCAGCACTTCAGACCGCCCACCGCGGCTGCCAGTGCCAGCAGCACTGCCGTCGTCACCGCCCACCGAGACTGAGGCATTGTCTGAGGATAGAGATAATATCGTTAACAGCTCATATATGTCCCCATCAGGGTGAATAGGCGTCGACCACGCCGGCCCAGTGCGGGTTGGTCAACTTCACACACAACCTTTGAATTTCTTCGCAGGTGTGTGCAGGTTTCCTCACGATGTTTTCCTTCACCGTAAGAGCGTCGAATAAACGTACATTTGAATTCGAAAATCGGAAACATATTGGTGCGTGCCGAGGTTTGGACCCGCGAGCTTCGGAATGGAAGTCAACGGTCCTAGCCAATTGGCCACCGACGCAGAGATAATATGCGTATAAATAATAATAATATGTGGGGACACCTCACACTTGGCCATCTGACCCCAAACTAGGTAGAGTATAGTATAAATATACAACATCCACAGTGTTCATCACACGAATGTTTACCCTGGGCGGGATTCGAACCCGCGACCCTGTGCTTTGTAGGTAGACATACTACCAACTTAAAGCAGGGCATTATTATTCATATTTTACTTGCTGCGAGTTGCAGCAAGTAAAATATGAATAATAATGTCTCCAAATGCGATAATGTAATGATTGGATGTTTTTTTACAAATTCCACGACTATATATTTCTATTTAATTGGCAGGCTCAAGACTGGTAACGAAAATTGACTATTTTAATTTATAGAAAAAGAGGATTTCAATTATATAAGCTACTATATTCCTACGTCAACTTGTTTTCATATTTTTAGTTCGCTTTTTAAGCAGTCGGGTTTTTTTAAATTTCCTTTTTTATTTCGACACTTTCTATCAATAAAAAGTTGCATGTCCTTTAGAGTACCTAATCACAATTCGCTTGATTGGTCATAACTTTTCACAAGCATGAGTCAATAAAAAAAAATACAATTCCAAGACGACCCCTCCTGCTAGTTGACAGAATTTGCTTCTTTCCAAATTCAAAACTTCAAAAAGCTCAAATAGTTTATTTGCATCAAAACATGATGCTCGTAATTAGGATATTACAATTTTGATAACAAATGCAAGCATATATGTTTCAGGCATGAAGGAAAAAAAAATCCACGCCCATATGGAGTAGTAATCATGCCTATTTTGTATCGAAACCAATGCGGCCGCTCAGAGGGGTGGGAGGGTAGGTGGAAGCGGGAGACGGGGTTTGTTTTTTAACTCTATCAGTCTCTATCACACATCTTTGAATACGGTAGGTACGTTAGAAAAAGATAGAGACATTCATGTTATGACATGCCCAATTAAAAACAAAATATCAATAAAGTATGACATTTATTTGTCTTATTTGGCATGTAAAAAACATGAAACTTAATGGTTGCTGAATTTGAAAATAGTGATGTGATGTGGTAAGAAGCGTAACGTAGGGTACGTTGTGGTACAATGAACCGGGTAAATTTTGAGACCCTGTATCTTTTTTATTTATGTACCTTTTTCTTTCAGTTCTTTACTAAAAGTTAGGAAATTTATTCAAGTTTCTAAGTGCATTTATGCTTTTAGTAAAAAATATCATTTTCAGGTGAAATTATCACGTTAAAAAGAAAACGACATTTGGTTCATTGTGTACTCTTAGCATTATGCAATGAACCGGGGTATTTTCCACAGTGAACCATCCTATTTTGAACACATAAAGAAATGTAACAAAAAAGAAATAATATCCGAATGATATTTATCAATATTAAAATATATTCGTATATAAAATGAAACTGAATAATATAACCATCATGTGCCTGTGGATTTAAATTTTATCATTAGAGTATATATTTTATTTTAGACTTATATAATTTATATTTTATTGACATTCTTACTTGGTAAATTACATAAAAATAAATTACGACTCAAAAGTTAATCGTCCAAAAGTAAATAAAAGTTGAAAAAGTAACATGAGCTAGTTGTGCGTACGATTGAACCAGGTTCATTGTAGACCTCCTTAGGATGGTTCAATCTGAGACACCTAGGTATTTTTAGATAAATTCAAATTTTAATTGTTTTTAAATTTATCTCCGAAATACATCGTTTACGCAATTTACAAGGTAAATATGTGTGTGATAACATAAAAATACTGAAGTAACTAAATTGCCTTTCTCCAAGCTATTAAAAATCGAAGAGAGCTGTCAAAAATGTTTACTTTTGAAGTAGATTTTCACAAAAATGGTCCGCATTTAACCGTTAAAAAGAGGATCGCCGCGGCGATTGGGGTGGAGGAGGGGGATGAAGTTGCGATTTGTTCACCGGTATAAGCACGATCGGGTCATGTCATGTTTCAGAGAAATATCGATGGTTCACTGTGCCTGCCTGGCTCATTGTAGAACTACCGACCCTATATTTATCGATTATTTTCGTACATTTTATCACATGGCTACTGGACTTGTTTATCGAGCCTCTCATAAACAATGGCGATCAACTATTTATCATTTATTTTATTTTTTATATTTTATGACAGAACATCACGACATGTCGTGAACGACTATTTGAAAGAAAAGTGTGAATTTGTGTGTGAGTCCAAAAAACATGTCTCAGCCGGCACCCATAGTACGTTTTGATTACTACTCCATTTGGGCGCGTAAAATTTTTTCTTCCTTCATGTTTCTAGGCATGTTAATATAGAACATTACAATGCAAAATGTCATCGGTGGGATCTTAAAGGTACAGTTTTAATATACGAAATGGCAAAATTTTAGCTCTATCGAATTTCTAACTTCTGAAGATATGGAGACACTGAATGTAAGCTAACAATCTCCAGGATTCATAAAGATTGGAGTTTCACAAGGGAAACTTCCCTCCATATTGCCTTCGTTCGGAAAGTGGGACGGATCTAGGAAAAATTTCGAGGGGGTCCAATTACTATAAAAACTTCGCAACGAACATCGATTTATCGATGACGATTTATTTCTAGTTATGTTTGTTTTCTTTCGGGGCACAGTTGGATGGATTCTGTATGCAAATAAAAGAAGAAAAAGTAAGTATGGTTTATGAATATGGGTGTAAATAGGTAATTACTTAAGTAAATAATTATTTCATACGGTAAAAATAGGTTTAGATGTAACAAAAAGCGCGAAACAGACATAATATAAAATATTAACAAAAATAATTGAGAAGAAATTATGTGACTTTGTGCTAAATTTGTGTTTCGACTAAACTAGACTATTGTGTTGCCGGACAAGACATGGTTTCAAAATTAATTTCTAAATTCTCAATAAATAAGGTAGTGTCGCCGAAGATAGCCCGGCTCCTAAGATAGCCCACTTTAAAAAAAATACAGTTATGATTATTCGAAACATTTGAAATTACGCGGGTTTATGCTACTAGTATGATAGACAATAGTGCAAGTGTGTTTCATTACCGGGGCGTCACCATTTTGAAGACAAACGACAGTTTGCTTGGTCATGTCAGAACGATACACGTTTTATAAACTCCACGATGTCATTTCTTTTGAAAATTTGCAAATTAAAAGCAAATCTGTTTGCTCTAAACTGTGAAAACTCGTATTTAATTTATTAATCAACGAAATTACAGATGAGTTTTATTATTTTATTACCTATTTTGTATTTTTACGAGATTATACTTAAACTGGGGGTCATTTCCTATCATGGCCCATAATATGATCCCCAACATAGCCCCATTCGCTTTTCAGATTATTTTGGGATAATTTATTTTTTTGTTAAGAATACACGCACATAATTAAAGACAATAGCGTCTTTTTTGTTTTTACTAATAAGTACACTTATTTTGATTGATCTCAAAGTTAATTATCAGTATCCCTTAGATAGCCCACCGACTAAAACAAAAATGTTTTAGAAAAAAGAATTGATTTCTTTATATTTTCGATAAGTTACTTTCAAAGTTAATTTAAAAGTAAAATATATTTTTATTTAGTAGTTAGTTTTTATTTTATAGTTGATTTATATTTTGATAGATTTAAGATGGCCCACATTTGAATTTTTCGTTAACTATTTTACCTTTTGTGAATAATGTTATGAGAAGATTGTGTTTCATTTTGATATTTTATGTTAAAAGTGTTAAAATGTTTATAATGCATATATTTCCATTAATATTTTTCGGGCCATCTTCGGCGACCAGCTTCCTAAGATAGCCCAATACCAAGTTTATAAAAAGTGTTTATCTTTGTGTTAAAATGCCAAAATCTGTACTACTTTTTTAGGTATCTTGCTTCCCAAATAAATATATTATAATTTCCATTATGTTTTTTCTTTACTTTACTTAACTGCAAGATTTTACAAGGATTTGAAATTAAGTGGGCCTTCATCGGCGCCCGTACCTTATTTTTATTTTTGTAATTTATACGACCTTAATTTTGCCCTCCCAATTTAAACGTCTGGATACGTACCTGCTCCTAAAAGTATTTCATATTATAAAGTTTTCGGAGTTGATGAATTCGAAAACTTTATTCAAAATGTTGTCAAAGAAAAAACCTTGCTTCCTTTGTTTCTCGTGAAAATTTAAACTGTGATTTGTGGCACAAAGTTGCTGAAAGTCTGGAGCAATATTGAAAAAAAAAACTTTTTTTAATATTCTTTTAAGGCATCTGTCTTCTGGGCACAGGGCCAGCTTTTTGTCAAAAAAGTAACGAACCGACGATTCCGCGCCAGTCCGGTGAAGCTTGATTTGTCGTACCTTTTCGACACAAGCATAGGTCAATTCAAAAAAAAAAAAAAAAAAAAAAAAAAAAAAAAAGAACCCACGATTATTATAGACCAACAATGAAAATATTTTTTTCGAGCTTCAAGAATAATGAAAAACACTTTTAAATTTAATAGAACGGAATTAAAAAAAGAATGTTTTGGTTATAAAATAATTTGGCCACATTAAAAATTAATCATTGCCCTTGAATATATATAGACAAGTTTTAATTTGACATAATTTTAAACTGACAATGCTCAAAATTATTCTTGTTCAAGATATTACTGCGCCTCTGCACCATAGTACTGAAGAAATAAAAAAGAAAAATACGAAGAAAAAAACGCCCTTGGTACACCCAGGTCGACTAATGGGGTGAACAACGGGTTTGGACTGGTACTAGACTATTAATTATTAATGTACCTATACTCCTGTGGTTGAAGTGCTAAATGATTTTTTTTATATTATCCTACTAATATTATAAACGCTGAAGTTTGTATGGATGGACGTATGAATGTATGTTACTCTTTGACGCAATAACTACTGAATGGATTTTAGTAAAACTTTACTATAATATAGCTATTTTTTTTTTTTATTGACCTATGTTTGTGTCGAAAAGTTACGACCAAGCTTCACCGGACTTGCGGGGGAGCGGAAGACTCTACCCCAAAAAAAAGTCATATACCAACGCGTCTAGGGGCGGCTCAAGGGAGCCTCGGACCACGGCCTAGCGCGTTAATATTGAAAAACATCGTGAAGGAGACAACGCCTGAGGGACTCCGTCTCTGATTTTCAATTCTGATTTTGGTTCTGGCCGCGCCCCCGCCGCCGCACAGTGGTTCAGGATTCAAAATTAGTGGACATTGACTCCAAAGTCGGAATTTCGACCTGATTTTTTTTTCTTAGGTTCTTGATGACATTTCAAACCACTTTTATTCTTTCACGTTTTATCGAAAAGTGTATAGTTATCAAGATATATATTATTTTAAATAAAAATGTATGGAGAAAATTACATTTTATTCTTTTTCTTTAAATGCCGGGGTTTGCCGAGTGTTTGGAGACATAGCCATGTTATATCAAGTGGTCAGGATTATAAAAATCAATTCAACGAGTCCGGCAGAACCCGGCAGCGCGAAAAAATTATGTTTGAAAAAAATACATATAAAAACGTTATTTTCCAAAGATTGTGATGTTATTTGAGATGATTTATTATTTTATTGTATTTTTACATTTGACTACATAAAATAATTAAGAAATATTTCAAATAAATCGTAAAACAGAAGCTTTTTTTTAAAAATATTGAATAACTTTTCTCGCATTCCAGACTAAGTGCGCACTTTTTAACTTTATTTTACTTTTCTATTCTCCTTCAACTTAGACAAAAAATTACATTGAAATCTTCTTCTGTATGGGAATCCAAAATAGAGCTTGAACGTCTTTTTTCTGCGTATTGCTAAGGTCTTCGAAGCTTTTTCTAATCACCGTTTCAGTAGAAATGCCAACTTCTATAATCGAAAAACAAAACATTAAAAACAAATAGCAAAGAGCTTTTGAGATGAGTCGTCTTAGTAAGTATAGACAAGGCAATGAACAAACAAATGAGTCATCGGGAATACTGAAATCTGATTGGCCCTAACTTGTTGCTGTCTTTAATCACCGCTAGTTGCGAACCACATCGTGAATCTTTTAGCAATGCAAGTTAATATTCCGTTAAGCACTACATAGCCGCCTACCAGACACAAGTCCAAGGCCAAGGAGCTTCTACTGGCGAGAAGAGCCGAGGAGGAGATTACATCTCAGATTCTGAGCACCACAATCCAATGATGGCCACAATACAACCATCCAAAGATGGCAACATAAGTCACGCCGATCCCCCATGACCGGGTCCTCTGATGAGGCCTGCGCAGAATGCCCCCGCAAGAGCCGCAAGGCTGACGCAGGAACCCCTCTCTCCCGTAGAGAGAGAGTGAGAAGACCGCTTACATATTCCGTTAAATTTTGAGTTCATTCTGGATTGGGTATTTATTTAGATTTTTTCAGGAAACTCAGGTATTACATAAAGATATTTAAGACTTTAAATTATTTACATCAAGTTATTGTGTCGGAAATTCCATGTGAGATATCTCAAGAAGACTGATATTATCAGATAATTGTAAATACATTTCACTCAGCGCCTTGTGGATAAGTGGAGAAATGCAGACTTTATAGATAGAGACTCAGACGAAAACTTTCATGAACCGGAAGGTGAGCCGCAAGTGGTTAGAAACCGACATTCCTTGGCCAACTTGCAGCACAGTTCATTGAAAAGCGCTCTTTGAAGGTTCAAGTTCGTGAATCGTTATCGAGGACACTGTTTTCACGCATGCTGAAATTCCAGTTACCAGTGTCTGTACTGCGGAAGTTGGCACTTGTACTGAAACGGTAATTAGAAAAAGCTTCGAAGACCTAAGCAATAAGCAGAAAATAAGACGTTCAAGCTCTATTTTGGATTCCCATACAGAAGAAGAGCTTAAATATTATTTTTATCCAAGTTGAAGGAGAATGGCAAAGTAAAGTAAAGTTAAAAAGTACACACTTTGTATGGAATGCGAGAAAAGTTATTCAATGTTTTAAAAAAAGTTTTTTTTTATTACTATTTTTTTGAAATATTTCTCAATTATTTTATGTAGTTAAATGTAAAAATACAATAATATAATAAATCATCTCAAATAACATCACAATCTTTGGAGAATAACGTTTTTATATGTATTTTTTCAAACATCATTTTTTCGCGCTGCCGGGTTCTGCCGGACTCGTTGAATTGATTTTTATAATCCTGACCACTTGATATAACATGGCTATGTCTCCAAACACTCGGCAAAACCCGGCATTTATAGAAAAAAAATAAAATGTAATTTTCTCCATACATTTTTATTTAAAAAAAATTATATCTTGGTAACTATACACTTTTCGATAAAATGTTAAAGAGTAAAAGTGGTTTGAAATGTCATCAAGAACGTTAGAAAAAATAAATCAGATTGAAATTCCGACTTTGGAGTCAATGTCCACTAATTTTGAATCCTGAACCACTGTGCGCCGGCGGGTGCGGGCGTTGTTACCTGAAGGGTAATTATTACCTGAAGGGATATAGCTTAAACATCAGAATAACACATAAGCTATAAATTATAAAAATATTGTGTAAATTGTCATAACACGAGTTGGTTGGTTGGTTGGAGGGTAAAAAAATGATGACGTAATTCTGGAATATTCTTAGAAACTGCCGCCGCCGCCGCCGGTCAAAATGATTGTTAGGACCTAATGTTACTGTGTACCAAACGGCTATCCCCTCTACAAACTTTTGTCATAGCACTGTACCTATGTTACGGGGGTATATCGAATTGCGGTTTATCGTCGATTTTTGCGTCGAACCCCGTACCTAGTATTTCTTCATTAAAGTGATAAATTCAACATTTCGAGTAATATTTAGTCAGGGTGATGTGTAGTGTAATGGTACTGTACGGGTGATATCACCATTTCGAAACTTGAGTAATTATAATATTATACTGTGCATGTCAAATTACTATTACTATTCCATTGTGTCCAGTTTGTTACTAGATGGCGCTGGGGGTTTTTAAAAACTCGGTAACGATGAAACTTTTGGGACACATGACTTACCATCTATTACTTGGTCACCCACCAATTCTTGAGAAATCCTTTTATTTTTTGTAAATCGCCATTGAATCATAGAGATGGCGATAAAGTGATAGAAAAGAAAATATAGGTATATCGTCTGTCTGTTTGTCCAAAATAATGAAATACAATTATTTTTTTGCATTATTATTAATTGACGATTAATTATTTTTGATGGATATAATAGAACATGATCGAATGCGTGTAATAGACAAGGATGAACAGCGCAAAATGACGTAGGCTTTTGTCAGTCACGTGGTCGGAGTGTTAGACCTTGTTTTCTTAGACCATGTAATTGAGCGATATGGAGAGGGCTATGCTTGGAGTTTCCTTGCATGATCCGCTAGCGAACCAGAGTCACCGACATAGCCCGGAGAATCGCTAAACTTAAGTGGCAATAAGCTAGGCACATTACGCGTAGAACCGGCGGCCGTTGGGGCAGAAAGCTTCTTGAATGGCGGCCGCGCGCCGGAAGACGTAGTGTTGGCAGGCCGCCCACGAGGTGGACCGACGATCTGGTGAGGGGCGCGGGAAGCCGCTGGATACGGGCAGCGCAGGATCGATCATTGTGGAGATCCTTGGGGGAGGCCTTTGTCCAGCAGTGGACGTCTTTCGGCTGAGATGATGATAATAAATACATAATATATTTATTTACTCTTATTTGACGGAAATATATTTTTACAGTTTAATATTTTCAAATCAAATTAACTAGGTATTTTTATTGCGACATTTATCTAGCGATCTAATTCAAGAAATGTACTTGACTACTCTGAGGTAGAGCCTTGCGCTCCCCCGAAAGTTCGGTGAAGCTTGATTGGTCGTACTTTTTCGAATTTTTTTTTTTTAATTGACGTATGCTTGTGTCGAAAAGGTACGACCAAACAAGCTTCACCGGACTTGCGAGGGAGCGGAAGACTCTACCCCTAAAAAAAGTCATATACCAACGCGTCTAGGGGCGGCTCGAAGTAGCCTCTGACCACGGCCTAGCGCGTTGATATTGAAAAACATCGTGAAGGAGACGACGACGCCTGAGGGGCTCCGTCTCTGATTATTAATTCTGATTTTGGTTATGGACGCGCCCCCGCCGGCGGGTACGGGCGTTGTTACCTGAAGGGTAATTGTTACCTGAAGGGACTTTTTCGACACAAGCATAGGTCAGTAAAAAAAGGAAGAAAACTCTTTTGTTACGTCGCCGTCGGTTAAAATGGCCGTTTCCAAGTTTTTGCCTCTCAAAGTAATTTAGCATTCGTCGGCAAACGACACAGAATTACAAGACAAGCGGCGACTGGTGTTAACGTAATGTAAGACGTGAATTATGAACAAGATGTCCGAGATAAACTGAGAGGAAAATTGCTTGGTGTGTAATTTGGGGTGATTTGGGGCAGAGATAGACTCATTGTCATATTATGTCAGTGTCATTTTTTTAGTGGCAGTCATGGACTTAGTTACATGGTTACGTTTATAGTGTAACTATGGTAATACGTCCATGGTGGCAGTCATCATTGACAGCTCATATATTATGTCCCCACCATGGTCCAAGAAAACAAGGTCTTGCAAATAGACCACGTGACTGACACAAGCCTACGTCATTTTGCGCTGTTCATCCTTGTCTATTACACGCATTCGACAAGGATGAATAGGCAAAATGACGTAGAAATTACGTAGCTTGTGTCAGTCACGTGGTCTATTTGCAAGACCTTGTTTTCTTGGACCATGGTCTCCACCGAGGGGCTCGAGCCTACCCAGAAATGAGGGTGAATACTATTACTATTCACTGAATATGCCTTAGTCGACCACGCTGGCTAGTGCGGGTTGGTCAACTTCCCACACAACCCTTCAATTACTTTGCAGGTGTGCGCAGGTTCCTCACGATGTTTTCTTTCACCGCAAGAGCGTCGAATAAACCTAAACATGGATTCGAAAACACATTGGTACGTGCCGGCCGAGGTTCCATTCCAACCCACGAACTTCCGAATGGAAGTCAAATTTGGTATTCTGTGGTGATAGTCAGTATGATAGGTATAAAATTATTTCTTTCCAAGTTAGATTCTTGGTAAGATTCTTTCTTACAAACGGTATTGAATTTGGAAAGTTCATGACGAATGCAAACTTATGACACCTTTTTTTCTATTGAGTGTTTTCGTAAGATTTCTATTCATGATTTGCAACAATAAATCTTAAATAGTTCAAAATAACTCTAGACTGTAAAGTGTAATGTAATATTTGCTTTGCCAGTATCATCACTACATAGTATAAAACAAAGTCGCTTTCTCTGTCCCTATGTCCCTATGTCCCTATGTCCCTATGTAAGCTTAAATCTTTAAAACTACGCAACGGATTTTGATGCGGTTTTTTTAAATAGATAGAGTGATTGAAGAGGAAGGTTTATATGTATAATACATGCGTAATATACTTAAGGATAACCCACAATAACCATTTTCCCGTGCTGAGCCGGGGCGGGTCGCTAGTGGTTAATATAGTGACAGATACACGAACGCCGATCAAAAAACGGCACCGTCAAAACTACGCCAGAATCAAGAATGGCGCAGTTGCTGTCTCAGTCAGTCTAGTCGCTAATCGACGGCGCAGATTGTCTGGCGTTGATTTGATCTTGGAGTAAATGATCATAATTGGCACATAGTTTGAACGGTACGATATCTGTCAAATATCGCAGTGTCTTAAGTCTAAAGTCTTTGACCAATGTGTGTTGCAAGTGATGACTTACGGATCTGAGACGTGGTCGTTAACGATGGGCCTTATAAGAAAGCTCAAAGTCACCCAGAGAGCGATGGAGAGGGCTATGCTTGGAGTTTCCTTGCGTGATCGAATCAGGAATTATCAAATCCGCAGGCGAACCAGAGTCACCGACATAGCCCGAAGAATCGTTAAACTTAAATGGCAATGGTTTGGGCACATTTCGCGTAGAACCGACGACCGTTGGGGCCGAAAGGTTCTTGAATGGCGACCGCGCGCCGGAAGATGTAGTGTGGGCAGGCCCCCCACGAGGAAGACCGAGGATCTGGTGAGGGTCGCGGGAAGCCGCTGGATGCGGGCAGCGTAGAACCGATCATTGTGGAGATCCTTGGGGGAGGCGTTTGTCCAGCAGTGGACGTCTTTCGGCTGAGATGATTATGATGGTGATGATATCTGTATAGACATGTATAAGTTGATAGTTGACGCAGTGCCGTGTTTTGCGTTTATTTTTTTAAGAAAGCGTGGATCTACTTTCGTATTTGATCTTAGGAAGGCAGTCAACATCCTTATACATCATTGCCCTGGAGGGTTTCAGTTCTTCAAATTACAAAACGAATTAAAACAAACAAGACAGGCAAACAGGAAAAATTATATTGCATAAAGAAAGCTTGTTTTGCGAATAATGAAGCAGGTAATATTCTTATAATAAACCTCACCTCATTAACCTGACCTTAAAAGTCAACGAAAAAATATTTGCGTACGAAATTGTCCAGTAAGTCAAGATCGCTTTACCAATCGTGAATATCAAACAGAAGGAATGAGGAAAGTTATTTATGACGCACTTCAGACTCGGATCTTTAAGAAAATTAAAAGCGCCAATGGCGTAAACTCAATGTTTTTCATTGGAAGCACTTCAGTTGGAACCAAAGCTTGAAACCGGTATTTTGAGTACCCCTAAATAAATGTTTTTAATCAAGTATATAAGCATTACGCTCTTTCAATTCTGTTCGAGTAAAATGTCGTTTTAAACACGTACTGCACTGGAAAATACCTAGTTAAATACGCGCTCATCGCATAAAAAAAATACTTGTCGATTTATCACAAAATTGTAAAAAAGGGTATTTCAACATTCCTCTGGTTCCCAAAATTTTTCGTTAAAGGAAACTGCTTATGTAGTAAAAGAAACATAAAAACGTGTACTTAACCTCGTCCAAGCTAACCCCTGTCATAGTAATCAAGCCCTTTGAAAAGGGTCCCAACATAAAATACAGATTTATAATGGAGAGGATAGTATACTTTGAGGAAATTTCTTTTTGTTTAATCTTTATTATATATACTGGTTCTTCTAAGTCACACACAAAACTTTTTAAATTGCGTGCTTTTTAATTAATTGGGTTACGATACGTGCACCAAATTTCACCTAAATCAGTCCAGTTATATCTTCTACTATTTTATTTTTTTAAAAGCTTATGTACTGAGTGCCGAGTGCGAGTTTTTTACTCACGAAACGCGCTCGATAACTACAACGTAAACGAGCATTTAGTATGGAGAAATTTTAGTTCAGCGAACTGTCTACAGATGGCGTAGTTTCAATTCCATACAAAATCGCGTTTACGCTCTCGCTATCGAGCGCGTTTACTTTGTTTGCAAAACTCGCACTCGGCACTCTGAACCTTCTCCACGCGAGTTCAACTCGCAGTTGACCGGTATTTTTTTTTGGGTCGAACCGTTTTATCCAAAGTTATTCTAATCACGGTACGGTTAAAACTTTTTCTATCTTTTTTGGGACTGTCACAAAAAAGATTTCCCTTGGCGGGACAACTTTGATATGTTTACGGAAATGGATGTACAGTGACAGACACAAACACTTTTCAGTTTGACTGTACAGTCGGCCTCGTAGCCAAGTTGGTAGTACAAGTAGTACGTCTGCCTACGAAGCACAAGGTCGCGGGTTCGAATCCCGCCCAGGGCAAATATTCGTGTGATGAGCACTTGTGTTTGCCTTGTGTCTGGATGTTGTATATTTATATATGTATGTATATCAGCTGTCTGACACCCATAGTACAGGCTCTGCCTAGTTTGGGGTCAGGTGGCCGTGTGTGAGATGTCCCACATATTTATTATTATTATTATTATTTACAGTCAAGAGCATGCTAAGTTGAACACTTTGGACTTCGCATCGTTCATCATCATCATCTCAGCCTGTAGGCGTCCACTGCTGGACAAAGGCCTCCCCTTGTGATCTCCACAACTATTGGTCCTGTTTGGCCTGCAACCAGTGGTACACCAGAATATTTAAGTATCAGTACTTTATGCTAAAACTATTTTTTCTTTAGAATAAAATGTCTGACACTTAAACCATGTTTAACTTAACTGTACAGCTTTTTAAGCTCGCTACTAAAACTTCACAGTCCATCGGTTGCTGGCGTATATTTTCTTCTTTTTATTGGATTCCAACGAAAAGGGGGAAAGAGGGGAGAGGGGCTTTGAACGGGAATCACTAATGAACTAGTTGGAGGGATATTTTTTTATTTTTCGTCCAGAATTAAAAGATTGGGAGACTCGAATCGAACGAAATTTGAATAATGGCTTTGCGAGTGAGCGGCAGTATTATTTCAGGCCAGTACGATTGAGAATAAAGCGTTCCGAATAAAAGAAAAGTATTTGATTTGAATAGAAGAACGATGAATGAAAACATTTTGAAATAAGAATGGTAGAAACAATGTAAATTGTGTGGTTATAAGATTAGCTGGTAAAATGCCTTACCTTGGTTCCGAGCTTTCCTATTTCGGATAGGACTCATATAAAGAAAAATATTTAATGCAATCATGAAACATTTGTTGCTCCCATGTATCCCTTTCGGAGCAAAATGTACAGGATTCAAAATGAACACAACACGCAAAATGTACAAATCTTAAAATGGACAAAACGCAAAATGTACAAATCGCAAAACCCGTTAATAAAGCCTCAAGTGTACGAAATACTGTTACGAGACACATCGCTACGTTCCATCCCACGTTCCTAACTTTAGTACACGTGTATTTTAACTTGGGTAAGTACAAGCCAAACAGAAATTTCAATTTCGCAAGTTCCCGTACAATTTCATGTTCTTTGCTGAGCCAATTAGGTTCTACTTTACTTGCTTATCATGTAGGTTAACTTACCTCACAAACCCTGGTGTCAGAATTATTGAGCCGCATAAGGTACACTTATAGGGCTCGTGTGACGACTACCTTCGTACGTAGGCTTTACGTGCCGTCTGAAGCACGGAATCATCTTCTTTTTAGGGTTCCGTAGCCAAATGGCAAAAAACGGAACCCTTATAGATTCGTCATGTCTGTCTGTCTGTCTGTCCGTCCGTCCGTCCGTATGTCACAGCCACTTTATTCCGAAACTATAATACCTATACTGTTGAAACTTGGTAAGTAGATGTATTCTGTGAACCGCATTAAGATTTTCTTACAAAAATAGAAAAAAAAAAACAATAAATTTAGGGGGTTAGGGTAGGTTAGGTAAAAAAATTTTTGAGTTTCAGTTCTATGTATACATAGAATCTCAAAAAAATCTCAAAAAAGAAACTCAAAAAAATTTTTTCATCAAACCCGTACGTATGTGTGGGGTATCTATGGATAGGTCTTCAAAAATGATATTTAGGTTCCTAATAACATTTTTTTCTAAACTGAATAGTTTACGCGAGAGACGCTTCCAAAGTGGAAAAATGTGTGTCCCCCCCCCCTCTAACTTCTAAAATAAGAGAATGATAAAACTGAAAAAAATATATGATGTGCAAAACCATGAAAACTTCCAACGAAAATTGGTTTTAACGAGATCTAGTGAGTAGTTTTTTTTTTAATACGTCATAAATCGTAAACCGCAATTTACCTTTCACTATTATTAAAACATCGATCAAAGTCACAACGAACTACAAAAACTTTTATATTATGTTACTGGCTGCTATGGAACCCTTCATGGGCGATTCCGACTCGGACTTGGCCGCTTTTTTTGACAATCGGTTGATACCTACTATTTATAATCGTAGTAATAGTAATATAATCAAGATAAATAAAAATCTTTTATTATTATTATTATTATTATATTAAGACCCTTTTCTTATGAAATGGTGGAGGATGGAGGAGCTGCTGTCTGGTTAGTGGTGTATGAAATACATGAAACCGAACCAAGACAAAGTCATTTAATCATTTACACATACACACAAAAAATTATATGCTGTATTTTATAGAATTTTATGCTGTTTTTTCATTAGTCTTCTTATTTTGTTTCGTTTCTGTTTTTTATTTTGTTTTCTTTTTCTTTTATTTTCTTTTTTTATCCCCCCTTTTCTCGTTTCGCTTTTTAGTAGATCGGAGAAAAACAAGCTTGTTGTTTAGTAACACTATAATCGAAATAAAAAAGAAATGATAATTAATGGATTTAATGAGTAAAAAATAAAATTTTCCTCGACTATAACCGAACTGGGGAAAGTTTTTCAAAGTGACATTAAAAGACAGTTTATCATTCTTTCATTGTGTGGACGCGCGTTTCGAATTCCAGCCAGGTTATTAATATTAGGTCCTGGGCGAGCCCTCAAGCGTGAACGCAGGGATGAAGTACAGATGAATTAACGTGTAGAACTTGACGCACAGAGGGATGAAAGGAAACTCTGGCTAACACAGTACGACTTTATTATTTACATTCAAGCTTTCTGCACATTACGGGTTTAAACTGATACAAGCTAAGAAATTATATAAGATACATTATGAAATGGCCGTGTTGGAAGGACCAGAAGAAAAAGTGAAGGTAATGAATGAAAAAATTACAAATTAATGACGAATGAATTCCAAAATTAAATATTCAAATTTAGACGAAAAGGAAATGGCCTTAGAGTATGGGTAAATTGAGAGCGTCGTCGGTGGCCAAGTGGCTAGGCCCGTTGACTTCCATTCCGAAGTTCGCGGGTTCAAACCTCGGCACGTACCAATGTGTTTTCGATTTTCGAATTTATATGTACGTTTATTCGACGCTCTTACGGTGAAGGAAAACATCGTGAGGAAACCTGCACACACCTGCGAAGAAATTCAAAGGTTGTGTGTGAAGTTGACCAACCCGCACTGGGCCAGCGTCGTCGACTAAGGCCTATTCACCCCTGGTATCAGGGTAGGCTCGAGCCCCTCGGTGGGGACATATATGAGCTGTTAACGATGTGTATATAGAAAATTTTCTGGGGAAATGGCAAATTGCGATGAGAAATGAGGTAGGAAAGAGGTGGCATATGCAAAGCACCTCGTTACAGTATTATATTATTATTATTATACTAGCGACCCGCCCCGGCTCCGCACGGGAAAATGGTTATTGTGGGTTATCCTTCAGTATATTATGCATGTATTATACATATAAACCTTCCTCTTGAATCACTCTATCTAATAAAAAAAACCGCATCAAAATCCGTTGCGTAGTTTTAAAGATTTAAGCGTACAAAGGGAGGGACATAGGGACATAGGGACAGAGAAAGCGACTTTGTTTTATACTATACTAGCGACCCGCCCCGGCTCCGCACGGGAAAATGGTTATTGTGGGTTATCCTTCAGTATATTATGCATGTATTATACATATAAACCTTCCTCTTGAATCCCTCTATCTAATAAAAAAAACCGCATCAAAATCCGTTGCGTAGTTTTAAAGATTTAAGCGTACAAAGGGAGGGACATAGGGACATAGGGACATAGGGACAGAAAAAGCGACTTTGTTTTATACTATGTAGTGATAGTGACTATGTAGTGATTATAGTAGGATTCAAGTAAAAAAGCTAACACGAAGCGTCAGGAGTGGGTTTGAGGTTAACCTCTCATCACAAACCCTGGTGTCGGAATTTTTGAGCCGCCTTATGCTTCCGACATGGCTCCAATAACGACTACGTCCGCAGATAGCAGCCAATCATCTTTCTTTTCGAACAATCAAGTGATTCCGCCTGCAATGTCCTAACCAAACTGGGGAAAGTCTCACAAAGTTATATTTGATCGACGGATCCCCACCGGGATTCGAACCCGGAACCTCCGTAACGTCAGACGAGCCTTTGACCACTCGACCACAGATGTTGTTAGAATTCTCTTCATCTTTTTATAATTCTAAGTATCTTAAATTTTTAAGTCAAAGTTTCTTAGATGGTTCTTTAAATACTGCAATATCGTGGGTTGCCATCTCACACCCGGATTATTTGCATAAACATGAAGTGCGGGTCCCGAATAGGAAAACTTTTAATTGGACGTTAAAATAAGTGGAGTAGCCGAAAAGTTCCATCTTTATGCTGGTGTTAGTGTTGCCAGTAACGTTCCTCCGGAGTAATAATGTAACGGTTTTCAATTGACATCAAAAATATAACTTTTTCTCAATTCTATACAGCTAACAGCAGCTGAATAGGCCTTAGTCGACCACGCCGACCCAGTGCGGGGTGATCAACTTCACACACAACCATTACATTAAAGTGTCGAATAAACGTACATATGAATTCGAAAATGGAAAACACATTGGTACGCGCCGAGGTTTGAACCCACTAACTTCCGATTGGAAGTCAACGGCCCATAAGTATGTATGTAATTAATAAAAGGATATAAAGTTTACATGTAAATGTACTTATTGCTTAGTAATAATTTCCACCAGGCAACCGTAAGTTTATTCAGTAAATTTAACACAAAACATTACCAATTATTTGTTTTTTAATCAAAGCAATACCAATCTATCAAAATAACAAACTTTTAGCTTTCAAAATACGTGTTTTCTAGTTATTTTTATTTACACAGTTTTAACAAATGTTTGGTTCTGGCAACATTCCTCAATGAGGATGTCTTTTCTTGAGATAAGGCTGCGTTCACATTCCAAGTTTGATAATGTAGTCTCTTGTATGAAGTTTCTTTTAATTATGAGGTCGAAAGAACAGATTTGTTTTTACAGGGCTGTGTGTGTGTGTGTGTGACAGCTTAAGACATAATAATAATACCTATTGTGAACACCTCACACACGGCCATCTGATCCCAAACTAGGCAAAGCCTTTATATGGGTGTCAGATAGCTGATATACATACCTACCTATATAAATGAATGAAAACCGATATAGACGAATGTGCTGGGCGGGATTCGAAACTGTGCTTCGAAGGTAGATGTACTGCCAAGACTACCATCTTTATAAATACTTGTATTCTTGCAAATAATAATTTTTTATCTTATTTAATTTAACTAATATAATACTAGCTGTCAGGGCTGTAGCTAGAGTCGAATTTGACGTAGGGCAGCACAGGTTACATGTAGGGCGGAAGTAAAAAAAATATCATAATTGATCTGCCCTCGGAGCACGGGCTCCTAAATCTATCACCATCTATCATATTATATCAAGTAAGTATAACATTGATCTCTAGAATTTTTTTATCTGAAACTATGAACAAACAATTGAATTATAAAAAAAATCTTTGTTTTTGGTATTTTTAAGGTAGGGCATTGTGATTTCAAGGTACGGCATTGCCCCACAATGCCCCCCCCCCCCCCCCCCTAGCTACGGCCCTGCTAGCTGTCCGCCGCGGTTCCGCCCGCGTTAACAGTTTTTCCTACGGTAAAAAGTTGGCCTATATCCTTCCTTTCCCAAGGTGTATAATTCTATCTTGTGCCAAGTTTCATTTAAATCGTTTCATTGATTTCGGAGTTCATTCAATGCAAAAAAACAATCAAATATTTTCTAGTAAATCTTATAGTTATAATATTGGTTAATTTGATTGAACAATTTTCCGAAAAGAAATTTTCATGGAAATGAAGACAAAAAACATTCAATTTTTAGTTCTAGGTAAAACAGTCTGCTAAAGTATAAAAAAAAAAGTTATGGTAGTAATGTTTATTTTTTTCCCTTTAAGAGTAAAACCTTACAGTATAAATAGAAAAAATTATATTCTCTAAGAGTAAAACTTACTGCAACAACGCTCTAACTGTCAAGATCGAGAAATCAGCTGATAAATTAAAAAGAAAATACTTCCAGAAATATTTCATTTTTAAGTACAGCCACCGATGAAAAAGCAGTTTTTAAAGACGAGACGACGGCTCGTACAAAGTGGTGACAGGTTATACAGGGTGGCCTACAGGACGCTTTATACAGGGTGTTTTATATAGGGTGTGTTGACGGGCGAAATGGAGGGCATTCATCACTGAGCCTGATTAATGCTGCCGGGGCCCCTAAGTTGACAGGGCGGCCAGGGATGGACTCAGGGCTTAAGCTAAGGGGGCCTTATGACTAGGTATATGACAAGTTAATTGCAAAACAGATAGGTACATACGAATATATGAAAACAATAAAACAACATCATAAGATTAACATTAATAACAGAAAAATCACTGATTAAAGTGTCTATAAATGAAAGAATCCCGAATAAAATTAGGTGCAAAGTCAAGAGTCAATAGGTTTTTCGTATAGATTAAAGTGCTTTTATAACGGGGTTTTTTTCTATGATTTTTATTTTGTGGGAGTGTTTGGCCACTCATAATAATTATGTGAACAACCTTTAGAAAGTAACTATTACTTAAGTTAGCCCCCCTAATTCGGCCCAGCGTGAAATTGTTTTCGCTCTACCTTACCATTTTCAACTCAACTCCTCCAAGTTTTAGTGCGAAAATTGATTGAGGGGGGCTTGGCAAACAGCCAGATTCAGGTGTGGAGTATTGGCACGATCGTTAGGGATGAAACACTGAGCTGTTATTGGCACTGAGTAGTTACTTGCTGAACTGTTATTTGCTGTAATATAAATTTTATCTCTCTTACGTCACCAAAATAATATAATAATATTTTAGTGCAGTTTGAGTAGATCGCACGTAGGCGCAATAAGGCCAATACTATATCATTTTTTTTTAAAAGGAGTGTAATTATTTATTGCATACAAGACACTAATACAAACATAAATAAATAAATTAATTAATAAATGGTCATATGCCTAATAAATAAACGGCCATAATGCTTAAGGTAACTATTTATATCAAGCAATCTTTTTAATATAGCTGCAGTGCTGTAATTATAACATCACGGTATCCATACAAATATTCTATATGCGAAAAAGTATTTGATTGATTTATCTTTCTTTCACACTGAAAATAATCAAAAGATGATTGCTTTTTTCGCATAGAGGAAAATAGAGGGCTGGACATTGATATACGCTACGCAGGAAAATATATCATTTTTACGGAAATGTCGAACAACTACCTGGACATAGCCGCGGGTGACCAGCTAGTATAAGTATATTATATACCTATTATTTCGAATTACCTGTTATTTATTACAGTACATCCCTAGGAACAACGTTCGCCGAATTTAAATGCGTCGAAGTTCGCTCTATCAATTTAGAGTTTTGATCGCGAATTGTCGAAGTCGATTGTTTCGACAAACTCGAAAGTGGTTCGGCCCGGATATAACCGGATTGGTGCATTCGCAACTATTCGGTTGGCCGAAATTAGTTTTGGAACTGTTACAGATTAGTTGTGTTTTGTTTTGTTATTTTTAAAACTAAAAAAAAAAGGGGAAAGTTATTTGAATTTCTGAATAATATCTTTTTTTTTGTTATGGCAGTTGGCACTAGTTATACTTTGTGAATATAATATCATTTTAGATTAAAAATAATAAATAGTTATAGGTATCTGTTTATTAATAAAAATGAATACTCTAAATTTAAGTGTATACTCGTATGTGCTTCATTTTAACGGCTGCAGCAAATTATACCTAATTTTTTTTTTATGTTCGGCACTGGGCTGTACGTACACCTGTGTTACTTTAACTATGTTTGATGTATTTCTTGTGTGCAATAAAGTATTTTCTATTCTGTTCTTTACGAGGAGGTTTTCTCCGCAGGGTGAGGATATGGTTTTTAAATTTAAGTTAGAGAGTAATATGTAAAATCGGGCTCATTATCAAGAAAAGATAATAATCTCGAAGGATATGAATTCGAAAATCGAAAACGCATTTATACGTGCCGAGGTTTGAACCCGCGAACTTTCAAATGGAAGTCAACTGCCCTAGCCACTTGGCCACAAACGCTCTGAAGCCAATTACACTGAAGCAATTTAACGACAGTGAACTATATACTGTAGTTTCCACACAAAAAGAGAAGTCTCTAACAACAATGCTCCACGGAGTTTGTTAATTGGGGGGGTATTCTGTTCGCGGGCTCCGATTCTGACACCAACAGTATAGAAAATCTATCATAATTAAATAAAGAGGAAAGATTTGTATTTGTGTGTGTGTGTGTGTGTGTGTGTGTGTGTGTGTGTGTGTGTGTATGTTTGTAATGAATAAACCCAAAAACTACGGAACCGATTTCAACAATTCTTTCACCAATAGAAAGCTACATTCACCCTGGGTCCCGTCACATAGGCTACCTGTTACCGCTGGAAAATGCCTCATTCCCACGGGAACGCAGGCGGAGCCGCGGTGGAAAGCTAGCACTATAACAAAACTGAAGAATCGGAGTGTCTGTACATTGATTTGTTTTTCAACTGATTGTAGGTGTTAAAGGGAGTGTAGCTGAACACAAAAATACAAGTTTGAAAAAAAGACCGTCTGTCTGTCCGTCTGTCCGTTTGTACACGCTAATCTCTGGAACTACTGGGCGGATTTCAATGAAACTTTACAATAATATAGCTTATACATTAGAATAACACATAAGCCACATTTTACCGCAGAAAAATACTTCTTTCCCAAGGGAAAACCTGTTAACGAGGGCGGAGACGCGGGGCGGAAAGATTCACGCTTTCTATAAAACTGGCTAAAAGCCTTTACGTCCCCACCCCACCGAGGGGCTCGAGCCTACCATGAAATCAGGGAGAATAGGCTTTCGTCGACCACGCTGGATCAGAGCGGGTTGGTCGACTACACACCCAACCTTTGAATTACTTCTCAGGTATGTGCAGGTTTCCTCACGATGTTTTCCTTCACCGTAAGAGCGTCGAATAAACGTACATATGAATTCGAAAATCGAAAACACATTGGTACGTGCCGAGACTTGAACCCGCGAACTTCCGAATGGAAGTCAACGGCCCTAGCCACTAGGCCACCGACGCTCTTCGTGTAAACAAAAGAAGGGCTGAGCGTTACGACCCCGTCTTCATAACAATACACAGGAGAACAAAAAAAAACAATAGGACAGTTTTCCGTATAATGAATTTACCCTAAAAATTATCCTTTAGCGAAGGACAAAATGGACGCGAAAGAACTAATTTGGACGGACCAGGGATGCCTAATTCACCCACATGGCAGTTCTGTTTAGTTTAGTTTAGACCTCTATACAATGGGAATACTTTTGAACAAACTGCCCCTCTAATATGCCCGGTCCAGCCTGCCTAGCATACGCGTTTACGTGGGACTTGAGAAATGAAAGACAAAAAATGTCCATTTGGGGGATTTTGTCATTTGTTGCGAACATACCGGGCGTTTTGAGAAACTCAATAATCGTGAAATCATTTTGTCAATTTTTGTCACTCCAATTGTTGCCATTTTACAACAGTTACTCGTGGAACTAGTAAATACTATGAAATACTATGGTTACCTAATACCGTTCATTCAATACTAGCCGATCCGTGCTTTTGACAGATATTAAAATAACACTGTTTTACGAAAGAAAGGGATCGCGCTATACAAAAGTTGATGATGTTGTCTTTATCTAAATTTGCTGTTTATTTTCATTTAGTGAGTTATTAATCACACCGGACGTATAAAAAAAAAAGTTACAAAAAAAGTAAACAAACAAAATCAAATTTTATTTTATACATTAGCACGATTTATTCGTGTTTAAACAAAAAAACAGCTAAAAACAACAAGTAAGTACACACACATGGTACATTTACCGTAATCTAACTAGTTAAATGCAATGATATTCATCTAACTTTGTTTGTTTCAGAGGAAAATACTGCGTGTTGAACCATTATTCAAAAATCTTGTTCTACCCGTTTCAATAGGAAGATTTCCTGAAGTTGACTCTCTGACCGATTTAAATGGCCCTCGAGAAAAGCTGCAAAATAAGTAGCAGCAGTGGAAAAAGCTTCGAATAATCTTTGTGTAAGCAACGCTACTCAACGAGTTCTACTTGTTGTTGTTGGAACCCTAAGGTACCCAGGGGATACATAGGGCCTTCAAGAGATTCTTCCAGTTCCCCCTGCCCTGCGCCGTGGCCTTGGCTTCGCTCCATGTAACTCCGAGTTCTACTTGGCGTGATCTCAACCGAAACCCAAGCAAAAGATGAAGAATTGCGTGTCAGAAAGTCAACATAATGCATACATGCAAAGTGCCTAGTCAAAAGCCTGATTCTTGCGCAGTGGCTTTAGACACTATGTTTTGTGGTTCTTTCTCAAATAAACTGCTGTAAGAAATCCTTAAATTGTGTTAGTAAATTAGTGTTAAGCATAGTGCAATGTGCCATAACTTTCTGGAAGTGAGGAAACTGGGATAAATATTATTTAGTAGTAGGTACCAAAAAGATACAATTTTAACAATTATGTGTAACGAATATAAGGTAGGTGTAATGAAGATGAGGAGTGCTATACTTACTTCTTACTCTTACTTTTATTATGTTATCAGACTACTATAATACTCATGTATTGTAGTTAAATATTTATAACCATTATATACTTAGTATGCTAGTTCCTCATAGTTAAAAGAAAGCTAAATTAGTAACTATAATGGCTGCAGTTGTAACTGAATCAACAAATTTAGTGTTTAGGTTTTAAAAAGAGGGAAAGGTGACATGATTTTTTATTTATTTAGTTATGTAAGACCACATTTATTATGCATTGTTGAAATAATAAATAAACAATTTACTTTGTAATAATGTTGACTATGTTAATTTGTTTACTAGAATAGAAGTAATAGTTGATAAATAAATAATGTATCAAAAAATATTATTTTATTTCATCGGATTGATATTGATTTCTAACTAGACTTGTAGACTTGTTTAGTTATTTACTTACATCTACTAGTTAGATTATATAGTATTGAACCGCTTGTAGTTTGAAATTCCCTATAACCAGGGACAAAGATTCTTTACCCATGCTATAACTATATGCGCAGGGAAGTAATTAAATCTCTGAATGTGGCTCATGCATTTCTTTCTAACCCCCGATGTGAGGCAAAGATACTTTATGGGCAAAAACTCGATTTAGCCAGTCATATTGGCAAAGGCATACTAGAGACTTAGCCCAGCGTTGGGTTTTACTAGATTATTGATGAAGGAAAGTTAATAAAAGTATGTCAGCTTATTTACTTCATGGACTAAGCGTAGGTAAGTAGTACTAAGCTTGGGTTGTGATCGGTTCCAAACTTCTGAGTCTCCGACAAAGTCCTTACAAACGAAGTTTACAAAGATCTCTTGAATGAGCACTTCCTTTCTATCGCTGTTCTTTTTCTAAATTTAATAGAAGCATGCTGATTAAAACTCTTTATTACTTTGTCTGCAATCTATGAATGTTGTTGTTGTTGTCCTATGGTACCCCAGTGGTACAGAGGGCCTTCGTGAGAAGTTTCGAATCTATGAATAGTGTAATATTAATTACTTACAACTATAACATATCTATTGTTTGTTTGTTTGCATTGAATAGGCTCCAAAACTACTGAACCGATTTTAATGAAACTTGGTACACAGCTAGTATAGACTTTTGGGAAGAACATAGGCTACCATTTACCGCGGAAATAATCCTCATTACCACGGGAAAAGCTGTTAACGCCAGCGGAGCCGCGGGCGGAAACCTAGTAAAATAGCAAAAGCTAACGGAAGAGAACATCTTTCAATTACTTTAGTTTAGTGTGTACAAACATCCTTATAGGCAAACAATGAAGAAAATACGATTTTTCAGCCAATATTACAGTCCCATAAAACCCACAAAGAATCTCACGCTCCGTATTTGAGGTTGATAAATATTGACAAATTAGCCTTATGAAACTGTCATTTTGCGACAAATGAGTCGTAAAAAGTGGTGGTATGTTCGCAATTCTGAGAAAAACAAAAAAAAAAAAAAAAATTGTCAACCCACATGGAGTTTGATAAAACACTGACGTCACAACGTGCATCCATATTCGCTAAATTGACAAAATTTCAAAATGGCGGCGTTTTCGTGACATTTTGACAGCTCCGTAAGGGATTTAGAGTTTGTCACAACTGGCGTGTTAGCCCCGCAGGCGTGACATACATAATTTTGTCGTGCGTATTCTCTTATCCTATTGGAGGATATTTCAATATTGCGGGTTTCTCGCGTGACAAACTTTTGTCATAGCATTGCATGTTACGGGTCGGTAGATTTACCAACAAGCAGAGTAGGCTGTATGTAATTAAAAGTAATAATTATTAATTTGTAAATCAATAGTAAAAAAATAATTTTAAAATAAGGTTTTTTTTAAATGCTCTAGCAAGGTAATATAAATGTATTTTAGTTTAATCGCCCTTTAATTTAATACTTTACATGATCTTTATATTTCAGCATAGTTTAAGTAAGAAATAAAAGCTTTTTGCGATTAACGATTAATTCTAATAAACAAAAAAATATAAGAAAATAAATGTTTATAATAAAGACTACTTTGTTTTTTACACACAAATTAATACAAATTTTTACTTTTTTATAATATTAGTAAGATTATTTTACCCAATAACGTTGAAATGGTTTGCTTTCCTATGAATAAGCGTGCATATAGTAATATATAATATAAATCAGAAAACCAGAAACACGTTCGTATGGTCAGACTTAAACCCGCACTTCCCAATTAAAAAACATTACTAACTACTGTGCCACCAACACTCTAACACGAGCCCATTATGTCACACATTTTCTCTGGACGCAATGTAGGGAATAACAAATAGTAAATGCTTGCTCCAAATGGGCCGTAAGGGTCCATAATAACTTAACCCTTTTCTAATTGAGAATGCTACAGACAGCGCCATTGGGAGAACGCTGGACCAATTAGGCTGGACGGTCATGCAATGCCGACTAATTACTGAAAAATAAATTACATTGTTTTTCGAGGACAAAACTAACAACAAAAAATAGTTCAAAAATATATTTTGCACTTTAGTTTTATACTTCTACTAGCGACCCGCCCCGGCTCCGCACGGGAAAATGGTTATTGTGGGTTATCCTTAAGTATGTTATGCATGTATTATACATATAAACCTTCCTCTTGAATCACTCTATCTATTAAAAAAAACCGCATCAAAATCCGTTGCGTAGTTTTAAAGATTTAAGCGTACAAAGGGAGGGACATAGGGAGGGACATAGGGACAGAAAAAGCGACTTTGTTTTATACTATGTAGTGATATAGCAGATAATATCATACATGAAACATGATCAGTAATAAAAAATATGTAAAAAGGGTGTAATTTTATAGTAAAAACCCCTTTTTAAAATGGAAAAATTAAAAAAGAACTTTTCTGCCAGATCAGAAGTTTTATATCAAGGGCAACAAAACCATTGTTGAACTATATTTTTCTTCTCATTATATAATTCTCCTTTACCCAAAAACCTTACGTTAGCTTCTAATGACGTCATTACATCACTTGATTGCTTAACCCATTCGAGTGGGTGACTTGAAACCCTTGGCTCGTTTGTGATCATTAGCCACAAATGACGCGGGCCAACTCGAGAGCGTATCAGGTTTTCGGTCAAACAGAAAATTTCTAGCGTCATTTCGTCACGGGGAATTTTGGTCACAAAATGTTTAAAGAATATTTTTTAGCACCAGAAATCGGTGAACCGTAGCGTTAGGAGACTCAGCTCGGAAATGCCAAACTTAAAAGCTAAGAGCATCAACGCAAAGTTGCAGCCTTTTGTTATTTAACAAGTTTTATATAGGTTAACCAACCACATGAAAGTACACGGCGCCACCATGAGAAATACCATCCACACTTGGTTGAATTCTTCTTGTTTACAAAGCGCGAAAGCCTCGAACTTCCCTCAGTCCACACAAAACGTGCCTTATTGGTCGTACAGCCAGTAAATAAACTTTCCTCCCCGCATCCATTTTGCCTTAATTATTCTTTTACTGACCTACGCTTGTGTCGAAAAGATACGACCAATCAAGTTTCACCGGACTTGCGGGGGAGCAGATATATTAAAGAGTTTAGGGACGGGGAGAGGGAGCCTCGAACCTAAATGTCGCCTAAATGGCTCCTTCTCTAATTACTGGGTTTTTTCCTTGTATAACCATGGCGTCTTATGACCAAATATAACTATGACCAATTGACACCAACTAACGATTAATGTGTTTGATTGTGTATCACTATGTCAAGTAGTTGGTTACTAAAGAGACCATGATGTTTTCCCATTGTTATCGAAGATGGTCTTTCAGGATATTATTATGGATAAAGTGAATATATGTCAGAGATGTTACACAATTATTTCTACTAAGGTCTATTTCACATAAATCCGGACAAAAGATAAATTTGACCTCCTTCATTTCTTGAAAGTTATTAAAAAATAATGTACCCCCTTTTTCACCCCGCTTTCTACTACTAAGGTATGCCAAATCACGTATTTTGCGATAATTTCTTATAGATTTATCGTATCGTTTGAAAAAATGTGCGCATTGTATGCAGGCGTCAATGACCTTTTGTCCGGATTAATATGAAACAAACCATTAGTTAAGATCTCCTCCTCCATAACCAAATGGTACTTAAAACGTTAGAATTTCGGTGGGGCACTGAAACCGTCGAACAAAAAGTTCTTTTATATGAAAAACCGTTAATTTATGGAGACGAGATCGAGGTCAAATAAAAAAAAACTATTCTAGTAATACGCTTAATCTATGTGAAAAGAGATTTTGAAAATTTTGATGATAGTTCGTAATCTTATTTGACAGCGCAGTCAATACGTACAAAATATTTTTTCATATTTTTACCGTTTAAAAATTACCAAATTAATTTCAGTAGGTAGGTACTAGGTACTCAAAGACAAATAGCCTCTTTATCTGACAGCCCTTGTAATAGGGTTGTCGCTCGCTAAAAACAAAACGATACCAACTGTCAAGATTAGGAAGAAGGACAGCCTCCGCAGTCCTCACGTAGCCTTCCTTGAATTATGACTAGACTTGAGACTAGGACATTGACCTCTATCATTCCTACGTTTTTTGTGAGCTATAATTATACTTAATATTATAAAAAAGAAAGATTTGGTTGTGCTAGTGACGTACAAAGTAATAAACGTAGAAAAAAAAATTGGCATTTAATTAATTTTTTTTTTTAATATTTTTATATCTGCTCTACGCATCAACAACAACAACAAACAAAAAGTAATTTTATTTTCCTAAATAGTAACATAAGGTGTTCCTGGACCCCAAACTAGGAATTCCTGTGCTATGGGAAGCCAGCTCTTTCGTCTATTGAGAATTTAATTAGTAGGTTTTGCATCTTATTTATAAAGCCCTTAGAGTATAAATAGAAAAATTTCTGGGAGGGATAGAGTACGCCTAATCGAGTATGAACCGTAAGCACGGATATGAACAGTCCGAATATCTTCAGCGCGTTCGTTTAATATTAAATGGTTATCGGAGCTGATTATTTTTCCGGTAAAAATAAGAAATTTAATAGGAGAACATTTTGAAATGTGCAGTGATAAGTTGCAAACATGACTCGAGGAACAAATCAAAAAAGTAAAATGTTATGTATATTTATTCTCTAAGATAAAGCCTTTTTATCCACATTGTACAAAACAAAAGTAACGTCAAAATGCAGAGCAGTCTATTTACAGGGAATCCCCAACCCGGGATGCGGGATGCGGGTGATTTACTCGGGGATTCCCTCCCTCGGTCCCTGACAAATACCCGGCTTAATTCCGAGACGGGGCATACAAATTATATGAGAGCACGAGAAATTTTGAATTGGACATAATGGTGGTGATTTCCGCGAGTAACACTCTAAACTGTATTTATACAGGGCGTCCCACGGCTATGCCACATGGAGGGAAAGTACCTTAAATATTGTACATAGAACATTTTACTAAGCGAAGACTTTATTTTATTTCTAAAAACTATTGAAACTGCATTCATACATTTTTTAATATTTACATGATTGAACCGGGAATCGAACCCGCTATACGAGAAAAAAAATATCCTGTAGTTTTATCATACCAATCGAAAGGCAATATACTACACAATATTTAAGGTACTTTCCCTCCATGTGGCATAGCCGTGGGACGCTCTGTATACCTAGGTTATGTTGGCTTAGAGCTGGCTGCAATCTTACTATTTCTACTAATATTGGATGTATGAATGTATTGTATGGATGGGTGTTTGTTACTCCCTCACGCAAAAACTACTGAATGGATTTTAAGGAAACTTTACTATTCATCAGAATAACGCATAGACTACCCTTTACTGCGGGAAAATGTCCATGACTTTAAAAATAACATAAATATATAAAAAAATACTGGTCTGTTTTTGACGAGTTGCCGATTTAAGCCGAGGTGTTTGCCAGGTGTCCGGAAAACGTGGGTTCGAATCCCGGAATAAATTACCTTACTTTTGGGGAACGCGTTTTGGAACGTGAAGAGAGTTGCCATCTGCATTCATTATCCTTTGGCCGCAATGGTGGAGAAATGGGATGGATTTAGGAGCAAAGACGGTGGGATTTACAAACAAAGACCTGGTTATTTGATGCTCATGTGATGACACTTTATCCTTGATTCTAAGAGAGAGTAACCACATATTAGAATAAAATATTATGAGAAAAAAAACTTCCGTATATTTTATACAGATTTTAACATCAAAAGGTAACGATTAATATAAAAATCTAGATTTAAGCATAGCTTATTACTTAATATGGCCAATAATATTCCATATTTAGATGAGTAGTAACGTAATATAAACGTGTGTAGACTATTATATACACAGTGTTTAATAGTCTTTTATTCGCAACATAGTGGTAGTACAAATGAAACTGAACAATTTTCAGGAACATACATTGAATTCTTAAAAATAAAACTCAACTTGTCATACAAAGTGGGCGGCCACGTGACTGAAGTTTATATGAAACTAGCGACCCGCCCCGGCTCCGCACGGGAAAATGGTTATTGTGGGTTATTCTTAAGTATATTATGCATGTATTATACATATAAACCTTCCTCTTGAATCCCTCTATCTATTAAAAAAAACCGCATCAAAATCCGTTGCGTAGTTTTAAAGATTTAAGCGTACAAAGGGACATAGGGAGGGACATAGGGACAGAGAAAGCGACTTTATTTTATACTAGCGACCCGCCCCGGCTCCGCACGGGAAAATGGTTATTGTGGGTTATCCTTCAGTATATTATGCATGTATTATACATATAAACCTTCCTCTTGAATCACTCTATCTATTAAAAAAAACCGCATCAAAATCCGTTGCGTAGTTTTAAAGATTTAAGCGTACAAAGGGACATAGGGACATAGGGACGGAGAAAGCGACTTTATTTTATACTATGTAGTGACTATGTAGTGAAGTTGAATATTATTTTTGAGATTTTAACTTAGGTACCTATCTTACTTAGGCAAAGTTGTTCAGTTTCATAAGTACTACCACTTTGCTGCGAATAGACAAAAGTTAAATTTCACGGTGTACTTTATTTTGAAATAAAAAATCGATGGGATTTCATAGGTGATTCTAACTTGGAGTGTAGGTGTGGTATGGTTCCCCAGAAAATAGACCATCTCATTAACTGCCCTTGTTGTCCTGTCGCCTGCACGCGAGAGGACTTGATGAAGGCTACTGACGACGCTATCCGAGTGGCCGATTTCTGGGCCGAGACTGTCTGAGTTTGCTGTCGACTCGAAAAGAAGAAAAAGAATAGGTACAAAAGAGATCTTACAATTAGGTATACAGATTCGAGTTACGCCATGAAAAAGCACTACATTTTAACCTTTTAACCGTCTAGTCTAGGCTAGTTTTTAATCGTAACCACATCGGACCTGAAAAGAGGCATTTCATAATGGCGACGAAGTGCTTTTCTTATATTCTGCGGTGAAAATCAAAGTAATTACATGTATTTCTTTCCCCTTTAATTTTCTACATACCTAAAATACTTATTGTTTTGTCATAAAAAGCTTATTCGACTAGCCAGTCAGGTAAAGCCCGACAAGATAAATAAAAGACCTCGCCGTATTGCGGAATTTCAATGGAACTAAACTTATAATGGAAATTGTTGCCATAAACATAAAAACATACATGTGGCGCCCCCAGCAGCGCAAGTTTTTTCTTTACACGCTTTATATTAGCTTCACTTGTAACTATGTATGTAAGAAAATCTTGGAATCTTAATTTGACCCACTTCCCGGTCTTCGATTAGAATGAAATTTTGCACACGCTCTGAGTGTTGATGACAATACATGACTAAGAAACGTCATTACAAATCCAATACGGCGGCCTCCCCAAGATGGCGGACTGGCTGTTTGAAATTCCATTGCCATGATATGGGTATCAAATGAAAGGGTTTGCTGTCAGAAATACGAAAAAAATAGTCACGTGACTCAAATCTAATAAGACGGACGTCCAAGATGGCGGACAGGAAGCGTGTTTTTTTTTAACTATGATATTTATTATTAGCATCTAATATGTATTCATAAATCCGGCAACCACCATAAATCGGTCAGTTCCCGTCTCATAAAAAGGCTATATTATATACTTTAAACAGTAATCTCGGGACACGGTAGAACCAGCTAACCCTCGTCTGAGTAAAATATGGGGACGTCATACAGCGCCCGGTCCTGAGCTAAAACCCCCAGTGCTATTAAAAAATTAAAAATAAAATAAGACATCATCGGTGTGTTAAAATATGCAATCGATTTAAAAAAATGTAGTATCTGGAAAAAGTTTCAGACAAGTCCTTTCAGTATTTGCAAAGCCGTGGTGGCTTACATCATTTTACCCTACTTATATAAACACGCAATTTTTTGGGGATGGATGGCTGGATTTTTCCTTGCGTAATCGAATCAGGAATTATGAGATCCGCAGGCGAACCAGAGTCACCGACATTGCCCGGAGAATCGCTAAACTTAACTGGCAATCGCACATTGCGCGTAGAACCGACGGCCGTTGGGGCAGAAAGGTTCTTGAATGGCGGCCGCGCGCCGAAAGACGTAGTGTGGGCAGGGCCCCCACGAGGTGGACTGGCGATCTGGTGAGGGTACCTCCTGAGATGATGGATGGATGTACAGATGTTTGTTACTCTTTTATGCAAAAACTACTAAATGGACTTTAATGAAATTTTACAATAATTATAGATTATACATCAGAGTAACACATAAACTATCTATTGGCGAAAAGCTAGTTCTAAATAAGATACGGCACAAGCTGAGAGAAATCCACAAGTAGGAAGAAAAACCGCAGTGTTGCCAAGCACAAGCAAGAACAATGTGCCTGAGATTGCAGGGGGTGAATTATACAACAAAAGCAATCCTCCGGGGGACTCCCGATATTTGGACGGGAGCCAACAGGGTTGGCACGGCTCGAATTTCAAGTCACTTTCGTACCGTCGCTCTTGGGGTGTGATCTTGGTATCTTAGTTTATTTTGACGTGAAAGATATCTTTACCTAATGATTGAGTCCAGACGACCACTTCCTAGAAATGTCAGATTTCCACAAAAAGAAAAAAATATGCAAAAAAGTTTGCTGTCTAAATGTATGATGAAATGTTACAAAAATAGAGATACAATACAGTATTTTTAAATAAAATTCGTCCACCTTTTTTCTTCATACAGAAATCGAAAAGGGTGGAAATTAATCTGATATTGAAAGAATCATGAAAGAATATTTAATTTAAAATAACATCGTAACTATCAAACTAGGCGTTTTATAAATCATAATGCTTTTGTATGAACCCTAAACTTGGTCAAAAATTTCGGATTTCTGTTTTCTGATTCCTGAATTCGATGTTTGATGTTTCAAAAATCAAACTGACAATCTCTTGCTTGTCCCTTTTTGTTTTTAAAAGTGCGAAAAGGACACAAGACGTTATGATTTGAGCCTTAGAGTATAAATAGAAAAAATTGAGCGTTATAAATAACTATAGAATCAACCCCGCTGACGTCAAATTACTACTTTACTTCGCAGCTTCGTTCCTACAAATACCATTAGGCTTATGAGAAAATAAGAGGTGTATGTATACATATTTCTAGGCGGTAGCCATCTTTACTAGCACTTTCTAGCCGAAGTATGAAAGCAATTTATGTAATGTATAAGTTCATATTTACCCCTTTATATATGACTGACGTGAAGGCACTCAGAGAAAGTAGAATTGTTCTTAGAAATAATACAAGTACTTACGCAGCCCACACGATAAACAAGCCATATTTACGTTAGGTTTACCTCATAGTAAACAGCATGGTCCAAGAAAACAAGGTCTTACAATTAGACCACGTGACTGACACAAGACTACGTCATTTTGCGCTGTTCATCCTTGTCTATTACACGCATTCGACAAGGATGAATAGGTAAAATGACGTAGAAATGACGTAGGCTTGTGTCAGTCACGTGGTATAATATTGTTAGACCTTTTTTTCTTGGACCATGGTAAACAGTAAAAAGCGTACAGTCAAGTGCAAGACAATCGAACGAAGTAAAATGCGCACCGCGATTCTCTTCTTTATTCCGTGGACTAAAATGGTGTAAAGTAAAACAATTTTCAACTTAGCGTGTTCTTGATTGTACAAGTTTAAAAACAAAGATAAATACCAGTAAAATACCAATCACTTTCGGACATTTTACAAAATCTGTACCTATCGTTTCACCCTTTTTCTCAATCGGTAATATTTGTAGTCAAAAATGTTTGAAAAAGTGAGATAAAAGGCAAAGATTACAGTGTTTTATCAGATGGTTTTCAATACGCATCTAATGGGGTATCATTTTCAGCGATCGCTTCATTCATCAGAACGAAAACGAACGAAAAAAATATATTTTTGAAAGACGACACCCCCTTTGATAGCGTTTTTTGACCGATTGAGTAATGAAAAAGGTGGAAGAAAAGCCTGAAGTCTAGAAAATATTTTCAGATTCTTTTCTTTATACAAATCTCATTAATCAAAACTTTTCTAAAGCTATAAATCCATCGTAGCGAATTGAAGTAAGGCAAGTCAGAAATTGAGCTAATTCTAAAAATACACATTCTAAAAATAAATTTAAGTCGCTCATATTTTTCGTTAAACGAGAACAAAAAAATAAGTGCTTAAACGTTGCTTAAATTAAATAATATTTTTGTCCCTTTCTAACACAAATATCTATTTAGTAGTTTCATAGAAATTTAAAAGTAGGAAACGGAACAATACTATGCGTGCCAAATAAGAATAGGACTGGGAAGGACGCCATCTTGTCAGTACCTCCTTTTCTAATTTGCCAAATAAGAAAAGGAGGGACTGACAAGATGGCGTCCTTCCCAGTCCTATTCTTATTTGGCACGCATAGTACTCTGTTTGTTTTTTCAGTCACATGTTTTCACATGCGCCCCAAACTGTACGATAGACTCGTTGAATTGATATAAAACTAGCTTTCCGCCGCGGTTAACAGTTTTCCCGTGGGAATGAGGAATTTTCCCGCTATAAAAGGTAGCCTATGTTTTTCTTTTCGTTACTTATATAAAGGACAGAAGAAAGCTGTGTTTTACTTGATTAATCTGACACTATTACTAATCGAAGACCATCCCTAAGGCTCTGTTCACACTGGAGTAAAATTAAAACGAAGTGTCTACATCTCTTCGATTGAATTTATCCCAACTATGAATTACTTCGCAGGTATGTGCATGTTCCCTTACGATGTTTTTGTTCACGTATCATATTGGTATTTGCCGAGTCTGGAACCCGCGAACTTCCAAATGGATGTCAACGGCCCTGGCCACTTAGCCATCAACGCTCAAATGGAGAAAATTTTAATTCGGATATTCCATAGCCACAGGTACCTTTAGTTACGGTTAGGTGGAGGTGCGTGCGAGGAAGATGTGCCATAAAGATGCGCGGCACGAGCTATGCGATGTATCGATTGTAGAAATACATCCATAGCACACCTCCATAGCACGCATCCATAGCACGCATCCATAGCGCGCACCCATAGCATGCATCCATAGCATGCATCCATAGCATGCATCCATAGCACGCATCTATAACACGCATCCATAGCACGCATTTATAGCACGCATTTATAGCACGCATCCATAGAACGCATTTATAGCACGCATTTATAGCACGCATCCATAGAACGCATTTATAGCACGCATTTATAGCACGCATCCATAGCACGCATCCATAGCACGCATCTATAGCACGCATCCATAGCAGACATCCATAGCACGCATCCATAGCATAGCACGCATCCATAGCACGCATACATAGCACGCATCATAGCACGCATCCAGAGCACGCATCCATAGCACGCATCCATGGCATGCATCCTTCCATATAAAAAACACATCTTAGCTGGATCCGTTTCCACCAGTGCTAAGCTGTACTATGTGCACCAATGAATATGATTGGATATCAAACGCATCAATAGCAACGTAGCATGGCGTAGAAATCACCCTTATTTTACCTCGCTTCGGCTACGCTTCAACGACCATTGTGAACAAACCCTTGCGGTGAACAAAAGATACAAGATAGTAGGAAAATTGAAGGCCAATAAATCTTTGCTAACACAGGTTTATCTTGATAGAGAATAGAGCATTTATATAGTTTCTTATTATAATTATACTTACCTAATAATACAATGTAATGCCTTGGATGATAGGATATTCATATTATTATTATTTCATAATAGATTAAACCTTTGTTTGAGCAGAAATATAATAGACTTAAAAGTAAAATAAGCGATATCGATGGTTTAATAGCACGTAATAGGTTATAATTGCTGCTTTTATTCGACGAGGCGAACATTAAAAAAGCCATAAATTCATTGTTGCAAAAAGAAAGTTTAGTAAAAAGGCGTTTTTGTTTTGAAAAATGCGTTTTATCTTCCAAAGCTTAGTAAAGCGTTACAAAGTAAATAAAAAATAAGGAATCCGAGAATCACTTGGCAAGACGATTAATCTTGCCAATTCACGGCGATACTGTTCCCGACAAATAACGGTATTGATGGATAGAACGTCGGGACTGTCGGGCGCACGGGTTGGCAACACACTACAAATTTATTTTTATTCTAAAAATAAATAACTTGGCAATACGCGTTTGGAGGAAATAACCAAAATATAAGGCTTTAGAGGTACGCTAAACAACACCTTTCCGAACCGGACGAAAAGATCACGGATGCAGTTAAAGCTGCCAAAAAATTTTGATTACACCTAACAGAATACCCTTCAGGTAGCGAATAATACCCTCCTGGTAATAATAAATAACCCTTCAGGTAAACAATGCCCGGCAAAAATGTATCACAAAAATTGCAAGACACTAATTAATCTCGCTACTATGTTTGACTCAACATACGTAAGTAGGTACTTCTTTTTATGTGAGTCAAAATTCTCTACTTTTTTATAGGTATAAGTTTGTATGGTAATCGAATTCTACGCGGACGAAGTCGCGGACAACAGCTTGTAAAGTTATAAATTATTATTTTTTCTCTCTTTCCACATTATATTAAATGCATGCAAGCCAACCTTCCGGGTTCATAGTATAGACTTTTACCACAGAATAAATAGGTACTAGGTACTTTTACCAACTGCATTAGAAGTTTTTTTTTTAATCAATTCGCGAGTTCTATACTTAAAAAAGCCAAAAGTAAATATTCGAACGACTTCAAAACTTACCAAATCCATACAAAACCGTAAATATTATGACTTTGTGCATGAACAAGGCCATTCCATTGGCTGAGAAGGAGTTTCTATGTCAGTGCCGCTAGATGGCGTTGGAGGTTTTTTAAAACTCGGTAGCGTTGTGTCTTTCGCGTTTGACGACCCCGCTCGAAACGGATTCACGCGTCACACAGAAGTATAAAGTACTAACCGTACAGAAGTTTTTTTGAAAGATCCTTCTTATCTGTCAAGATATTGGAGGCCTTATATAGTAAATAAACAATAGAGTTTAATAGACACTAACTAGACGGACAGACTTGTACAATAATTATTTTGAATATTATAATTTATGAATTACTAGCGACCCGCCCCGGCTCCGCACGGGAAAATGGTTATTGTGGGTTATCCTTCAGTATATTATGCATGTATTATACATATAAACCTTCCTCTTGAATCACTCTATCTATTAAAAAAAACCGCATCAAAATCCGTTGCGTAGTTTTAAAGATTTAAGCGTACAAAGGGACATAGGGACGGAGAAAGCGACTTTATTTTATACTATGTAGTGATGTAAATTTATTTTTACCAGAATTTTATATTAATAATAAATTTATTTATTTATACCAAAAAACAAAATTATTGACTAGGGAGATCTTCCAAAAAACTTTTACCTTTTTTAAGGTACTTCTGTGCAAATGGAGTTAGGTAGGGGGCAGAGCTCGTTTCCCCAACTTTTCTTGACTTTTTTTATTTGAGATCGTTACACCAAGAAGACCAAGCCCTTTCATTTGATTGGTATGTGACATGGTATAGTTATTAAAGCCGGGACCACACGCGTGCGTATTTGCCAAACAGAGCGAGATGCAGTTATGCGTTAGAATGAGATACAAATACACCGCGCTCACTCTAGCGCATAACTGCGTCTCGCTCTGTTCGGCATACAAGGCAGACGTGTGTGTGTAGCCCGTATAAAACTTTTTGTTTTAGATAGATTAGACCAGGGTTTCCCAACCGTTTTTACATCAAGGCTCCCCGGATCACAAATAATATTTTCATGCCCCCCCAATAATTTTTTCAGTAAGTACCTACAATAAAAATCGCATTATTTTAACAGCAGTTATTTTTATGTAATTTGTACAAAAAGAATCACAAAATGCTATATTAAAACGTTTTTATCAAACAATTTATAAGAGTATACTAGGGAGTATAATACTCGTATACTGACAATACTAGTGAGATACATGAGCTTGCATTCTCTGTATCAGTTGGTCGATCGGTTCAGTTTTTGCCAGTTTATTAGCGCATTGAAATATATTTTCTATTGAAAACACAAACTTCTCAAGCCCCCCTTGACATCCCTCTACGCCCGGTTGGGAAGCCCTGGATTAGACAGATAGAACACTTTAATTCTCAACTTTACACTTTAAAGAATAACTAACACATTGGGAAATTACACATAACTTCAATACAAAGGTAAGTAATGAAGGTACACATTATTAGTGATGAAAAATGTCCAAACGTTAGAAAACACTATTTAGATTTATAAGCCATAAAATAGAAGTTAGTGTACAGGCATGACGGCAAAGTTGAGAAAGGGTATACTGACCATGGTCCAAGAAAACAAGGTCTAACCGTTAGACCACGTGACTTGACACAAGCCTACGTCATTATGCTGTTCATCCTTGTCGAATGCGTGTTAATAGACAAGGAGATCAGCATGATGACGTAGGCTTCTGTCAAGTCACGTGGTCTAACGGTTAGACCTTGTTTTATTGGACCATGGTACTGACTCAGCATGTGCTGTAGTTACCCACAGCGCTTTTCATAGTCTTATTTAAGTCCCTACTAAATGTGACCGCTGTGTTTGAAATCCATTCTGGTCACGGATTTGCATACGTGCAACAACTCGATCAGTCCCATGGTCCAAGAAAACAAGGTCTCGCAAATTGACCACGTGACTGACACAAGCCTACGTCATTTTGCGCTGTTCATCCTTGTCTATTACAAGCATTCGACAAGGATGAATAGCGCTAAATGACGTAGGCTTGTGTCAGTCACGTGTAGACATGCGCAAAACAGTACGTTTTAATGACATATCACATTACTCATTACTTTCGAAAAGGTGATATCACCCCGTACCAGTACACATCACCCTAAACAGTACCCGAAATGTTGAACGAAATTGCACACTTCCTACGAAAAAATGCTCTGTAATCTTACATATTCCGTACAGTACCGTACCATAGCAGCACACATACAAATACACCGCGCTCACTCTTGCGCAGAACTGCGTCCTTTTTGTCTTTTGTTTGACTCCCGTAAAATACCTACTTATCTGACTGACCGGCCACCGCGTCGCGTAGAATCGGTGAGCTACCCCATCTATGCATGATGCTATCGGTCAAGTGTTTACTATTTCTAAAGATCTTTCGGCAATCCTGCTATCGCTAAAAAAAATTATCGGCTAAGCAATTTTTCGTTCTCGGTAATCGCTGTACAGTGATTTCTACTTAAAAATACGTCGTCCCAATGTGTAGGTAATTCAATTTGACGAGATTAGATGGCCACACGGCCATGTCCCCACATATTATTTATTTTATTTTATTGTTTTTTCTCTTTTTTGTATTTAATTGTTTTTTCTTGTCATTATATAGTGTAAGTACTTAAATAAAAGTGTTGATAAAGAGGTCAATGAGTTCATCAAATTATTTATTAATTATTTTATTCATATATATATGCGAGGTGGTGAGGTGGTGATTTGTGAGTGGTTATCTTTCGTAATAGTTTCTGATGAATCATAGAATATAACTAGTTAACGTAGATAAATATGATTAGGTACTATTATGGTCCAAGAAAACAAGGTCTAACAAGAAGACCACGTGACTGACACAAGCCTACGTCATTTCTACGTTATTTTGACTATTCATCTTTGTCGAATGCGTGTAATAGACAAGCATGAACAGTGCAAAATGACATAGGCTTGTGACGGTCACTTGGTCTAACGGTTAGACCTCGTTTTCTTAGACCATGGGTACTATACTACTATGTATTTGTACAATAAAACTGTAGAGGTCAAAAATCAGTACATAGAAAAAAAATGCTACAAACCGAGTCAGGGGGATGTAAGAAGTAAAATAGAACATAATTATCTAGATATTTTTTAAATTTTTGTTTCTCTGTTTGTACGGGCTAATCTCCGAAATTGTTGGACCGATTTAAATGAAATTTTCATTGGTGATACCTTACATCCCCAGTCAACATCTTAGATATTTTTTACCACGGGAAAATATATACTTCCTACGGAAAACTGTGCACGGGAAAGTCGAAAAACAAAGCGGGCGTAGCCGCGGGCGGACAGCTAGTTAATCAAATAAATGGAAACGCAAACAAGAAATTTGGAGTTAAAAATATCTCGCAACTCTTTGAGTGCTCCAAAAGCTGTTCTGTGTAGCTGTCGGGCGTAGCTAGTAGCGAATTGCTACGGACCGTAGCACTTTGCTACGACAGGTCCATGCAGGAAGAAATAGATTTTCTATTTTGATTACTGTTCTGGTAAAGTTATAACCTCTCACTAAGGTGGTAAGTATGAATATTTCGGATACCTATTTAAAAAGTGGTTACATTACTTTTTCTAAATAAAATTAAAAGAGTAAAATCACTTGGCATGTTTCTTTTAAAGCAAAGCAAGCAAGCAAGCATTGTAATTTATGTAATTACTAATTTTTTTGTGTATAAAACCTTTAATAAATACTTAATAAATTTTATTTTTACCATAATTAATTTTGCATTCTACTCAGAAACCGATAGTTTTAAAACTAACAATACGAACCAATTTCTATAAAATATTTTAACTTCTTTAGCAGCTGTACTAATAACTAATTATAAAACTAACTTAAAATTTTAATCAAATTGAATTGTTAATGTATAAAACCTATTGTAAAAACAGCAAATGGCAATAATAATGATGTGATATGATGAATTACATAATTTAATGTATTTTGGACCTGTATGTGATATTCGCATATAATATTAGAAATTAAAAAAATATCTGACTATAATATTATATACTTTAATATTAGGAATTAAAGAAATATCTCTATTCCGAAAAGATTATAAAAATATTATATTAATGTAACAAATAAATTTAATTCGAAGTTATTAATATTTCTAAACACAAATTCTTGCAACAATCTTCTATTTTCCTAGATTTTAACAAGGCTCATGTAAAATATTATACACCTTTATTTTTATAACTGGAGATAATCTGTGTAATATTAAATTGTTTAAATTATTATAATTTAAATACAAACTTTATTCCTAACTAAAAATAATTTAAAACTTACCTATAAATTTTTAGTTATTTTTAGTAAGCACGAAAAAGGAATTAGTTTTAAAAATCGTAAACTTTCTACAGCATACAATTTATTTTCAAATGTTTTGCACTGAAATATCCGCCCTAAATAAAAATAGCTTTAAATAAAATTAAATAAAACAGGTCTTTCTTTCTAAATTTCGTTAACAATTTTATTTTATTTTTAAGGTTATCATCATCATCATCATCATCATCTCAGCCTGTAGACGTCCACTGCGGTTAAAGCTATTTAATTAAAGAATAAATGGAAATCCTAGTAATTTTGCAAAAAAAAAAATTTACCGAAATTTAAAAACTTTTTCTCCAAAAACAAACTTACCAGCTTATTACGAGTGCAATACGACACAAACTTCTTAAACACGTAACACACAGAATTTACCAAACTTATTTACTTAATAATTACTCTATATTTTTACATACAATTTTATACTATCGTATGCGTATATGGTGTAGTTTCTCAAATCGTCCGCGACTAAACGGCGCGTCGACCCGCAGAGACGCCAAGCGCGAAACTGACGTTATGCTGAAGAGTTCCTTATTACGTAGGGCTGGCACTTGCGAAAATATTGTACGCCACTATTTAACTACTCACGGATAAAAAGCGAGCTAGTTATGCAACTTTGTAAATTATTTTTGTGCAAGGAATTTAAATGTGTTATTACTAAGTATCCTTTAGACATTTTCCGTGGAAATGAAATATTTTATCGCGGTAAAATGTAATTTGTGTCACTCTAGAACCCAAAATCTATCGTTTTTGTGAAATAAAATTAATCATAATCTGAAGTGAAAGAAGGTAAAAAAGACACGTTTTTGTTTTTAAAATACTATGCGTAAGTATTGATGACCGTCAGGGGAAGGTTGATTGGTCGTATAAGCTTGATTGGTCATACCTTTTCGACACAAGCATAGGTCAATTCAAAAAAGACCGTCGGGTGGCCGTTGTTTTCCGGGGCACGTACCAAAATGCGATTTCAATTTTCGAATACTTACATTATACATTATGTATGTGTGTGTGTTGTGTTTTTGTTGTATTCTACGCTCTTTCAGTGGATGAAAAAATCGTGAGGAAAACCTGCAGACACCTGCGAAGGTTGTGTGTTTGTGATTAACCCGCACTGGGCCAGCGTGATCGACTAAGGCCTATTCACCCTGATTCAGGGTAAGCTGGAGCCCCTCTGCGCTAACATAGGTTGTTGACGAAGAGAAATATTGTAAAAGGAAACAATAATTTTATCAATTCTCCCACAGTATGAAAACATGAGGTACGTTAACCTTGAAACCCATACGATAAGCAAGCAGCATAAAAACATAATAAATGCATATCACATAAATATTAATATACGGGTAATTGAAGTGCTGTAATATATACTTATTAATATATTTATGTATTAATTTTAATGCAACGAACGATGAACTATCAAATGATCAAGTGAGAGAAAGAGATAAACAAACACACTTTTGCATTTATAATATTAGTATGGAAGTATTGATTTTACACCCGCGATTCACCACGGTCCTTGGCGAGCCAGCGGGTGCAGCAAAAAAAGAAGAAGCAAGAAGAAGAACAAGAAAATTGGAAGATGGTGGATGGTGGTTTGAAGATTGGAAGATGGTGGGGGAATAATTACGCAGAACAACACTGAATAATTTAGTATTTATTACAAGGTAAACTGAACATTTTAAACTCGGCGTTTAGACTATAACTAAGGTTTTTTTAAACAATTTTCTAGAAAATCGGCCGTCAAGGCCGGTAGAATTCCAAAATTGAATATTTGAATTTAGGCGAAAAAGAAATGGAAAATGAGTTGAGAATGAGGTTGTCGTTTCAGATTTATGGATGTTTATGCGTTTGACAACCCTAAACTTTCACGTACAAATGTTTGTAGTTGACCTCCCCGACAGCGCAAAGAAAGAGGTGTGTGTTTACTTATGATTATGTCCGAACGCTAAATACAGGTGTTTTGTAAATATTTTAGATTTTTTTGTAAGATTACGGAGACGTTTGTTTTTGAGGCTTTAGCTTAGGCTTACAAATTATTACTCGCGACCACGGCAGGTGCGACCCTGCCGAAACGTCGGGCAAAAATAAGGTATAGTAGTACATACCACCTACCTATTTAAAATTATCGCGCAAATACCCCTAAACAATCGTAATTATATAATTAGACTAGCTTTCCGCCGCGGCTCCGCCCGCGTTACCAGTTTTTCCCGTGGGAATGAGGCATTTTCCCGCGGTAATAGGTAGCCTATGTTACTCAGGGTGAATGTAGCTTTCTAACGGTGAAAGAATTTTTGAAATCGGTTCAGTAGTTTTTGAGTTTATTCATAGTCGTTCAAGGATCTGGTCATTGAGAGATGTTACCGTTCGAGGAAATGGTCGTTCAAGGATCTGGCCATTGAGGGATGTGGGCGTTCGAGGAATGGTCGTTCAAGGATCTAACCATTGAGATATGTGGTCGTTCGAGGAAATAGTCGTTCAAGGATCGGCCTTTGAAGGATGTGGGCGTTCGAGGAAATAGTCGTTCAAGGTTCTGGCCACTGAGAGATGTGGTCGTTCGAGGAAATGGTCGTTCAAAGATCTGGTTATTGAGGAATGTGGTCTTTTGAGCAAATGTTTGTTCAAGGATCTGGCCGTTGAGGGATGTGGGCGTTCGAGGAAATTGTCGTTCAAGGATCTGGCCATTGAGAGATATGGTCGTTCAAGGATCTGGCCGTTGAGGGATGTGGGCGTTCGAGAAAATGGACGCTCGGTGCCGGATTGTAAGTAAAGCGTACCAATTCGATGTTCCAATATTTGACTGTATCTGTAGGCCTACTATGTAAGTAGCGACAGGCTTGAGAAGCTGTCATACGCGACATAGTGACATTAGAGCCATAGTAGTTCTTTCAATATGTCGCGTTTGACAGCTTCTTGAGCCTGTCGCTACTTACATAGTAGGCCTACTGGTGCCAGAATTAGACGTACCTAGTAGCCCAAATAAATTTGTATTAGTTTCACTTATCTAACAAACTAGGAATTGCCTTCTTCCCAACTATGTAGGTATTTAGTGTCAAAAATAAAAACAAATTGCAAGTATGTCCAACGTTAGTTTCGATTAAGCTATAAACTGGGAAATACCTCGGACACACGGACATACAACTTACGTTTATTTTTCCTATTTTGTAAGTTTATTTGATATTGTATAACAGTTTGTTAGTGAATATACTATGTACTAACTTTCCGCCGCGGCTCCACCCGCGTTAGTAGTTTTTCCCGTGGGAATGAGGTATTTTCCCGCGGTAAAAGTTAGCCTATATTCTTCTGCAAGGTCTATTCTATCTTTTTGCCAACTCCGCCCGCTTTAAATTTTTTTTTATCACGAACAATGATTTTTATTTATCGCTTCGATTGTAGATTTTTGGTGAAGACGCAAAATCCATAAGACAAAAAATATATACAGTTTTTTATTAATTAGAAAGTTGTTTTAACTAGTTGGCTATGTGTCGCAGTGAAACTGTCGTCTCTATCAAACATCTAATTTCCTGTAGGCATACCCGTCTTGGCTCTCAAACGGAATATTTACATATTTTATTGACAGAAAGCTGTTTAGCTACAACTGTAAATAGTTATTTACAGCTGAAATGGACACTTTAGCTGGAAAAGCTTGTTTTCACATTTTGCTCAAGTTTCAGATCTAGGCACTATCTTTTTTATTATTCTGTTTTGGGCTTTTGCTTATGTAAGTTGCTAGATAGGCAATGCTATGAAAGATATTTCTCGTTGGCACTTTCCTTTTTGGCACGAAATCATGAAAAGACATTCAGCAATCTATAATAGCACACAAAAACAATGATTGTCCACTAATGGACAAAGGCCTCTCCCAAAGATCTCCACAACGATCGGTCCTGCTTGGCCCAGATTACTTAGAGGATAAACATCCATGGGAATAGTTGCTTGGGTGACAGGCTTTTTCAATCGTACTTTAAAAAACATTGTTATTAGTAATTATTATCATAATAATTATAAAAATATGTTTAAAAGATGCAACGCCTGTGGAGTTTCTTCCGCGAGCTCTTCTCCACAGAAGACAGCCAAGTTTTTGAACTCGGCAGAAAAGATAATTTAAATGACTTAACTAAGTGATGTAACATCCAAAAGTTAAAAAATAAATTCTTTGATCTCTTTGAACTCTTTGCCCGCATCCAGCGGCTTCCCGCTACCACAGATAATATAATACTAGTTACACTAGCCGCTACCCTCACCAGATTTGACCAGATCGTCGGTCCACCTTTTGGGGGTTTTGCCCACACTATGCCTTGCGACTTCTGCTCACCCCTTTAGCGAAATGGACGAGTCTTTATGTATATATTTTCCAAAGTCAAATTATAGTAATAGATTCTACTTAGTATTGTTTGTTACTAAGTAGAATCTATTACTATAATAAAACTGAAGAATCGGCGTGTCTGTACATTGATTTGTTTTTCACAAAACTGATTGTAGGTGATAAAGTCAGTGTAGCTGAACACAAAATTATACAAAATTTGAAAAAAATTACCGTCGATCTGTTTGTACACGCTAATCTCTGGAACCGTTGGACCGATTTACGTAAATGAAATTTTGCATGGTAAGATGATGACCGGGGATGGGATATAAGGACATCTTAGATACTTTTTACCACAGGAAATAAAAAAAAAAACAACGCGGGCGTATCCGTGGGATGACATCTAGTTACAGATAAAATCGACATTTACTATGTAAAATCATTGCCCACTCAACGTCCATAATCTCTCTCTGGGGTCGGTCCCTCATGTCTGAGGATCGTGGTCAGCATCAGGGTTCAGTCTGGAGCGGATGATTTGCCTCCACCGGTTCCTGTCCAGCGCGTCTCTTACGACCGTGTACAACTTGGAAGACGACGAGTCTTTCACTTGATCGGTCCATCTGGTTGGTGAACGACCGCGTGATCGTTTACCTTCGGTGTTCCCAACTACGACATTAACATCGTCCCGTCGTTCGTTCGTTCGTCGTTCATCGTTCCTGGCATTAACATCGTCGACCGCTATATCTACCTCGGCTCCCAAATCTGCAATGACGGCAGCTGTGTCCCCGAGATAAAGCGACGCATAGGGATGGCTAAGGATGCTATGACCCGTTTGAACAACATCTGGAAGAAAAGAGGAATTGGTATCAAAACCAAGACTAGATTGGTACGAGCTCTGGTATTCCCTATCTTCCTGTATGGAGTGGAAACGTGGACTATCCTGGCCCGAGAAAGGCAAAGAATTGATGCATTCGAGATGTGGTGCTGGAGAAGAATGCTAAGAATACCTTGGACTGCGAAACGCACTAATGCATCGATTCTGGCCCAGCTCCGAGTAAAAACGCGCTTATCCACCACATGCCGGCAACGCATTCTGTCATATTTTGGCCACACTATGCGCAGAGACGACGAGAATCTGGAAAACGTCCATAATAAAAGAACCGATAAAAATATCCGCTTGAAGTCCGCAAAAGTCCTTAAGGGGCAGACACGGTTCTCGTGTCTGTTTTTCCAACTTCATTGCATCTGAAGCTTCCTCTTAAGATCATTTATCATACTACCTAAGAAGGGAGATCTTGCGTTTTAGGGTACCGTGGAGTTTCAAAACATATATTTTTGGGAATTAACGGGTAAATAAATGTTGACTATTTATAATGTCAAATCAAAATAGAAAATAAATGTAAAATGAGACATCATATTTAATATTTCATTTATTTAACAGTAGTTAGGTAGTGGTCCTGAACAGCCTCCGTGGTCAAGTCATAATAAAATTTTCATAATAATTGTAAAAATATGTTTAAAAGATGCAACGCCTGTGGAGTTTTTTCGGCGAGCTCTTCTCCACATAAGACAGCCAAATTTTTGAATTCGTCAGAAAAGATAATTTAAATGACTTAACTAAGTGATGTAATATCCAAAAGTTACAAAATAAATTCTTTGAACTCTTTGAACTCTTTGAAGTGGTCAAAAGCTCGCCTGATATTACGGAGGTTTCGGGTTCGAATCCCGCTGGGGACTCGTCGAACAAATATCACTTTGTGAGACTTTCCTCAGTTTGATTAGGACATTGCAGGCTGAATCACCTGATTCCGTGATTCGGAAGGCACGTAAAGCCGTTGGTCCCAGCTACTATTTACGGATGTAGTCGTTATTAGAGGCTGGAGCCATGTTGGAAGCCTAATGTTAGCGATATAGTCAAAGAGTAAAATATATAAATTATTGCATGTGCAAGCAGGATAGCCAGATTTCGATGACGTAGCGTTGTTTCATTGACTTAGGAACATACCTGATGCCTAGCTATTAAACGAAACAATAATTTTTAACTTCTCACGTCATTAAATGTACTAAAACAAGTAAAAAAAGAATAAATAAATTGAGTTTGAGTTTGTAAATAATGGCTTTGCTTGCTTGAAGTGTTTTTACTTACTTTCTTATCTAGGTTTTGAGGTTATAGTGTTCGTCTACCTTACAAACCCTGGTGTCAGAATTATTGACTGGCCTAAGGCACAAGACATGGCTTCACAATTAGGTACATCAGTTAGCCGAGACTAACAGATCTACGTGCGTTCAGAAGCACGGAATCATCATTATTTTCAGACACTCAGATGATTCAGCTTGTATCTTCCAAATTAAACTGGAAAGACTGACAGGGTCCCACCGGGATTCGAAGCCGGAACCTCCATATTTTGACAGATGGCGCTATACCGAACCTTCTATCTTGGAGGTCAACTCACACTTGACTCACCGGCATTGTCAGGACAAGAGCGACTCGGTAAATAATAACATTCTTAAGCACCGCCTTTGTGCTTCTAAATTTATCATTCGAGACGGTTGAGAATAAGAAATCTTTTGTGAAAATGTGACAATGAAAGTATAAAAATGATATGAAGGTAGTTAGAAAAATCAAATTCAATATTTATTGTGTCGCAGTCGGTTGCTGTATTATAATTTACTAGCGACCCGCCCCGGCTCCGCACGGGAAAATGGTTATTGTCGGTTATCCTTAAGTATATTATGTATGTATTATACATATAAACCTTCCTCTTGAATCCCTCTTTCTACTAAAAAAACCGCATCAAAATCCGTTGCGTAGTTTTAAAGATTTAAGCATACAAAGGGACATAGATGGGGACATAGGGACAGAGAAAGTGACTTTGTTTTATAATAAGTAGTGATTTATCTAAGAATGAAGAATGAGAAAGAAGAACGTTTCAGACGGTTGGTTCCAGCAGCGCTAGGTTCCACTAGTGGTCACTTATGGTCCCATTTCGGTAGAGGAACCAACAGCATTAGTTTTAGCCAGCCAAACTGTTAATTTATTTAAACATTTATACAATCTCACAGACAAAATCTAAAACAATCGCATAAAAGATAGGAAAAAATAACAAAATATAAAATACAATATGAGTAATAACAAATTAATAACTAAGAGACAGGTAATAACTTTAAGGTCACATAATTTATATGACTAAATTCAAGTCTAGTAAGATAGTTGTTGCAGCAACGTGAGGGGTGGGATATTAACAGCTTGCCTACACTACAACTATAAGTCGGCATATTATTGTTTACTTAAACAACGAATTAGGTATGTAATGGAACTATGACATCATAATATACGCCAAACGGATTCTATGAATAATTTTATTGAAGTCACTTTTAAAACTACTTTAAGTCATCATACTAGTAATATTATAAAGAGGAAAGATTTGTATTTGTGTGTGTGTGTATGTTTGTAACGAATAAACTCAAAAACTGTTGAACCGATTTCAAAAATTCTTTCACCGTTAGAAAGCTACATTCACCCTGAGTAATATAGGCTACGTTTTACTGCGGGAAAATGCCTCATTCCCACGGGAAAAACTGTTGACGCGGGCGGAGCCGCGGCGGAAAGCTAGTTTTCCATACAAAAGCTCAAGCGCCCTTTGAAATAAATTTTTAACTAAACTACATCGTCAAAAGCATTTGGTCCAACAATGTTTTTGAACAATTCGAACTCAACGACACGACGAAGTTAGTGGTTGTTATGATAAAGTGCACATCCTTAAAAGTGGCATTTTGCTAAGACCAACTAAAATGACAAAGTTTATTTTTACAAAGTAAAATAAGGGCCGGAGCACACCAACGCGGTTTAATGGTTTGCAATTAGCAACTTTATGCGAGTTTAAATAAAGGGTTGTTTAAGTTCAAACGTGTGTAACCTGGTTTAAAAACTTTTTAAAAATTTAACAAATACCTACATTATTTTTTTCTTACAAAAACTGGATTACAGCGGAAAGCGGCGAGAGAGCGTCGCTTTCCACCCCGCTGCCATCGAGATCACTCTCCACTCCATCAATAATATCCATCGGGATCACTCCAATCAATAATAATATTATATTTTTTTATACAGCATAATAGGTATATTTTTTAAACTTATAGGCCATGTTCGAAAACTTTGGCCATGAAACTCTATAAAAACTGTCCAATTAAAATTACTAAGTATTTCATATAATTTTTGTTTCCCAGAAAAGAAAACTTTTGGGAATATCGCTCAAAATCATCATTTTCTGAGCATGTATTTGCTAAGCTGTCATATTTGCACCCAAGAAAAAGGTATTTTTCCTGTCTTTCTTTTTTTATGGCTTCTAAAAATGTCGAACACGTGCATCTCTTTTACGATTCTTAAAAAAAAAGAACTTGTGAATTTTGGCGCCAGTCCCGCGTTGGGCGCCAAAATCACGTATGGGGTTGATGGGTCGTTTGCGTCAGCACGTGATAGGATATCGTCTGTTACATTGACGGCCCAAACGGTGCTTCAAAGCACATGGTGCGAGTTTGAATCCCGCCTAGGTCAAACATGTGTTTTGAGCACTTGTGTTGTGTTAAAGACGATTTATTCTCATTTTTATGAGTTGAGAACTTAAATTCTTGCTGCGAAGTATTTGACTAGTGTAGTACGTGCCCTCCGAAGCAAGGAATCATATAGTTCCTTATGAAAATCTGGTGATTCAGCCTGTCCTAAACAGACTGGGTAACTATGAATATAATCTCTAAATACTAACACTCTAAAACAATAATGTATTTATTTATTTAAATTTTCTATCATTTAGTACACCTAGTGACCTTCCTTACCAATAAAATTAATCATCGTTAAAACCCTTCATTGTGTTGACAACGTAAACATTTCATTATATTAATTCCTTCCTACTTCTTACAACTTACGTAGGTACAATCACAGAATGTAAAATACCTAGTAGGTATATAGTACAATTGAATAACATCACTGGCCTTGGCTAATGGCTATAATTATTATGTTTTTATCGTTTCAATGTTATTAAAAGCTTGCGTTTGATTCGTTGTTGTATTCGCGCCTTTTTTTTTTTTTTTTGATATGCTTATTGTGCCAGTTCCAAGTTTAGAAATAAATAAGCTAAATAATATGCAAACAGGACTAAAATGTGAATTTAAAATGTCTTTTGCGTTCCGATTTTCTATTACAGAAATTATATTTTTGTTTAACCAAAATCATACGAATAAATGCATTTGTACATCGTATCGAAACGTAGATTGAAACATTTCGAGAGGAGAAAAAAGCGCGGACAAAATATTATACAGATTTAAAGAGTAAAAAAATTATGTGACATTAAAAATAGCCATTGTTTCGGATTGTCTTTTATAAAATTCTCGTGTTACAGTTTTGGTCGTACTAATAGGTACTCCTCCGAAACGGGAAGTAGGTATGAGAACAGGAACTATTTTTTATAGCCTTCACAGCAGGCGGAGCCGCGGGGAAAACAGCTAGTTACAATAATAGTTACATTTTATGCAGAGTCATCAATTTGATCACAGTCTATAGCATTGAAAAACATACGAAATCATCATAACACAGCGGTGTTCGTTTTCAAAGCAAACATACCCGTATGTTTCCATCAATTCAATTTCCTAGTTCCTACTGCAATCTATTTGTTGCGGTGACGCGAGTTGGCACACATTCACACAATACGAGGAGGCAACACAAAAGACATGTCGATACGCAGGCTTCTTTTATTTCTGTTGTCCTAGAACTTTTATAATATTCCAAGGATGTTAAGTAAGTACTATTCAGTTATAAATAGGTACTATTCACTTATAAGTCTTATAACATTCTTGTAATATTCATAGATATTGTTTTGTTTGTACAGAAATGATATCATACTAATGATAAGTAGTTGAAGATATTTTTAACCCCCGACAAAAAAGAGAGGTGTTATAAGTTTGACGTGGCATATTACATTATCAAATATATGATCATTTAAATGATCATTTACATTTACATGATCAATCTTATATATAAAATTTTCGTGTCACAGTTTTCGTTCCCATACTCCTCCGAAACGGCTAGACCGATTCTCATGAAATTTTGTGAGCGTATTCAGTAGGTCTGAGAATCGGCCAACATCTACTTTTCATACCCTTGAGAGCGGGCGGAGCCGCGGGGCGAACAGCTAGTATAATATAATACATAGAGCACATCATAAATATACATACCTAGAGCACGCACATCGCTCCGTTGCCTTTATGTCAAACATAACAGATGTTGTATGGGCGGTGAAATTAATAACATTTTTCTTTTTGGATTTGTTCCTCGAGTCATGTTTGCAACTTATATTAAAATGTTCTCCTATTAAATTAGGTACTTATTTTTACCAGGAAAAACAATCAGCTCCGAATAACCATTTGATACTAAACGAACGCGCTGAAGATATTCGGACAGTTCATACGAGTATCCGTGCTTACGGTTCATACTCGATTAGGCGTACTCTATCCCTCCCAGATTTTTTTCTATTTATACTCTAAGATAATCATTAAGTGATCATAATATATTTGATAATGTAACACGCCCCTCTGTCTGTGGTACCGTAGCTCCGAAACGGATGCGCCGATTTTGATCTAGTGTCACAATCTAGGGTAGATCTTCAGCCATTTGAAGATCATCAGCTATTTTCTAGTTGTTGAAAGGATCAAGTAACAGTTTTGCGGCGGGGGTTTTTTAATAGATTTTTAATGTTATTTCTGTCCAATAAATAAAAAGACAGCATCTTAAAAGAAAATTAAAGGTTTATTTCTACAAAACAAGTACCTAAATCACATTAGGGAATAACTACAACGATAAATCGGCGCCAACTTGTAATGGTAGTATTTCTGGGACCCCTGAAATAAAAAAAAACTTAATTACACGCTCTTTTTCATAATAAAGTTAGTAAAGACATTTTGCATTTGACCACTTGGCGAAATGGACATTATGGAGATTTTGTTCTTTTTAACTCTCCTTACCCTAAGGTTGCCTGGAAGAGATTGCTACCTTAGCAATAAGGCCGCCTGTTGACTTCTGTATCTGAATTTAATGTATTTATTTCCTTTGTTATTCCTTGGGTGTCAATAAAGCATATTTGTATTGTATTGTATTGTATTGTATTGTATTATGCAATAGGACATTTTGACTTTATTTGCAGGTGTATGCAGATTTCCTTACGATATTTTCCTTCACCGTAGCGTCAAATAAACGAACATAGGAATTTGAAAATCGAAAACATATTGGTAATGGATTGAACCCGCGTCTGCCGCATAGAAGACAACGGCCCTAGCCACAAGGTCACCGATTCTCTTATTGACAGATTATGTACTAAAATAATTATAAAGGGTTATTTTATAATCAGTGCACATAATTTTAGGTATGCATAGATTAAAAAAAAAAAACCCGTACCTATATTTTTATTTTATCACGTTTCATACAAAAAAAAAACGAAATATCGCCATTTTATGCATAAAATTGGTAGGTATCAAATTTCGTATGGGAAGAAATTTAATACGCGCCAATTTTTATTTATACTTCGTATAAACACTCATTGGCGTAATTAATTGAACACTTATTCTAGCCTTTTTTGAAATTCGTTCCCTAAACGGGTTAAAAATAGTGTCATAAGTAATTAAAAAAAAATTTTTTTTTTCTTCTCATGTGATCTAGTAACGTGTGTACACAAAATATGTGCACTGATTAAGTAACCCTGTATATAACACCTGCCGGAAGTAAACGTGCAAACAATTACCAAGTATATTTGCAGCCAAGGGCGCAACCTATTGCAAACGGTACGAAAGAAAATTAGAAAATCGAAGCGGCAAAAATACCTTTGTATTGCAAAGTTGTTTTTGCTGCCGCTCTACGATCAAAATGTATTTATAAAAGGAGAACAACAAGCGCAAGTACATTTGGTATCGTTTGCTTGCACGTTTACTTGAGACATAAAGTATGTACTTACATATGATATAAATAATTTGGTGTCTCGTACATTACCATAAATTGACCTGAAATCACAATAAAAAAATGTGATTATAAAAACTATAACGCAAGCGGAGCTCCCCTTAACCTCACATAATGCTGTAAAGCAGTCAAAGAATTCAGGTTACCCCTTATAGAATTCTGGTAGTGAATACCGTGAATAACCGAAAACAATATACTTAGTAATTAGTAACAGTGTCTCTTTCGCAATATTTTTCCATATCCACAAGCCGCCCCTTTTTTTTTAATTGCCCTATGCTTGAGTCGAAAAAGTACGACGGATCAAGCTTCACCGGACTTGCGGGGGAGCGGCAGACTCTACCCCAAAAAAAGTCATATACCAACGCGTCTAGGGACGGCTCAAGGGAGCCTCGGATCACGGCTTAGCACGTTGATATTGAAAAACATCGTGAAGGAAAGCCGCCCCATGACACATTGGTACATGACTACTCTAGGGTAGAGCCTTCCGCTCCCCCGCAAGCCCGGTGAAGCTTCATTCGTTATACCTTTTCGGCACAAGCGTAGGTCAATTAAAAAAAAAGATAAAAACCCCTTTACCAACCAGCTTCCAATTTCGCCCCTATCAGTCATAAGTTTTAATTTAAAAAATACATACCTGAATCGTCTGAAATATTTTTTCATATAATCAAGTATTATTTAGTTATCGTATGCGTAATTTTGATTAACAAAATTAATATATTAGTGCAATTTTTTTAAACTTTAAGTCGCCTTTTCCACATGAGGTCCGAAAAAGGCGGGAGATAAGATCTAGCTAGAGAGAGACCCTATTTCCTTAATGCGTGTGTGTGATAAATAGAACGAAAATGCGAAAACTACTCACAGTAAGCATTAATCTTCACGCCGTATCTTCTTTCGTATTCTGTAATTTTAAAATATATATGTTACAGTTAAAACCAGTTTTTAGATAGAACGCGTTTTTCCTAGTTAGAACTAGGTTTTACATTATGGCTTTGTTAATACTAGAATTAACCAATGCTCAAAATTGAATATCAGTTAAAACTTATATAATATCCAGTTTAATATTATATAATATCCATTTATTCTTTAATATCCATGTGTAACCTAACACGAAGGGTATGGCAGAAGCGATGTGGGCGAGCGTAGCGAGCCTATACTATCCGAAGTAGGGGTGCCCTGAACTCCCGTGCTCGCTGCGCTCGCACCCGCCTGGTAATGAGTTGAACGTACAACTAGTTTTATCTGAAAATCAAATGAATCAGTAGTAATTTCTAGTTATAACAAAGGCATTAAGTAAAATCTAGTTTTAACTAAGAAAAACGCGTTCTATCTAAAAACTGGTTTTAACTGTGACATATATATAGAGAGGGCTATGCTTGGAGTTTCCTTGCGTGATCGAATCAGGAATGATGAGATCCGCTTGCAAACCAGAGTCATCGACATAGCCCGAAGAAACGCTAAACTTAAGTGGCAGGGTGCAGGGCTTATTTCCCTTACGGCCGTTGGGGCAAAAAGGTTCTTGAATGGCAACTGCGCGGGCAGGCCCAAGTTGGAACGAGGACCTGGTGAGGGTGCGGGAAGCCGCTGGAAGCGGGCAGCGCAGGACTGAGCGTTGTGGAGATCACAGGGGGAGGCCGTTGTCCAGCAGTAGACGTTTTTCGACTGAAGTGATGATTAATAATACTTAGTTAAAAAAACACGTTTCCTGTCCGCCATATCGGTTTGTCACGTGACTTTTTTTATTCATTTGATACTCATATCATGGGGGTGGATTTCAAACAGCCAGTTTGCCATCTTAGGGAGGCCGCCATATTGGATTTGTAATGACGTTTCTTAGCTAGTCATGTATAGTCATCAGAATTCAGAGCGTGTGCAAAATTTCATCCTAATCGAAGACCGGGAAGTGGGTCAAATTAAGATTCCAAGATTTTCTTACATACATAGTTATTTACAAGTGAAACTAATATAAATAGACTACAGGCCCGTGTTAAAAAAATGACGGGTCATTTGAACCACCAGATGACCTATGTAGAACGATATAATGGCATAAAATAATAAGATTCAGCATTATGCCGTCACTTGTAAGCTGTCCAACTGAGTGCAGGTGAGAATTCAAAAGTACAGGTAGAGTGAGTACATTTTGGTCATATATTTTTGTACGGCATTCTTACCATCGATAGATCCATGAAAAATAATAAGAAAACGCGTAGTGCCGTAAAAAAATGGTGCGCCAAAAAGTCGGATTTTTTTTTATATTTCCGACAATTTCCAGGGTGAATTTGGTCATTTGATTTTGTACGGCATCAGTTTCATACTATTTCAATACTGCTTCTAATCCATTATTCCGCAACGCCGTACGAAAATCATGCGACAAGGGGAAAAAACCGAGGGTTGCAACCCCCTCTCTTTCCGTGGTCCAGGGGGTGATTTGAAAAAGTACGGCTTCGGTTCCAAAACATTATCTAGCACTTAAAAGTACTATTAAAAATAATGCCGTCAAAAAATGATTGTTCATTTGAATTTATATCAATAATTATCTTAATTTCATCGTATTCTTGATTTATAAAGCTGTAAAATCATTTGATCCTGTACGGGAACTTTTTTTTTAACATGATATTGTAAAATGCAATTGTTATATAGTATTGCCGTTCAAAAGAAACTGTTCTGAAAAAAATTATAGAGAAATACAAAAACTGAAATTTTGCAAATTATTGCAGAAATTTAAATATCATAGATTAATGAAATATAGCAGTTTTGTACATTGTATCCCATGTTTTAAATAGTATTAACATAAATAAATTAGGAAAAAATGATGCCGTACATTTTAATGCAGACCATATCTTTTAGGCTGATGAAAATGACGCTACCATTTTAAGGGTACTTTATGGCCATCTGATACAGTACGGCATTAACATATTTTCGAAGAGAACAATTATTGATAATATGATAAAATCACTATGACGTCTAACTGAAGTGAAACGGTGTGTATATTATATCCAAAAATTGAAACTGTCAATCACAGTATCAACAGTTTTGTATACTTTTTGGTTTACTATATACTTCGAACATTATTGATACATATATATAATTTATTTGTTTCATTGTAATGGTGTGAATAAATAAAAAAATTATTTTTTAGAAAAATTCGATATATTTAATGATGATGATAATAAAAAATATGGTTTTTCTTTAAATTATTCAGTATCGGAATCAGCGGCTGAGTTGTTATCAGAATCAACGTCTTCATCGACGTCCGGAATTATCTTCTCTATCTAAATTATGAAGTTCTCTATGAAAATTAGTACAAATAAACTATCTGAATGCCGTATAAAAAAATATCGTGATGAATTTCACCTTACTTTTCGTTATATGGATTTTTTCTTTTAGATTTTTTCTTTTTCATTTTTTTTCCCCTTTGAACCAACGAAAATGTACGGCATATGAAAAAATATTATCTATGCATAAAATACTTTCGAAATAAATTAATTTGATGTTGTGTCAAATCACCCCCTGGACCACGGAAAGAGAGGGGGTTGCAACCCTCGGTTTTTTCCCCTTGTCGCATGATTTTTGTACGGCGTTGCGGAATAATGGATTAGAAGCAGTATTGAAATAGTATGAAACTGATGCCGTACAAAATCAAATGACCAAATTCACCCTGGAAATTGTCGGAAAATAAAAAAAAAATCCGACTTTTTGGCGCACCATTTTTTTACGGCACTACGCGTTTTCTTATTATTTTTTATGGATCTATCGATGGTAAGAATGCCGTATAAAAATATATGACCAAAATGTACTCACTCTACCTGTACTTTTGAATTCTCACCTGCACTCAGTTGGACAGCTTACAAGTGACGGCATAATGCTGAATCTTATTATTTTATGCTCTTATATCGTTCTACATAGGTCATCTAGTGGTTCAAATGACCCATCAGTTTTTTAACACGGGCCTGTAGTCTAAAAGCGTGTAAAAAAAGGTACAACTTTTTTGCCTAATGTAAGAAAGAAATAGAGAAAAAATATTGAAGTAGTGTTATAAAGCTTAAAATATGATAAATAAATAAAGAAATAAATATGTGGGGACGTCTCACACACGGCCATCTGACCCCAAACTAGGTAGAGCCTGTACTATGGGTGTCAGACAGATGATATAGGTACATACGAATATATAAAATATACAACATCCAGACACAAGGCAAACACAGGTGCTCGTCACACAAATGTTTGCCCTGGGCGGGATTCGAACCCGCGACCCTGTGCTTCAAAGGTAGCCGTATTACCAACTAAGCTACTACGTCATAAATGTCCTTACCAAGGGTTGTGTGCGTGGCTAGTGCCGTTGACTTCCATTCGAAAGGAACGGGTTCAACCCTTGGATTTTTGAATTCGTAAGTACTTTTATTCGAATCGAAAGTTCGAAATTCTGCTAGAGGAAAACATCGTGAAGAAACTTTGCACACGCCTGCAAAGAAATTTAAAGGTTGTGTGTGAAGGTTTAAGGCTGCCACACACCGGATACGCATTGCGTTGCATCTGCGTGCGACACAATCTGTAATGTATTAACCTGAAATACGACGTTCACACTGAAAGTGTCGCAGACGCAATGCAGCACGTCTGCGTGCATCAGACGCACGGCACGAACACAACACAAACTGACATGGGTAACCATGGTTATAAATCAATAAATGTCAGTTGCGTAAAAAATATCGTGCATTTTAGTACATTTTCCTTTATATTTGTGATATTTGTGACCGAATTGGCGCGCGCGGCAGCGGAACGGGAACGTCGCACGCGCGAAGGCGGACGTAAACGTTGTATAAGGTTGTATTACACGAGATTTCCTATCGACCCTGACACCGCGCTGCTGCATGCGTCTGCGATACTGTGTGAACGGCCTCTGTTGCGTGGTGCTGCAGACGCAACGCGTCGTGCTGCAGACGTATCCGGTGTGTGGCAGCCTTAACGGCCCATTAACCTAGTTATGTTACCTATGTTAGCCTTCGAAGCACAGGGTCGCGGATTCGAATCCCGCCCAGGGCAAACATTCGTGTGATGAGCACTTGTGTTTGCCTTGTGTCTGGATGTTGTATATTAATATATGTATGTATATCAGCTGCCTGACACCCATAATACAAGCTCTGCCTAGTTTGGAGTCAGATAGCCGTGTGTGAGATGTCCCCACATAGGGATGAAATCCAACTCCGTTCCGTATTCTAAAAACTATAGCATCAACAAACGTAAAACATAAATACAAGAATAACATGAACGACCTGTTTTACCACTATAATCTATTACCAATTACCCAACAATTTGAATTATCTATTAAAGCAATATAATAATAATTCCTCCAGTAACCTTAAATTAACTAAATTATCTCATAGAATTAAAACTAGAGCGATTTCGTCACACAAATATAGTGTACCCGCGTTTAGAAACTACTATGGATCGAGGACAGCAAATAAATAGGCTAATGCCAAATCTGCTTAACGGTATCCCTACCGATATAAGAACTCTTCGGTAAAACGGAGTTTAAGGCTAAAATTAAAGCATACTACCGTAAACAAAAACGTGTATAAACAACCTGTATAATCAACTAGCTTCTTGCCGCGGCTCCGCCCGCGTTAATAGTTTTTCCCGTGGGAATGAGGAATTTTCCCGAGGTAAAAGTTAGCCTATCTTCTTCCGCAAGGTCTATGCTATCTTTGTGCCAACTCCGCCCGCTTTAACAATTTTTCCCGTGAGAAAGAGAAATTTTCCCGCAGTAAATTTTAAGCCTATGTTCTTTCCTAAGGTCTATTCTAACTTTGTGCCAAGTTTCACCAAAATCGGTTCAGTACTTTCGGAGCATTTTCAACTATTAGGAATATTTTACGTTTTTTTTTTATACCTTGGGTTACATTATTGAAGTTTTAGTAAGAATCCCTAATTTTATTGAAAATAAAATATAGCCTATGTTACTCGGGGATCATGTAGCTTTCCAACAGTGAAAGAATTTTTGAAATCGATTCAGTAGTTTCGGAGCCTATTCGATGCAAACAAGCAAACTAACAAACAATCAAACATTTCCTCTTTATAATATTAGTAATAATAGTAAAGATCATGACGTATACTGTAGGTTAAAGCCCAATTCACACGCAGCTATATTCATATTATTATGTCCAGCGTTAATATATATTATATCTCGCCACCACACACGGTAGCTGTATTGAAATATATTTTTTCACCCTTACTGCGTTGACTTACGGAATACCTATAATATGTCAAGATTTATATTAATATGCCGTGCTATATAACGGTCGTTTGCTGTGACGTCACCAAAATATGTCGACCGATATAGCAAGGCATATTAATATAAATCTCGACATATTATGGGTATTCCGTAAGTCAACGCAGTAAGGGTGAAAATATATATTTCAATACAGCTACCGTGTGTGGTGGCGAGATATAGTATATATTACAGCTGGGCATATTAATATGAATATAGCTGCGTCTGAATTATTGCGTTTTAGTCATCAATAAAATTGTAAACACAATAAGTCCGAGTTCGAGCGAGCAGCTACTGTATCTAATGCAGACCTTGTGGAAATTGTTGACGTCTCACTCTAACTCGTTTCGCTAAATAAAGCAAAATAAGTTATTGCGTTTTGTTGTTAGCAAATAATATTACAATGTAAGTATAGGATGTTAATTAAGTGTAGCATTACAGTGTCAAAAGTGACACAATTTAAACCCGGTGGGTTTTAGTGTCTTACTATCCTAGTGTCCTGTAAAATTATGAATAATAAAAAAAAAAAAAATTAAAACATTTTTATTAGCTTCACTTGTAACTATGTATGTAAGGAAATCTTAGAATCTTAATTTGACCCACTTCCCGGTCTTCGATTAGGATGAAATTTTGCACACGCTCTGAGTTCTGATGACAATACATGACTAGCTAAGAAACGTCATTACAAATCTAATATAGCGGTTTCCCTAAGATGGCGGACTGGCTGTTTGAAATTCACCCACATGCTATTAAATGAAAGGGTTTGCTGTCAGGAATAAGAAAAAAATTGTCACGTGACTTAAATATAATATGGCGGACGTCCAAGATGGCGGACAGGAAGCGTCTTTTTTAGTTTTTTAAACTATTATTATGTTGGCCAATCCACAAGACCAGCTTCAAGCCATGGCACAAAAGAAAAGAAAAGTACTAACGCCATGGTTCAAGGTTGGCTCGTGCCTTCAATATGCTATTTACACTAGTATATCTAAGGCTTACCTTCTACAATAGGTTCCATAATTTGAAATGCTTTGGTCTGAACGTCTCCACCTTCTGCACTCATTTTTTTATACACATATGTCCCATATATCTCTAGTTCACGCACCCATTGAGCTAAAAATAAAATAAATGAAATAAAAATAATAATATAATCTACAATCAACTACAAATTTTGGATTTGTTCCTCGAGTCATGTTTGCAACTTATCACTGCATATTTCAAAATGTTCTCCTAATAAATTACTTATTTTCACCGGGAAAAACAATCAGTTCCGATAACTATTTGATACTAAACGAACGCGCTGAAGATATTCGGACTGTTCATATCCGTGCTTACGGTTCATATTCGATTAGGCGTACTCTATCCCTCCCAGAATTTTTTCTATCCCTCCCAGATTTTTTTATTTTTATCTTAGATTTTTTTCTAATTATCCCAGAATTTTTCTATTTATACTCTAAGCTCGGGGACTTCCTTATACAGGATGTAGGTGACCTACAATCGACAGCTTAGCAAACACTGAAAGGAAATTCTCAGTTAATGCATTTGAGTATATTCGACACACTAGGACACACTCATAAAAAATTGTGAGCAGTCACGGGACGCCTGGCTGATGTAAAGCATCGAAAGAATTTAGATTACACCTTACAGAATGCCCTTCTGGTAGTGAATACCCTGCAGGTAATAATTACCCTTCAGGTAACAATGCCCGCACCCGCCGGCGGGGGCGCGGCCAGAACCAAAATCAAAATTGAAAATCAGAGACGGAGCCCCTAAGGCGTCGGCTCCTTCACGATGTTTTTCAATATCAACGCGCTAGGCCGTGGTCCGAGGCTCCCTTGAGCCGCCCCTAGACGCGTTGGTATATGACTTTTTTGGGGTAGAGTCTTCCACTCTCGCGCAAGTCCAGTGTAGCTTGATTGGTCGTACCTTTTCGACACAAGCATAGGTCAATTGACAATTCAAAAAAAAAAAAATCATCGAAAGAGAAGTTATTGTTTTAAGTGGTTTTACAGGTATCTGCTATGGCATAGTACAAGATGTACCAAACGATTTACACTTCATTTGAGGTACTTAGAGAATAGTTTTAGTAAATATAGCGACCGACGCCCGCTCACCACGGTCGGCTCGCCATGGTCGCCACGCCAATAATCAGTTTTACTTCGCCTATAGATGTTTGACATAAAAAAAATAGTCTCGATCTTTAAACCTTTTGTCCTTTTTATCCTCATTAAACAATTAAGACGGATAAGCCTGGAAATTAAATATTAGAATTATCACCATTATATTTTGGTTCAATGCGCTTTTTAATTTATTTATTACAGCTTTACGAAAGAGGGAAAGAGACACAGAGAGAGAAATGTATAGTGTGTGAGAGATATACTTTTACTTACGTTCCAGTTCCCTTCTGGTTACAACTGGCAGTTTAACTCGTCGTGTTTCTTCTGAGGAACTTGATTTGTCAGATTTTTTAGCTTCTGTAAAAAAATAAAAATGAAATAAAAGAGAATGTATTTATTTCCATAATTTGCACAGATGACATAGGCGGAGACTTCCCAGAAAGTAATGCTTGTAGTGGGAATGGCTCGCAACTTTACTTGTGAACAATTTTAATCACTTTACACTTTGTTGTCAAATGTGGTATGAATTCGATATTATAGAAAAACTTAGCGATTGAAATATCATCTTCATCGTTATTTTATTTCAGCCCATAATTGCCTGAAAGGTAATTATTACCAGAAGGGTATTCACTACCAGAAGGGCATTCTGTCAAGTGTGAGCCAAAGGGCTACTTTAATCGCATCTGTGATCTTAATGCCTAGCTCGGAAAGGGAATATTTGGGGCGGCGACAAAACCACGTGTTAGGATTAATAAGACAATAAAACACACACACAACATTAACAACAACAAGGTTTCGCGACTTACTCTTCTTTTTACGGGCTTTTTCTTTTGTCTTGCGTTTAGATTTTTCTGAAAAATATAAGAACGTTACGAGTACCAACAGCAACATCATTTTCTTTGGATAAATATAATAGTAGTATTATCGTTTTTTATATCTTTGATCCTCTATCTATCTATCTGCAATATTAGAACAAATCCAGACTTTTTTTTTCTGTCTGTTTTCTCGGACTAATCTCCGAAACTGCTGGATCGATTTGAATGAATTTTTGTACAATGGTACTTTATAATATCCTCATACTTTTTACCACGGGAATATATCTTATTCCTACGGAAAACTGTGCACGGAAAACTCAAAAAACAACACGGGCAAAGCCGCGGGCGGACAGTGGTGGTGTCGATTTTTTAAAGTATTCTGTTCAAATTTTTTTTAGTGTTCTTTTTTACGACTACGAGTACGTCCCGTAAAGTTAACATGACAATGTAATTAGTTAATTTTAGAATCAATTAACAGCTGTTTTATTTTTATTATTACCATCATTATTATTATTATTATTATTTACTCTATGACCTACCAAACTGCATCACTTTTATCTACGCTTGCTTCTTATTCTTATCGCTTATTTTTATTTATAATTGTATTGTCGACAAAACATTTTTTTGTGTAATTTATCTACTCTATTATAGAAGACGGTCCCGTAGCCTAGTTGGTAGTACGCCTGCCTTTGAAGCACAGGGACGCGGGTTCGAATCCCGCCCAGGGCAAACATTCGTGTGATGAGCACTTGTGTTTGCCTTGTGTCTGGATGTTGTATATTTATATATGTATGTATATCAGCTGCCTGACACCCATAATACAGGCTCTGCCTAGGCAGGGGTCAGATGGCCGTGTGTGAGACGTTATTATTATTTTACTTACTCTTGCTGCGGACGTATGGTTGCATGGTGACAGTCTCCTTTGTTTCCTCCCGGTCTGAATCTATTTCTTTTGTTTCTTCTTCTTTTCGTTCTGCCTTCTTATTTCTCTTCTTTTTTGATACTTTTTCCTTAGAACTTGATTCAGATAAGCCTAGAGCAGCACCTGGAACAAAATTGATCGTACGTTCAAGTGCAGAGTAAGTTTGACACGCGCTTCTGCATTTTATCTCTTATTCAATGGACATAAGAAAGGTGGAAAAACCAAAATGTTTAGATTGAGTAGTTCTTGACTGAACGTACAGGTTGTCGGTAGAGTCGATTAATATAGTTTGAGAGGTCACCCTCGTTTTAATCAGTTTGCATACAAGTCTTGTTTTATTGATAAGGCGCTGACGGTAGGATTTAAAACTTAATAATTATTATTTAATTTGTTGTAATAGGTTAATCTCTCTTGTAATTTCTAACAAGATTTTTAGAAATCAACATGGTACCTATTATAAAATGGATTTCAGTATTTGCGACCGTGAAACTAGCCTCTATCTAAATAGCCCACAGATTTTTATTAACGTTATACTTACCTTTATCCTTTTTGTCTATAATATCTATCTCCAATTCACCTGAAAAAATTTTAATTCGTAATTGAAATCGGAAAAGTAACTTTTTTTTCATAGGAATATTTTAAAAAAATGCCGATTCCAATCACATTGTCATACTGCGACATTCTTTCTGCTATTTCGTGTCAAATACATACCATTGTTATCAACTGAAAAAAAAAACAAAAATTATTTTAAGTACCTATATTTATTTACCTACAGAATATATTTTACTATTCGTAATATTAATGAAATACTAATTAGGTACTACTCATATAATTAAAATATTTTATAGAATTACATACCATCAATATCGGCTACTTTGACATTATGTTTTTTTTCCAAACCTGAAAACAACAATGGTATCGTATCGTTAAGTTCTGACACGATCGGCGAAAAATACTTATTTCTAAAACAAAGAAAGTTTGGAAATAGACGATAATAATAACGACAAATGTGATGAGCTATTCGGCTCACAGGCAGCGCAAGACAGCAGCAATACGAGTACTCGTATTTGTGTGCTAAATCTTTAACTAGTTTTTAGTTCTACTCTAATGTTGCTTTTTCATGCCATACACAGCTGCTCCCTATAAAAAAAAGTACACAGATGATGACACCACATGCACCAAAAACTTTATACACGTGTATAGCATACCACGGAGCATTATCAGGAGTTGTTAGACAGTAGGTACAGTTCCGAATATCAATGCTCCATGATATCCAAGTCACACTCAAATATTTTCCTTTTTCTTATTCTGTATTTCTTACAGTCCATTGTGCAGTTTCTTTCTTCATGTGTACGTTCATTCGACGGTAAAGAGGAACATTTCGATGAAACCTGCACACACTACATACAATTCAAAAGCTGTTTATGAAGTTGATCAACCCGCACTGAACCAGACTGAGGCCTATTCACCCTGATCAGGGTAAGCTCGAGCCCTTCAGTGGGGACATAAATATTTGATGAACTGTTAATGAAGATGATGATCGTGCAGTCCCGAGTGCAAGGCAGTAGTGCATCGATCGATATTAAACGGCATACTTGTAGTTAAGTAATTATTGTAGTAGCTATATTGCATACCTAATACGCATGACGTAGTCTATATTCAGTAATTAGGTACTTATTGCAATTCATATATTATTTTAGTACAATAAAGGGCATCATTGGGTTTGGGCAAGTTTCATTTCTCACATCCCGTCCCTGTGATAACGGACAGTGAAAACACTTACATAGCAACTACAACTCTCGGTAAGGGTAGCTACCCTTAAGTCGTTGTCATTGAAAAGGATTCGAACTTATGCGGACTGTAAACTAGCTGGATAAGAAATCACGCAAAATAAGAGCAAGCAAAAATTAGGAATCATGAAAAATTATTAATGTCTTAGAGAGTATAAAAATCATAGAGAAAATAAAAAAATACAAAAAGTTTTCAAGTCATGAAATAAAATTATGATACCTAATTAATTAATTCATTGTGGAGATCCTTGGGGGAGGCCTTTGTCCAGCAGTGGACGTCTTTCGGCTGAGATGATGATGATGACGATGAATTAATTAAAAAATGTTTGTGTTTATTATTTATAATTTATGTTACAAAAACCACTTACTTTTAACGACTGGAGTCAGTCGTTTGAGGAGTTCAGAGTGCTTATAATCTTCAGCCAGCGTCCGCACGTAGTTACCTAATTCATTTATCCATTCGGGCCTCTTAGATTCTTTATTGATTTTCTTCCTGGATAGTGCTACAAATAAATACACCTAAAGTTTTTTTTTATCAATACAAATTGACTTCCGCATTTTATAAGCTGAGCGTTAGTAAAAAGGCAGTTTGTGACCTGACGAATTACACTGTTTTTTGACAATGTATTATACATATTATATGGGTTTAAAGATAATCGGAAGTATTATTGTGGTCGCTCAAGGGCAAGGGAACTGGCTCAGCTTTACTTTAGCTTTGTGTCACTTTCTTGCTTTATGGCCTGTTTCATAAAAATCCGGAAAAAGGTTCATGGACCTCTTACTTTTCTTGAAAGTTATTAAAAATAATTTAACGCCAAAATGTCTGGCAAGGTCACACGCTCACCCCGCCTTCTACTATGGTATGCCAAAATACGTATTTTGCGATAATTTCCTATAGTTTTATTGTATCGTTTGAAAAAAATGTGCGCATTGTCTGCAGATGTCAATGACCTTTTGTCCGGATTAATATGAAACAACCTTAGTGTAGTACAAGTGAGGGCCAAGTGGCGCGTCTTAGCAGAGGGAATTGTCCAATATTGTCCATGTAGTCTGCCGTATGCTGTAAACGAGGATATGAGCTGATAGTTATTAAATACATAGTAATGAGATGTACTTACCCGACCATTCATTGCCAGCCTTTCGAGAAGCTTTTTTGACTGCTTCTTGTATTGTTTTCTGTTCCGATAACCCTTGGAGAACATTAGCTGTGATATGTAAAAAAATATATTATACGAATCGTGGAATTATATTTATTTATAAGGCATTCTTTTTCCTTTTTTTTTAAATCGTAATATACAATCTGCTGCATCGCACAAAAGTTGAAAAGCAGTCTTTTTTAGGACTCTTTGTACTTCTACCACCGAAACCCATATTCAATCATTTCATCGTGAATTCGTGAATATAATATTTCTTGAAATAAATTATCCTTCATTTTCGCTTTTATAATATTAGCGCGTATATGTATAGATTACTTACAAATTTGGTCGGCTGGAAAGTATTTTAAAAATATTAAAAGAATAAAAAAGTTATTTACATTTTGTTAAGTGTTGCTTAATGTTCTGACTCACCGTTCAAAAGATTTAAGTCAACTCCATACTCCTTTTCTAAGGCTGTAAAAAATATATTAATCAATTGAAGTGTTACCTTGCAACAGATAATAATAAATTGCAAATCTTTACCTATTCGCACACTTATGATACCCGCCCGCTGGTAATGCAGATATGCACAGACGATGACACCACATGCACCAACTGCTATACTTACAAGTGTTTCACCCCACCACGGAGCATCATCAGGGAGTGTTAGACAATGCTCTGCGATATCACCGAGTCACACTTAAATACTTCTCTCTTTTTTTTGTTAATTTTCTTAGTATAAATGCCGCCTTTTGACTTCAGTACTATTGTGTTCTCAAAATTTTCTGTGTATTATTAATTTGGTGTTAGTAAAGTTTTTTTTATAGATAGGGCACATTGCGCATACAACCAAACGATGGCCATTTGGATAGAAAGGTTCTTGAATGAATGATCACGCGCCAAGCCAAGTGGACCGGCGGCGATCCTTGTAAGGACGCTTTTGGTTTACAGGTAGAAATTAATTAGTAATGAATGAAAATATTGTACCTTAAATGAAAGGCCCTAGTTCAGCAGTGGACTATATGATAAGCTCTAGTATGAGTTACCTCCACTCTTCAAGTGCTGCAGAAGCTCCTCTTTGGAGTATCCAGAGATGAGACTTCTCACGAAGTTCTTGAAGCCACTGGTCCAGTCAGGCTCTTTAGGTCCCGAAGACTTCTTCTCAACCTTCGGCTCAGACACCCTCAATATGGTGGACAGTAGCGGAGGCTTGATCGGTTCTCGTGATAGTTCTGCTAAAATATTGCGAATATTTTCATAGTAGAAGACATTTGAATGAGTATATCCGTGGTAATAGTTTTCTTGGGTGATAAGTTATTCTACTTTACCAAAAAAGTTACCAGTAATTGCATCATGTCATATAATATCTTATAACAGTGCTACACAGTAAAAACGCGAAAAAGTTCACAGTTTGTGTAAGAAGTTAGCTGATTCCTACTAAACCAGCAGCGTGGTTGATTTAGACCTACTTCACCCTAATTTAAGGTTAGCTTGAGCTACTTGATGGGGATATTGATGACGTATTTGACTCATTTATATATATATAGATTCATGAACAGATACAACTGTATTAACTACAATGGAATTTAAGTACCAGGGGAGGTTATTATGAGCTTGCTAATAATAATACTTACTTTCATCATTCCGGAACCACGTGGTATCTGCGTCGGCTAAATTCATGACGTTAGTTGATATAGGAACATCATCGTCTTCCTGGTGGTTTATGTAAAAATATATTGAGCTTTTTCCTGGAAAAGACAAAAAGTTACGTTATATTATTGAGATAACCTACATCGCAAGGTTGTTACCTATTATCTATTTATTATAGTTATTTATTACCAACAGGTAAGCCACATCTGTCGTGTAAAAAAGTAAGGTACTTATATGTTTTTAGAGGGTATTTTTATACATCCAGATATTTACTCACCGTCGCGCGATACTGAAATATGTGGTAAAAATTATAACAAACTTTAAAAAAGATTTAAGGAACTACGCGACAATTTATTTACTAGTTTTCATTTACCTTTTGCATACAATTGGGCATCCATTAATTCTTCTGTTTCTGGAATGAGCATAGATTTTTTATAAATTAATTCTAACAAAAAAGAGGCAAGTAGAATAAAGTTATGTGCGTCATAAAATGTTGTATACTGCAAAACACAAAACCAGCTGTTCTATTACCGAAAGAGTATCATCTATAGTTCTGTCTGTAATATTTATTTTGCCTGTCTATTTACCTCTACACATAGCAATTTAATATCTGGAAAAAGTAGGAATATTCCCGGAAACGGCTCATCACTAAATGTATGTGTCCATACATACTAACCGTCGACGGCATGTTGTATGTATGGCTTTGCCTTCTCGTAACCCAGAGTGCGCACTAAGCGATAAATACGTTGACGCAAACCATCCAAATCCTTGCTGTGCTGTTCCGAACCCGTCGTAGTCGAGGTGTAGAGGTAGAGTGCTAGAGAAATAACAGTAGAATATAATATAATACACCACATGACACAAACATTCCACCAAACGTAAACACAAACATTCAATTATTATTTTTAGCTATTTCCACACAAGATGATTTTTCAAGCGAAAATGCAATGCACTGCCCGTCTGCTATTACACAGATGATTGCACCACATGCACCAATATTCTACACATATTTTGCCCTACCACAGAGCTTAAACTGGAGTTGTTGTATTACGTATACCTACTGGTATCATGGACGTCCGCAAAGTGAAGTCTGAATCAATTAACTACGGAAACATTCCGATATTTTGTAAACGCCAAAATGTTTGCCGCTACCAGCGTCATATTTAGATAATCTTATAGTGTGACTCAATGATATTATTATGCATTTGGTATACTAAGTCAATGATAATCACCTTTCTTGACAAAATACACGTCACAAATTATGTAGAATTAGTATCTACTTTCTTTCTATACTGTATTTGACTTCAAATTAAATCTTACGGCTTTTAACTGGAGTCACAAGACGTCGGTTTTGTATGTAACGCCTTGTGTCGTCACCATCTTCGTTGTCTTCTAGAAGAGAATGTTTCATTAATAGAAGTAATAAATATTCTAACTGATCCAGAATGTATAAGAATAAGTATAAGAACATATTTAGGATGAAGAATCTGTTAGCGAGCGAAGCATCTAGGTCTCAGCTTGGGCAACAAAGATTTCGTATGCCTTTTTCTACATGTAGCATTTCTCAAACAGATTTTCGTAAAATTTTGTGAGTATTTAAAAGATTTAAAAGTCATGGATTAAATTCTTGCGGTCGCAGAATTATATAAATTTTAATAAGAAGTATATAAATACTGAAATTATAAAATAAATCTTACCTCCTCCACGAGAACTAACTGTAGGATAACAACAAAAACATTATAAACTCAAATTAAATAAGAAAACAAAAGACAATTTCAACTTACTTGCGTAACAAAAGAGTTCGGTTTGAAATTCGATTAAAAAACATTACTTATGAATAAAGTAGGTAGACAATACATACATTGATACAAGTACTACAATATTACTTCATTTATCTATGCTACTAGTACAAGACTACTACAGTAAGACTACAGTAAACCCAATCTATATCTGTGAGTAAACCACATACGTCAAAATTCGCATGCTTGGCGGGTTCTTAACTTTAACACTTACCTTTTATTTTAAGTGTCACGTTATGAAGCTTTTCTGCATCTGGTAGAAAATATATTGTTAGTTAGTTTTCAGTTCATAGATGAATTTAGGGTGATCAGGCCTTAGTTGACCACGCTGGCCCAGTGCGGGTTGGCCAACTTTACATACAACCTATTAAATAAATTGTTTGCAGATGTGTTTACTGTGCAGATTTCTTCACATTTCGCACATTTCTTATAAACGCACATATGAAATCAAAAATCAAATAACAAATAACGCCTTTCGAATTAAATAAATTGGCCCTAATCACTATGCCATCAGCCTTCTTAATACATTATTAAAAGTAATTCTTCTTTTTTTCACTAAGAACCGCATTCTTGTCAGTGGAGTATAATATACGCCATTCTGTTCAGTTTCTCGTAAAAGAAATGACAATAAAAATACAAACGTACCTCTAACAAGCTTTTCTAGGTGTGGCTTGCCGTCTTCTAACCCATGCTTGTTAATTATATCCTGGATATCTGACCGGAGTGCAGCCACCCAAAACCCGTCCGATGGTACTGAAAACATGCACCAACTTACTTCAGCTCAGGCATTTACAAAATCTTTTATACTGGTCTTCCATCTTTAGCGTGTCGGTTTCGAGGTTAACCTACCTTACAAACCCTGGTGTCAGAATCATTGAACCGCCAATGGCTTCTGACATGGCTCATGTAACGACTACATCCGTAGATAGTAACCGGGACCAACGGCTTTACGTGCCTTCCGAAGCACGGAATCATCTTTCTTTTCGGACAATCACACTGTCACAAAGTGATATTTGTTCGACGAGTCCCCACCGGGATTCGAACCCGGAACCTCCGTAACGCCAGGCGAACATTTGACCACTAGACCACGGAGGCTGTCTTTTATACTGGTGAAAAAAATCATTTCCTTTCATTAACAGCTCATATACTGCCCCACCGAGGTGCTCGAGCCTACCCTGAAACCAGGATGAATAGACCTTAGTTAACCACGCTGGCCCTGGGCCCAGTGCCGTTCGGTCAACTTCACACACACCCTTTGAATTACATCGCAGGTGTGTGCTGTTTTCAGATGTTTCCCTTCACCGTACGAGCATTATGGATTCGAAAATTGAAAACATATTGCTACGAAGCTTGAATCCGCGAACTTCCGAATGAAAATCAATGGCCCTAGCCAATGCGCCACGGAAGCATTAAAAAAAAAACGGCACAGATATTATCCAGATGCCAAGGGCCTGACACACTTTGACAGAAAAAGATAGTCTTATTGCGATTCCTTAAAGAGGAAATAGAAAAGATGCATCATGTTTTGTCTCTATCACCGACCGAGCATTTTTTCATTGTCGGGTTATAGGCACACTTCATATCATATAGTATACTAGTTAATTTATTGTCGGGTTATAGGCACACTTCATAGATAGACTCAATGTATGTCTATCTCTTACGCCCGGTCGCACGGTGGCGAATCTATAACTACTATACTATATCTATGGCAGATGCACATATAATTGCACCACATGCACCAATTTCTTTATTATACCCCAATTACTTTATATTACACCGTACAGTCACAGTATTGTGGTACAGTGACGAGCAAAAAATTTTTTTTTCGTTTTATTCTTATAGGCTCCATGGTCATGACGTCATATAAGCTAAAAAGCTTTGCTCAAACCAAGACCGGCTCTCGTCTCAACTCATGGTCCAAGAAAACAAGGTCTTGCAAATAGACCACGTGACTGCCACAAGCCTACGTCATTTCTACGTCATTTTGCATATTCATCCTTGTCGAATGCGTGTAATAGACAAGGATGAACAGCGCAAAATGACGTAGAAATGACGTAGGCTTGTGGCAGTCACGTGGTCTATTTGCAAGACCTTGTTTTCTTGGACCTGTCTCAAACAATGTACAAGTCTAAGCAATAAAAATTTATTTATTATTAAATCTAAAGTCCGGTTTCCTGTTTTGAACACGCTAACATGTTAATTTTAACAAAATAGGGGCGTGGCTTAACAAATTTTGTTCAGCCAAAACATAACATTGTTTGCCGAGACGAATACATCCCCCGCGTTCGCCTGCGGGGAGGGGAAGCGTCGCATTTATGTTAAGCACTGATTTAATGAAGACGTCCGTCCATGCAAAAGTTTAGTCGGTTTGTGGAATAGGAGTGGAATAAAGAAAGTATTTTGTTGTTGATACAACTTATTATAAAAAGGCCGGTAATTTGGGATGTATGTAACTATGGAAAAACACAAAGATAGATACAAAAAGTTGATGCCCTGTCGGAAATTGCTATTAAAACAGTTTTGTTAGCCAAAACATTAACATTAAGCGCAGTGGACGGGCGGTTTTGTTAAACAAATTACACAAACTTGTTTTGTTAAAATGTTTTGTTAGAAAATTGGCGCTCTGGACCCGGCTTAAAAGAGGCGATGCGATATCAGTTGTTCACATAACTGGCAGGTTCACGCAATGTGTGCGCTGCAGTGGAGAAGAACACAAAGAAGAAACTCCACAGGATCGCATCTTTTGTTTTTTCCTTCATAGCATAGCATTATAGTGGGAGAAAAATATATCAGAAAATTTGTCATTTCATCGCTGTAATTAAAGTTTAATGTACGGTAGCCAGCACATGCGGCTGGATATGTTGACATTGTTGACCTTGAGAGTGCCCGTATTCCGTGGCGGTAGAGGTGAATTTCGTAGTGCAAATGTACAACCGCATGTGCTGGCTTCTGTACCTACTCACAATTGTGTGAAATACTTCTTAGAATAGGTCTTCCATCTTCCATAAACACTGAAATTCAGTAATATTCAAATTAATTATATTATCCTCTCGTCAGAAAAGTAATAAATCCTCGCCATATTGCAAAATTTCAATGGAACTTATTTTATAATTGAAACGGGTGCTGCAGAGATTATATATAATAGTATTGTAATACTTACAGGATGGATGACTGTCTTCTGCGCCAATAAATGAAAAAAATCGTATCTAAAAACATAAATATTTAGGTATTTACAAAGTTAACTTTTTTTTCGAAGCGAAATATGAAATTCAATGAGCTTGGGCAGGGACTTGAATCCGCATCTACTTGGCTATCCGGGCCGTACAGGCGCACTACCAATTGTGCCATCAAGTCTCCGTACAAGCCCAACGAAATCATTTAACGCTTGTAGGCCAAGCTCAATTAATAGTTTTTTCTCTTCGAAGAAAAGATATAATTTGATATACGCTAACAGTCGACATCTGTTGAAAAATAAACTGTTTACAAAATTTTCTATTCACATAAGACTAATTAAGGGGCTCTACTACGCTAAGTGGAGCCGCCACCCTGTAAAAAATAATATCTCGGAAAATAATCAATTTTTCAAAAATCCGGTCCACAGAACTAGAGTCGGGGTGCTGTAGGATATATAGAAGCTATTAACTTTATTTATTGTATCTCGCTGTAGTTAGAGATAGGAAATTTGCGAAAAACGGCCACTTTTCGCATTTTTTCTATCTATAACTACATTGAACTATAATAAACATATGTGATTGCTTCTATATATCCTACAGCACCCCAACTCCAGTTCTGTGGACCGGATTTTTGAAAAATTGATTATTTCCCGAGTTATTATTTTTTTCAGGATGGCGGCGCCACTTAGCATGGTAGAGCCCCTTAAGACATGAGTGTCAATTTGTGTAAATATTGTTAGGTTTGGAATTAATTTTTTTGGTTTGTTATTTCTTTTTTTTGTGTGTGGTTTACAATTAATTTTATTTTGTTATTTGTATATTTTTGTTTAGTTTTATAGTTTCTTGTTTTTGTTAAATAATCAAAAAATATGAAAAGGAAAAGAAAGCTCTATTAGATATATTTACCGTGGTTTTTATTTGAAAGTTATGTGTACCGGTGTATATTAACGGAATATAAAACATCCAACCAAACTTAAACTAGATTCAGTAACATTTTTATTAGCTTGAAGTATGTACTTGTAGATTACAGAACACAGAGTAAGGAAGAAATATGTTTAGGTAGTATAGAGACGTAATACATGCTGAGGTGCGGGGGGTTGTCTTTGTGATTGCTCCAAATGTCATGCAGCTTTTTATTAATGACTTTCCATTGGTAGAAACAGACGGAAAATAAAAATATCTCGGTAGGAAATCACTGATGTGTCGACAGGATCAGGCCGCCTTATAGGTATTCATCATCATCATCATCATCGTCGCCTGTAGCCGTCCACTGCTGGCCTGCTGCCTCCCCCAAGGATCTCGGTCCTGCGCTGCCCGCATCTAGCGGCTTCCCGCCTTATATTATTACGTCTATATTACGGAAACATCTAAACTCTGACTAGGTACGTTCTCTCGAAAACATCAGTATAAAAGTAGGTATTTTGTATTTTAAAAAGTAACTAAAAGTACAAATTTTGTGCTTGTAAAAAGTAAATGTTATTTACTTACCAACATGAAAATTAACACAAAAATGTCCATAGTACGTTTTTCTATATATATATTTGTTATTTATTTATCTTAGTAGCTGCCGCATTTTGCCGGATGTTGAAAAACAACAGAAGTTAGAGAATAACTCCGAAGTAGAAATGCCACAAGTAAAGCCCCACTAGAAAAATAAAAAAAATCGCCATATTACGTTATTTCAATGGGACTTACTGTACAATAAAAATTTTTGTCATATTATGCCCGACCAGAAAAAAAACTTGCGCTCGGGGCACCACGTGTATATATTTTTAACACGCTTTTATTAGGTCCACTTGTATGTAACTATGTAATGGAATCTAAGATAACTAATTTAACTATCTTCCAAGGGTCGTAATGAAAATTGGAATGTATACGTAATTCCGATGACAACACAATATTTTGACACAACACAAACAAGCTGATCTGATGCTGGAGCCGGAAGGTGGATAGGGGAACTCTTCAACGGCTACTAGTAAACCCCCCGAATTGGGCTCATTTGATTTGTCTAAATAAGACCTTTATTATTGGCGAGGTGAGGTGACCACTTAAGCTTGTTTTTCAAGTGTTTTTAAACTATTAATTATATAGTAAAATTAGTTCCATTGAAATTCCGCAATATGGCGGTTTTTTATTTTATTGCTCTACCTACATGTAGCGCAGTCAGTGCCGCATTTTTATTTTTCTGGTCAGTTTTAACTGTGAGATATTTTATTTAACGAAGTCCTTAGAATGTAAACAAATAATGATGGAATCGTTACGACTACTATAGCCATTTGATGTCTCCATGAACTCATTAACATTCGTGTTAACGGTTTTTATATTATAGGGACTTCGTTAAATAAATAGGTTATAATATAACATGACAATTTAATATTAAAATAATGATATTTCTATCGGCATGTGTTTTAAATTTCTGTGTAATATTTTTGTACGTTCGAAAATCAATTTAATTCAAACTAACCGGAAAGATTAATCATAGTAAGAATTTCAATTGAATGAATTTGAAAAGAATTCGTTACAATTCTTAGTTTTTGCTATTTCTTAAACGTATTCTGTTCTTAACTAAAGGTGTACCTATTAAGTACACCTTCCTAACTTACTTAAGTCATACGTTCCTAATGAGGGGCTAGAGCCTAGTATAATTAAGGGTGAACAGGCCCTAGCAGCCCACGGTGAAGTATTTAACAAAATATTATTATGTACTTACCTAAGGTAAAAGCTTGTATGTTCCTTTCAATTTTCAATGCAAAATGGTTTAGGAGATTTTAATAATTTTTGTTAGAATATTGCTTTTTCAATAGTTATCGTATGTAAACGAAACCTAATTATTATTTTTTTCTGTTTGTATAACAAATTTTATATAAATCGGGTGAGCCTTAAAGTTGTACAAGCATATTGACACACTGACGCACAAAATTAATTTGAAAATGTTGATATTTTATAAGAAAAATTGAAAATTCAATGATTACAAATGTTTTATCTCAGAGTGCAGCCGAGCCATACTTGTGTGTGTCTTGTGTGTGCACATTGTGTTTGTGTGCGTAGCGCTCAGTTTAGTAGTATGCCCACAAGAGGGCGTGTCTATACGCACACAACTACAAGTAAGGCTCACCTGCACTCGTTAGATAATATAATTGTACCTAAAGCAACAAAAAAAAACCATTTAACATTTCATGTAGGTTTTATTTTTTCTAAAAAAAAGTAAAAACTATCTTACATAACACTAAAACAATAACACTACTTAAACAATAACAATTATGAACAATTATTTTGTACAGATTTAAAAAAAGAGCTTAAGTTTTACGGTCATGAATTTAGAAACTAAGGCAGTGTTATTTCATGAAAAAAAAATCCGTAATGCACATGAATTTATAAAAAAACCCGAATATAATGAGTTACTAGATAAAAATACGTAAATTCCATAAAACAGCTGATTTTTTAACAAAAATAACTTTCGCCGTCTACTAAAAATAATACTGACCACAATAAGTGATCAATTGTATTTTTGTGAACAGCACCCAACAATAAGAAAAATAGTGATAATAATAATAATGTACAGTAGCCAGCACACGCGGCTGGACATAATGAGCTTGAGAGCGCCTTTATCCTGTAGTAGTATGGGCGAAACTCATAGTGCGATTGTCTAGGTAGCCGCATGTACTTTACGTAATTATTATTATTTTAATAAAAATATTAAAATATTTTTTATTTCATTTTTTAACGACTGTTTTTTAACTTTGTGAACTTTGAACGACTAAGAATTCTTCCCCTCCCGGGCAATGGCAAAATAATAAGATTTACATATTATATATTTTAATTATTATAAACAATGTCCGGAAAAATACCGAACGTAGGGTAACCATGACATAGCGCCTTAAAAACGGATAAAAACTCAAGAGAGGTTTAAAAACTTGACCAAGACTTTTACTTGTTATTTTTATGGTAAAGCTAGTATAAGAAACATACTCGTATAAAAAAGGTTCGTCAAAGTTTTTTCGATAGAAATATTTTGTCAATTTTGAAAAAATCTGATTCTTTTTACTACTACCATACTAATATTTAAAATAATCTTCCTATTAATGTTTTGTCAAATCAAAATGGTCATTGTTTTAGGTCTCATTTTGCATATTATCGTTTTTTTCTTTGCGTCCATCATGTTTCGTAGTAGTATATTTGTCAATAATAGGGAAAATGCATTGGAAGATCTGAACACATTTTCCAAAAATATCTCAAATTATAACAACAGTGAAAACAGTAACAAAACAGACTGCAAAATTACTGAGATATAAAATTAATAAGTTAATTTGTCTGTCTCTCTTTACAAAACAACTTTTTCTAAAGGCCTTTTTTCTAAAGAAGTCTAGTCCTTTAAAGTTGCCTAACAAAATTATGGTACAGATCGCGCCAAACTTCTAGGCCTCTCTGAACTCTGCTTTGCTCAGTGGGCTTACTATTTAAGAAGCGACAAGCTCGAGAAGCTGCCAAACGCGACATAGTGACATTAGAGCTATAGTAGTTCTGTCAATATGTCGGTTCTGACAGCTTCTCGAGCCTGTCGCTTCTTACGTGCCTAATCATGATGGGTGTGAGAAAATCCCTCTTTTTTTTTTCTTGCTAACCGTAATTTTCAAATAACCGATAATTTTTTCGGTTAAAAGTAACATCAATGCAGTTCAGGGGTAACGGTTAAGGGGCTCTACCATGCTAAGTGGCGCCGCCATCCTGAAAAAAATTATAACTCGGGAAATAATCAATTTTTCAAAAATCCGGTCCACAGAACTGGAGTCGGGGTGCTGTAGGATATATAGAAGCAATCACATATGTTTATTATATTTCAATGTAGTTATAGATAGAAAAAATGCGAAAAGTGGCAGTTTTTCGCAAATTTCCTATCTCTAACTACAGCGAGATACAATAAATAAAGTTAATAGCTTCTATATATCCTACAGCACCCCGACTCCAGTTCTGTGGACCGGATTTTTGAAAAATTTATTATTTTCAGAGTTATTATTTTTTAAAGGGTGGCGGCGCCACTTAGCGTGGTAGAGCCCCTTAAAGTGACCCGGCCTTTGTCCCTTAAAAAATATTCTTGCTATAAAACTATTGCTTTTTATAACAGAATTTACAAATAACCGGTTGTTTTTTCGGGTAAAAGTAACATCAATGCAGTTCAGGGGTAACGGTTAAAGTGACCCGGCCTTTGTCCCTTAAAAAATATTCTTGCTATAAAACTATTGCTTTTTATAACAGAATTTTCAAATAACCGGTTTCTTTTTTCGGTTAAAAGTAACATCAGTGTAGTTCAGGGGTAACGGTTAAAGTGACCCGCCCTTTGCCCCTAACGCATTCTATTTTCAAAGCCCCTGTAGTGTTTTCCAATAGTGTGTAGATGTCGCTGGCTGTATGTACCGCTTGGCCGTTTATAGATATCACTATGTCGCCGGGTTGTAAGCCGCCACTGAAAAAAAAAAAAACAATATGTTGTTATCTAATCTATATTCTCTCGCCGCTTTGATTAAATGTAAAAGTAGATTCACGCTCTCATACAAAATCAAACGCAAAACTCGGCACCGCGTCGACTATCAAATTATACATGCCTGTACAGATATCGTACCGTTTAATCATTTACTCTTTCTTAATTTATTTACTCCAACATCAAATCAACGTCAGACAATCTGCGCCGTCGATTAGCGACTGAGACAGAAACTATAATATTAATAAATATGTGGGACACCTCACACACGGCCATCTGACCCTAAACTAGGCAGAGCCTGTACTATGGGTGTCAGGCAGCTGATATACATACATAATATATAAATATACAACATCCAGACACAAGGCAAACACAAGTGCTCATCACACGAATGTTTGCCCTGGGCGGGATTCGAACCCGCGACCTTCTGCTTCGTAGGCAAACGTACTACCTAACGCATCTCTAGTAATTTACGCTTGAGGTATGTGATGAAATCAGACCAAAGGGATTTAAGAGCATAAAAAAGATTTTTTCTTACTTGTAAGCAGGAGAGCCGATAATCACTTTCCAAACTAATATCCCATGCTCGATGTCGGATGGCATCTGGAACACATCAATATATGTAAATTAATCTAGGATGCTTCGAAAGACATATTATACAGAGTAATTAGGGTAATAGGCTTGTGTCCTTAAAAAATGTAATTAGTCCGTCTTTTAGATTATTCAAAAATAAGGGACACGTATTTTTTTATTTGTAAATCGGACCAAAAATTACAAAGATATAGCCCATTAAAGTAACGTGTGACGTCACACCGTGCTACATTTGGTGGCAGCATTTTAATGGGCTATATCTTTGTTATTTTTTGTTTAATCGAAAAAAGAAAAAATACGTGTCCAATATTTTTTTATAATCTAAAATACGGACTAAATAGAATGTAATCATTTTGACCCTGGACACAAGCATATTTTAGGTAGACATAGAATGTAATGAATAAAAAGCCCGTATATTTTTATTTTATCAGGTTTCATACAATAAACTCGTAAAAAACTCGTAATATGGCGATAAACTCAAAAACTACTAAATGGATTTTGATAAAACTTGGTACAGAGATAGAATAGACCTTAAGAAAGGACGTAAGCAACCTTTTACCGCGGGAAAATACCTCAAAACACATAGGCCACCTTTTACTGCGGGAAAATCTCACTTTCTCTAGGGAAAAACAGGCAGGCAGAGAAAGCTAGTATATAATATTATGGTCTGTTTCATATAATCCGAACAAAAGTTCATTGACCTCTTTCTTTTCTTAAAAGTTATGAATAATAATGTAACGCCAAAATGTCTGGCAAGGTCACACGCTCACCCCGCCTTCTACGGTATGCCAAATTACGTATTTTGATATAATTTCCTATAGGTTTATCGTATCGTTTGAAAAAAATGTGCGCATTGTATGCAGGCGTCAATGACTTTTTGTCCGGATTAATATGAAACAAAACATAGTAGGGATTTGTCACCTCTGGGTTTCTCATCCTCAGCTCCATGAGTATATTCGGTGTGAGAGACAGCATCGTGATGCCCAGGTAGCGCCGGGACACTTGTGGGGATTTCACCTTCCCTGGGGGGATTATAACATTGCATTGATTAATACTTGATACTGGCACAAAGTATAACTAGTGCCATACATAACAAAAAAAATTGCTTAATGGAATTAAAAGAACCACTTTAGGAGTGAATCAATCTGTTCATCGCTTTATTTTTTTAGAATGACTACAATAAATCGTACAGTACAGAATAATTAAATATAACTAGCTTTCCGCCCGCGTTAACAGTTTTTCCCGAAGTAATGAGGCATTTTCCCGCGGTAGGCTACCTTTTACTAGATGGAAAATGTCTCAGGGTGAATGTAGCTTTCTAATGGTGAAAGAATCTTTGAAATCGGTTCAGTAGTTTTTGAGTTTATTCATTACAAACATACACAGACACGCAAAAATACAAATCTTTCCTCTTTATAATAATAGTATGATTCATAAAAACCGGTCAAGTGCGAGTTGAACTCGCGTGGAGCCGACACAACTGGAATGATTGAGTAAAATTTTAGTGCATGTATGCAAATTTGTGACCCAAAGACTCAGTTTAATATAGACTCAACTTCAAATTCTGTCCAATTTCAATGAAAACATTTTTATAGACTTCACGTTTTATTAATAAAACAAGAACGGATTGGTGAAAAGAAGGATTGGTATTAATCCATACTAATATTATAAATGCGAAAGTGTGACTATTTGTTTGTCCTTCCTTCACGCCCTAACTAAGCAACCAATCGACTTGATTTTCGACATAGAGTTAGTTGAAATGATGGAGAGTGACATAGGCTACTTTTTACCGCGGGAAAATACCTCTTTCCCACGAGATAAACTGTTATCGCGGGCGGAGCCGCGGGGCGGAAAACTAGTTTGCATAAAATTTCTTTTTTGTTGGAATTAGATCGGAATATATCCGTTTTTAACCCCTAACGAAAAAGGGGGGTGTTATAAGTTTGACGTGTGTGTCTGTCTGTCTGTGGCATCGTAGCGAAAAAAAAAAAAAAACAACGGGTACGATATCTCACCTACCACCAATATTAAACAAGACAAGACTACCTTTTCTAGAAAGATGTGGATAAGAGAGGCGAATGACAGAGAGAGATGGAAATAACTGGAGGAGGCTTTGTCAACGACAAGCTAGGAAGAAATAAAAAAAAATGAAATAAACATATAATTGTAACCTTGAACTAAGCTATAAATAAATAAAGAAATAAACAACTCACTTTTTTGAAGAAACTCCTTGACATAATCAATGGGTATAGCGAAGGAGATGCCTGAAGTGACCTTCATACTGTTAATCCCGATGGCTTCACCATCTAAGTTGACTAGAGGTCCACCACTGTTGCCGAATGTTATTGGAGCGTCTGTCTGGATGTAGACCATGTCTTTGCCTGGAGGAAAAGAAAAAGATAGACTTATTAAATGTCAAGCAATAAAATCTCTAATCCAAAACATAAATATTAAACACGACGGCTGTATGGCTTAATACCTTTGCCTGTTCCTGTTAGAGACAAATAAAATTAAATAAAACAGCATTTTCGCTCGTTTGACATTAAGATGCTCGCTTCACACGCTCGGTGAGTTCCCCCCAGTATGAGAGAGACGCCTATAAGACTCGTTTTCGAGTCCATACATTTTACAGTAGGTAATTTTAAGCGTACGCCGTACATGTAGCGCTGATGAAGCTACAAATTATCTTCTCTCTAGTTTAGTCTAGTCTTTCATACCTCTAAGCCCTAACTCTTCGCTATTCCTCTGCGTGGAGCTGACCACTCCAGCTGTTACTGTGTTACTTAGCGCTAGAGGACTGCCCATCGCGACCACCTGGAATTTAAAACAAAACACAATATTATAAAGGCCCGAGTGAACAGAAAATGGAATTAATTTCTGAGCTATGAACCCTTTTTTTTTTTTTCTTGAATTGACCTATGCTTGTGTCGAAAAGGTACGACCAATCAAGCTTCACCGGACTTGCGGGGGAGCGGAAGACTCTACCCCTAAAAAAGTCATATACCAACGCGTCTAGGGGCGGCTCAAGGGAGCCTCGGACCACGGCCTAGCGCGTTGATATTGAAAAACATCGTGAAGGAGACGACGCCTGAGGGGCTCCGTCTCTGATTTTCAATTTTGATGCTACGAACCCACAGACGAAAGAATGTATGGGCTGCTGGAAGATATTCGAATTTATATGCAGCCTGTAATACAGATTGAGCCCGCAATCTGTGGGACAGGCTGTATATACAGGGCGTCCCACAGCTATGCCACATGGAGGGAAAGTACCTTAAATATTGTAAGTAGAACATTTTACTGAAAGAAGACATTATTTTATTTCTAAAAACTATTAAAACTGCATTCATACATTTTTTAATAATTACATGGTTGAACCGGGAATCGAACCCGTTATACGAGAAAAAAATATATCCTGTAGTTTTACCATACCGATCGAAAGGCTTCATCAATAGGGTTATTTTTTGCTAAATAACATAGTGTCAGAAATAAAAGGAAGACTATGTATTTTAACATTTTTAATACAAAATTTATCAATTTTATTAATTGCTATGACCTCTACGCTGTTGAATACAAAGTCGCACTCTTTCGATTATTACACTCCCTGTCTTTAAAACTACGCGACGGACTTTGATTTTAATAGATAGAGTGATTCAAGAGGAAGGTTTATATGTATAATACATGCATAATATACTAAAGGATAACCCACAATAACCATTTTCCCGTGCGGAGCCGGGGCGGGTCGCTAGTAACCCCATGCATAAAAAAAATCTCGGCGACCACATCAAATGTTAAAATTCATGATCTTTCTTTTATTTCTGACACTATGTTATTTAGCAAAAAATAATCCTTATGAAGGAGCCTTTCGATTGGTATGATAAAACTACAGGGTGTTTTTTTTTCCTCATGTAGCGGGTTCGATTCCCGGTTCAACCATGTAATTATTAAAAAATGTATGAATGCAGTTTTAATAGTTTTTAGAAATAAAATAATGTCTTCTTTCAGTAAAATGTTCTACCTACAATATTTAAGGTACTTCCCCTCCATGTGGCATAGCCGTGGGACGCCCTGTATACTCAGATATTGTCCCGCAGAAAGCCAAATTTGTATTCCGCTCTGCACTCAGCACGATTCGCGTTGCAGTAGCGGCATATTGGTACTATGGTGGAAGCGGCGGCAGTGATCACCCCACTCCCCCGCCGCCGCCGCACCGATGATCTCATCTGTGTTCGTACACTAGTGAGCGTTGTATTCCTCTAAATGTGTAAATGTGACTTTCCACATGCAAAGGTACCTTATGGTCGGTATTAAGTTATGCATATCCCTGTAGTAATCTGCAACTAATAAGCTATTCAAATCCAAAATTATTATCTTTGTATTAAAACCCGCACTAAGGTACCTTTGCATGTGGAACGTCACAAATGTGTACACACCCCTCCGCAAAGCAGTGTTCAGAGCGGACTAGAAGTTTGGCGCGAACTGTACGCGGTTTCAGAGAAAAGAAACCTGCGATACCGACGGACTACAAGTGACTGTGATTAAGTTACAGCTTTGTTGGGCCTGCGACCTGTTAACCGTCAAATAAATTAATAAATCAAGTCATTTCACTTTTCATACAAATCCCGAACCCCACATCCATAAAAATATTATTTAAATATAGTATTATTCAATACATTTTTGTGTAATTCCTGTTACAAAAATAATCTCCTTAGGGCTATTAATGATAGGTCAACTCATTTGCTATCAAGTTACACGAACTCTTTGCATTTAGGAAACTTTGAAAATAATGTAACACACTTTAAACTTGCTCAAATTAAATGAAGTATAAAGTAAAAGTCTAGCAATAAAATAATATTCCAACACTTAAATAAAAAAAGTTGATAAACAACCCATTTTTTATGCAATCAATTTAAAACATCATAGCAATATTTTAAAACAGGTTAAATTAAATTTAACAAAATACTGATTCCATTGTAAGGGCCGTTCAAGTATTACTTAAGAAAAATTTACTAAAATTATTTACCCCCCCGATCCCCCTTGACAAAGCTCTTCCCCTCCGTAAACAATGGTATATACATTTTTATTTTAAAGTGTACTGTTTTTTATTGATTCATGAGCAACAGATAAAATTCTAGTGCTTTTAGTAACGCGCAGTAAATCCCCTACTCGGTTCTAAGCAAGTACCTAACTAAACATAATATTATTTGTGGGAATCATACCAAATGTGTAGGTTGCCATATGTGTACAAAATAAATATATATGGCTTACGTAATAACCATCTAGAGCCTCCAACCCCCCTTGTCATCAAAATTAAGCAAAGCAAAGACCTCCCCACCCCCCTGTAGTGCTTACGTAATATTCGAACGGCCCCTTACATGGAAAAAATCAATACATACCCATTCTCCAGGCCTCAAGTCTTGTGAAGACCCCAGTTTCATGATGGGCAGGCCTTTCACAGGAATTCTTAGTGTCGCTAAATCTGACTTCAGATCTACATCTTCGACGAAACCTGTGTGGGTTGATCCGTCCTGGAAAACAAATCTATAGTGTATTCATGATTAATATAGGTTGTAATCATAGTGTATTTATGATTAACCTAATGAAACATCTTTGTAGTAGGTACTTGGGGTCTTTCAAAGCAATCACAACCACTCATGACTTACCTCTTAGATAACAGATTATAATATTCTATTATTATTGAGTATATTGTATTGTATTGCTTTTTTTTCTTTAAGATTTGCATGTATTACATCTGGACACTCTTTTTTGATATATAATATATCTTTTTATCTTTTTATGAAGTAAACACACTTTAAAAACTTGCTTGTCAACAGTGAACTTTGGCTATTATTTTAGACTAAATTGGAATTGTGAAATGTGGTGCTATCTAGTAGGTAAATGTATCTTTGCATAATGGGATTACATTATCAAATAAATAAAATCATATCTATAAACAGTTTTCAAATAACAATTCAGAATATTAAAGTACAATTTTGTCAAATTTTAATTTCATAAAGACAGTTGCACAACAATTTCACGTAAATTCACACTACATTCAAAAGTTACAGAAAAAGATAAAATAGTTATAGCATTCAGAGGGTCATATTCCCATTACAGTGAGAAATTCAAGCAGAATAAGGTACAACACCATACCATATGTTACAATTTATACAAAAAACCTAGCGCTTAGTGAAAGGACTAAAAAACATTGACATAAGAGGGAAAGAAGACTTACCATCAACCTCACAGTGACTATAGCATTAGGCTTATTCACAACGACGTGAGCATTCGTCAATATCAACCCATCTTCCTTGACAATAAACCCAGACCCATTTGAAAGTGTAATTGGTTGTCCAGTGAATATGTCCAACCTTCTCCCATCTTTTATCTCGATATACACAACGGACGGTGCCGAAACTTTCACAACATCCGCTATGAAGTTAAATTTATCTCTCCTACCCTTTAGATTGTCTATATTTACAAGTTTTGCGGCGAAAATCTTCTCTTTATAACACACATAACCTACGAAGCCTGTTGCGACTAAAACACTACTAAAATAAAAGTTCCTGCGGTTGTTTTCGTGGCGGTTTTGATTGCTACTGAACACAGGGGTACGGCTTAAACATCTATGATTAATATTTAACACCGGTTTTGTAATAAAAATGCGAGAAAACGATCTGAAAGTAAACATTGTTGACTTGACGAACGGTTGACGACAATGTCATGGGTCTAAACGTCAAAAGTGACGTTTATAGTGCAGCGACAAAATGATTGAATGTATTACACAAATAACAGATAACCGTTATCAAACTGTTATTTAATACACAGATAACAGATAACGTTATTTTATTTTATTTTATCTTATATCGTTTTTTCTTTTTGTTGTTGTTTGTTTTATAATGTAAGTAATAAAGTTAAGTGCAAGGTAAGCTGAGTATACGCACCGCGTGCGACTGACACTTATTTCAACGAACGTAAATGGTGTTCAGTTTATCATGCTCTTGACTATAGGGTCGGTAGTTCTACAATGAGCCAGGCAGGCACAGTGAACCATCGATATTTCTCTGAAACACGACATGACCCGATCGTGCTTATACCGGTGAACAAATCGCAACTTCATCCCCCTCCTCCACCCCAATCGCCGCGGCGATCCTCTTTTTAACGGTTAAATGCGGACCATTTTTGTGAAAATATACTTCAAAAGTAAAAAATTTTTAACAGCTTTCTTCGATTTTTAATAGCTTGGAGAAAGACAATTTAGTTACTTCAGTATTTTTATGTTATCACACATATTTACCTTGTAAATTGCGTAAACGATGTATTTCGGAGATAAATTTAAAAACAAATTAAAATTTGAATATATCTAAAAATACCTAGGTGTCTCAGATTGAACCATCCTAAGGAGGTCTACAATGAACTTGGTTCAATCGTACGCAACAACTAGCTCATGTTACTTTTTCAACTTTTATTTACTTTTGGACGATTAACTTTTGAGTCGTAATTTATTTTTATGTAATTTACCAAGTAAGAATGTCAATAAAATATAAATTATATAAGTCTAAAATAAAAAATATACTCTAATGATAAAATTTCAATCCACAGGCACATGATGATTATATTATTCAGTTTCATTTTATATACGAATATATATTTTAATATTGATAAATATCATTCAGATATCATTATTTCTTTTTTGTTTCATTTTTTTATGTGTTCAAAATAGGATGGTTCACTGTGGAAAATACCCCGGTTCATTGCATAATGCTAAGAGTACACAATGAACCAAATGCCGTTTTCTTTTTAACTTGATAATTTCTCCTGAAAATGATATTTTTTACTAAAAGCATAAATGCACTTAGAAACTTGAATAAATTTCCTAACTTTTAGTAAAGAACTGAAAGAAAAAGGTACATAAATAAAAAAGATACAGGGTCTCAAAATTTACCCGGTTCATTGTACCACAACGTACCCTAGGTACTCTATTCTCAGAACCAAGGAATACCTACATATTATCATTCTCGGTATCCGTAATATTTGACAAAATATTTTCTGGCACCATTAGAGGCAGGTTAACCTCGAAACTCACACGATAAACAAACACACATACTTAGAAAAACAGTGCCTCGTAGCGGGACTCGAACCTCATAGTCCCGAACGAGAGAACTCAGCCAGCCCCACTATACCATCGACGATTATTCACCCAGACCGTTATAATAATATTCTTCTTCTTTTATCTATAGGTACTTACTACTTATAATAAAACTAAAATCGGCGTGTCTGTACCTATACCTATTGATTTGTTTTTCAAAAAACTGATTGTAGGTGTTAAAAGGAGTGTAGCTGAACACAAAAATACAAGTTTTGAAAAAAAAATTCTGTCTGTCTGCCTGTATGTCTGTCTGTTTGTGCACGTTAGCGTCACAAACAAAGACTAGACAGAGATTAGTCTCTGGAACTACTGGACGGATTTTAATGAAACTTTACAATAATTAGCTATAGGTACATCAGAATAACACATAGGCTACTTTTTATCGCGGGAAAATACTTCTTTCCCACGGGAAAACCAGGAAAGCTAGTAAAGAAATTATTTGAATCCAAACATAACAAAACGATAAAGCCAGAACAACAGCGAAAGTTGGAAGTCATCGACACACATAGATACCACATAATAAATTGTATTACTTTACTATAGACGTCTATTATAGTAGGTATAGGCCATGCATAGAGAACGCCGCTCCGCATATGGGCTTAAAGTTATTGGTTTTTGCCACAAGTATTAAGCGATTGATAAAGTTAAGCCTGCCGGGGAAGCATGTGGTTTCACGTGTGACAAGACAGTTTTGTCGCGTCTACAACGTGTTAATTAAAGAACGCAAAACCTCTCGGGTAATAACTCAGCTCATATAACTAAACAACTTTTGTTCTGGAAGTTTTCTATTTTTTACTTTTCATAAAAATTGACTTGACCAGCCGATTAATTTGTATAAATAGTAAAAAAAATTGCGATTTCAGAAAACTTCTAGAATAAAAGTTGTTTAGTTTCATGACCTGAGTTATCACCCAAGAGGATTTGCGCTACGGAATTCGGGCACTTTCAAGGTGAACATGATCAGCTACTTACATGTGCTGGCTAACTGTACCTAAAGCCTGACCAAAAAAATTAAAAACTCACTCGGGGGGCGCCACGTGTATATTTTTATGTAGGTATATGGCAAGGGCAACAATTTCCATTATAAAATTAGTTCCATTGAAATTCCGTAATGTAGCGAGGTTTCTTATTTCTTTGGTCAGGCCACAGGGTCAGGCTTTACAGTTTTTAATCTATCAGAGCCGTAGCGATTACAAATACAAATATTCTTTATTGACACCAGTAATAAATAGGACGCATCTGACCGCTTCCGTCTTATGGACTCATCATCATCAATAAATAGGACAGTTACAATTTTCATAAGTGTGAAACAATGAGCCATTAGTCGGCCTTAATGCTAAAGTACCTAGCAATTTCTTCCAGGCAACCAAAACGATTTATTACCTATTGATTTTTTGATCCGCTTATGTCTTGTACCAAACGCAAACAGTTGCGTTCCATATATCACAATTAATAGACTTTCACTTATTAGCGGCGGATATTCGATCGATTTCCGGCGCTCACGGTCCCACGCGTGGGACAAATCGCTCACACCCTGTCGTTTACAGTCTACTACGTCTTTTCTGAACCAATGTGACAGGACAAAAGATTATCTCACATTAACTAACAAAATGCTGTGATAAAACCATAAGATGAGAGTGTTTAGGTATAGACCAGCACGACAAAACGATATCTTGTCACTAGTAAAACCTCATGCTCATGTCATCCAAGAAGTCTGAAGCTAATTTATACTTGCGTTGGTGCTTGGTGAAACAAGTACAAGTGTTTTTTAAAACTACAAGTCTGAGGCTCTCTCCCCGCCCCTAGACTAGTGATGGCTGTTCCAGGGAAGTTAATAATAATAAAATAATAATAATAAACTTTTATTAACGAAAATGTGCACATCAAAAACAGCTCCAAGTACAAGAACATAAAAATTTTTCACTTATAAATAGATTATATCGGTACGTACTTGGATGTCCTGCTTCCCAAACTAGGAGGAAATCCTGTGTCTTGGGAAAAACTGTTGTTCGGCCTAGTGTTCGTTAGTAATGTTTCTAGTGAAGTGATTTATTATTACAAGTAGATAAATTATAAAAGTGGTTAAAAAGAAGAAATTTGGAAAAAAAAACTAAGAATGTAATAAAGAAGAGTACGGTAAATCAAAAACAATAATGTGTGTGTGTGTGTGTGTGTGTGTGTGAGGTTGAGTTTGTTCCCATGAATATTCCGATCGAAATTTGCTGTTCAAGCTGGCAACATGTGATGTGGTGTGGTGGGTTGGTGTTTTTCGGTTAGGTACGTAACGACCCGACCGACATTACAGGTCTCACTAACTCGTCCTTATTGGACTTAAGGAACGACACATCACTACCCTTGACGCGTTGGTATGGTATACCTATGACTAGCACTTTGGGGTAGAGTCCTTCGCTCCCCCGCAAGTCCGCTGAAGCTTGATACTTCGAGGGCAGCGACCCAAGCAAAGGTAAATTTAGGAAAAAAAATCGTAAAAGCGTTTGTTAAACTTGAACATTTTAACTTGACTCCTTTTAACTTCCTACCACAAAAAGAAGGCTCTCTTAGTAAGCTGTGTAAAAAAATTAATTATTTATTTTAAAGGACCTAAGCATAATAAATAACACACAATATTCGCAGAAATTGTAGTTATTTTGTCCTAAATACAGAACCTCGAACAACATTCCATGTTGAAACACTGCTCTCCACTTGATTGTCGAAATTGTTGTTGGAACGAATTGGAGCAATAAACTTCAAGTTATATTTGAAATTGAGATTCGGAGAGCATTCCACGGCCTCACATACAGGATGAAGTGAAAGTAGTTTGGAAAAGGGTGTGTGTAATTTCCTCCCTTTACCAAAAGGTTTTGCAACCAGGCCAAAAACTACTAAAAAAGTACAACAAGGTATTTTTTAAAGTACAAGTTATTACAACAAGGTATTTTCGCAAGGTCTATTCTATCTTACTGTATCAAGTTTCATCAAAATTGGTTCAGTGGTTTTGCACAGACAAATAGAGGCTAGGGCTACTTCATTGACTGAGTTGGTCCTTTCAATAGTATTTGCTAAGCCTATAATTAAGGTTATTAATGGCCAAAAACCCCCAAAAAAGTACTTTATTACAACAAGGTATTTTCGCCAGGTAAAAAATAATAGTTATGTCCTTCTCCAAGGTCTATTCTATCTATTTGTATCAAGTTTCATCAAAATTGGCTCAGTGGTTTTGCACCGACGGCTAGGCTACTTCATTGACCCTATAAATTGCCTATAATAATTTTTTTCTTCTTTTAATTTTGAATAGCGTCACTTGCTTACTACAACCTGTATTTATTTAATCTTCGCCCTACAGCCGGCAGCAGATGCTAATAATAATTGCAGCTAATATAGAAGTGGGTCATTACCATCACATATCTCTATTGGCCACTGATCGACAATTAGTAGAGCAATTATAAAGAAAGCGCCCGGTATGTAAGTTGCTATTGAAGTTTCATTGGCCTGCGACAGAACCTATTTATTTCTTTTTAGAAATGGCATCTCGAAAATTGAGTCTTACTAAAATAAATAGACTTTTAATTCGCGTGAGAAGCTTGAAAAGTTTTCTAGAAAAACACGATATACTGAGACTAAAATTAATTTTTTTATGTCACTTTGTCCCGTTTTGACACCTTCTCAAATTTCTCAACTTTTTAGATCACTTTCTTTTGGTATATTAATTACTAAAAGGCTAGAGTTTTATTTCAAACTGCTGCTGCGAGATAAAACGTAGTTACAGTAGCCAGCAAATGCGGCTGGACGTGTAGACCTTAAAAGCGCTCGTATTTCGTAGCGGTAAGGGTGACTTTCGTAGTACGAGTGTCAAGCCGCATATGCTGGCTTCTGTACATTTCTACATACTTTTTTGTTCTGTTCCGTTCACGTCACGTTCTCGAGTCGAGATCAATCTGTCGATATCTTTATTGTGTTAGCAACAAAGCATGTGATGCGATGTACTAATATACTAGTAGAATTCTGTAAACTTAATGACTGTGCATATTATTATATCTGTAAGATAAAGCGAACTTGATCTGTGATGAAAGTTTTCTGGAAGCACTCATTACAACAGGTACATTGTAAAGACTTAGAAGAGCGTGGATTAGACTCATCGATAGGTAATTTTCAGGAGAGTCCAAATCACAATGAAACGCAAAAAAGGGTTAACTCAACTTGGATCGTTTTTCACAGGACAGGACCCACAGATTTATTTGCTTAGGTACATTATAGGAACTGCAATAAACAAATACATTCACATCGTATTTTATGGACCCAGGTAACCGATATATCAATATCTGATTACAAACTTTCATTACCTGTCTCTAAGATTAGGCTGTACGTGACGTGAGCGATTGCCTTACGTAACACGATTAAAGAAAGTAGGATTCCAAATTCAAATTGTTATGGCGGTAACGGTCACGTTCTGTCTGTTCGTTATCGACGACGACGGCCGTTATTTTGGTCTTTTGCGTTCATTGGGAATGGAATAGGATAGGAGAATTTGGAATGAATGATAAGATAAGTACCTATTTGCATTAATACCTAAGGTACGGGCGCCAAAGATGGCCCACTTAAATTTTTAGATATTTTGTTTCCCAAATAAATATATTATTATTTCCATTATGTTTTTTCTTTACTTTACTTAACTGCAAGATTTTACAAGGATTTGTCCTTGTATATTTATTTGGGAAACAAAATATCTTAAAATTTAAGTGGGCCATCTTTGGCGCCCGTACCTTATTTGAAATAAGAGCGCAGCTGTTAAATTAGGCTTATTTAAAGTCGGATGTTTTTGCATGCTTCCACTATTGCGAACTAAGCGTAAAATCGATTTTTTACGTCTCTAAATTTTAAATTGACAATCACCTGTCTCTTTTCATTCTTATTAAATGAAAAAATGCACTTGAAAATGCATTTATTATCAAGTCCTTAATTAACATTGTGAGTTTCAATGATATCCACACTAGGCAATGCCTGTATCGTGGCTATCATCATCACCATAATGATTACCTTAATACTGGATACAAATACTATCACGCATGCAAAAAATAAAAAGAAATAATAAGAAATTCAATCAATTAAAAGATAATTTAATAATTATGTTAAAAATTGTAAAATGATCTATGGCTAACCTGTAAATTTAAGCGTGTAATATTATGTTTATGTATTAATTGTGTGTTTGTTTGAACCAATTCAAACCAATTTTCAATACCTAGGTAATGACTCTGTGTAATGAAATGACTGAACGTTCAAACCAATTTTCGGTGGAAGTTTGCATGGTATCATTATATTTTTAGAAGTTACACATTTTATCACTTTGGAAGTGTCTCTCGGGCAAACTATTCAGTTTAGGAAAAATATATATTAGAAACCTCATATAATTTTTTAAGAACTATCCACACGTGTGGGTTTGATAAAAAAAAAATGAGTTTCAGTTCTAAGTATGGAATCCCCCAAAATTTATTGGTAATTTTTTATTTTTTTTGTGATAATCTGAGTGCGGTTCTCAGAATACATCTACTTAACCAAGTTTGAACAGTGTAGTTCTTATAGTTTCGGAAAAAAGTAGCTGTGACATACGGACGGATATACAGACGGACAGACAGACAGACATGACGAATTTATAAATGTTCCGTTTTTTGCCATTTGGCTACGAAACCCTAAAAATGAGTAGGTATTAATAATAATAATAAATCCATTCAGGCAATATTTAATTATAGATGTTAAATATTATGTAAACAGAGGCCCATATTATAAATATACCTTACAGACTATCATACATAATTAATTATATCATACTATCATAACTAATAAACACTAAACCGCACTATTCTTCGGTTTGGTCGGCGGGCAGACGTCCTCGGAATTTCCGAAACACGACACCCTGCGGCCAGAAGTCCTCCTTCATAAAGGTTGGGAGGTGATGAGTGGGTACTCTCACAAAAAACGAATTAAAACTCGTCCTATTATTATTATTATTAATTAAATAGCTCCGAGAGAGACGGGGCAATGCAGGTTATTGCAGATGCAAGCATCTTGGCGCATCTCTGCAACCCGGTGCATCGGAGAAAGTGCGACCTTTGGCTCTAGGGTTGCCAGATGTCAAGTTTATTTTCCACTAGCTGTCCGCCCTAGACTAAGCCCGCGTTGTTTATTTTTTAAATTCCCGTGGTAAAAAGTATCTAAGTATGTTGAAATGAAATGAAATATGTTTTAGTCGAAGTAAGATTTTACAAATCACTTTTCGACGACGAGGCGAGTTAACAATTTGGCTGTCTTCTGTGGAGAACTCGCCGGAAGAAACTCCACAGGCGTTGCATCTTTTCAAAATATTTTACAAAATTAATTTTTCATACAATTTGATTAATATAACAAAGAGTGGAAACAAAGTATGCAATTAGAGGAAGGTAACCAGTCAAAGAAGAAAAACTAAATTATATAACCAAAAAAACAACCGGCAATCGACTAGAGTAGACCGGTCCCCCCAAGCAGCACCACGTTCACAGGTTTGACCTACAATCAGTTTTTTCAAATCAATGTACACAGACACGTCGATTCTTCAGTTTTATTATAGTATTATTATTATATTATAGAATACGAGAGGTCTTTAAAAAATCTTTAATATCTTATAACGACCCGAGGTAATAAAAAAAACACATTTCAGAGATTTAGCTGAACACTGCGGCTTCGCCCGAAATATATAATATTATAAATAAAGAGGAAATATTTGATTGTTTGTTTGCATTGAATAAACTCTGAAACTACTGAACCGATTTTAATGAAACGGTATAAAATAGACCTTGGGAAGTAACATAGGCTACCTTATACCGCTGAAAAATTTTTCATACCCACGAGAAAAACTGTTAACGCGGACTGAGCCGCGAAGCGAAAAGCTAGATTTTGAATTATTTTAGTTGGTAGGTAACCCTGCCTTTAGCTGCGGGTACGCAAGTTCAACGTAGGTAGGTAACTAAATTGTTATGCGTTTAATAGATTTATTGCCGACGTATATATTGTTGCTTTGTTTGTGTGACTTTATGGATGTCTGTTTGCTTTAATGAGAGAGAGTGCATTATTATTTTATACTTGCTTGCTTATTGTGTGGGTAAACGATTTGCTATACGGCCGGCCTCGTACGCCTGCCTTCGAAGCACAGGGTCGCGGGTTTGAATCCCGCCCAGGGCAAACATTCGTGTGATGAGCACTTGTGTTTGCCTTTAGTCTGGATGTTGATAGTATATTTATATATGAATGTATATCAGCTAGCTTGCTTGATCGGTCTTGCGGGCAGCGCAGGACCGATCATTGTGTTTGTGGAGATCCTTGGGGTAGGCTTTGTCCAGCAGTGGACGTCTTTCGGCTGAGATGGTGATGATGATGATGATGGTATATCAGCTCCCTGAAACCCACAGTACAGGCTCTGCCTAGTTTGAGCTAATTATTTTTTATTTATTTACTATCGCTCTCTCTAGTAAAAAAACGTTTTTTAAAGTAAGTTTACCTTCATTTAGGTACTTTAAGAACGACATTTTTACGCGATGGCATCGTTATAGAAATAAAAGAGCTTACTCACAATGATTAATTTGATCAACTTTGAACCTACCATCACATAATAATAAATAAATATTTATCTTGACCTCAACTCAAGGCCAAAAAAACTACAATTAAAAGTGTAATGTTCCAAATTAATAAACCATTTATGATAATTACACTTCCGCACACAGTTCCGCTTCTCTTAGCACATTAACGAATAACAAAACAACTACTTTTTCATTTATTATACTTACTTTACTTCTGTTATGTAAAGTAATTATTAATTTCATAATTTATGGTCTGTCAGATAAATATCTTTTGTATGGTAGTCTAGTTAAGTAAGTGGTGAGTTTGTTTTCAATTTAAATAAAAGTACAATCAATTCAGATTTTCTTCCGTGTTTTTAAAAGTAATTACGTTTATTTACGTTGGTGGTGGTGAGAAAATCGATCATTGTAGAGTATCAGGTTAAAGTGTATTAATTTGGATTAATAAAATAAATAAATTTATATTTTAAGAATTATTTTAGTGCATAGTGCCATTAGAATTTACTAAGTTTAAAAAATTAAATAGGCGGTACCTAATTATTGTAGGCCAGGCGATAGTCTATTCAATTCATGTTTATTGTACCAATAAATATAACCTAAAATTATTGATACATAGTACTTACATAAGGTCTAAAATGTCCAAATCTTAGATTTTTTTCCATTTATACCCTAAGGTCCAAATAATCATCCATCATTTCTAATTTTCTCTTATAGTAATATCTTTATTTGCAAGAAGACAGTAAATTACAGATGATATCTTAATTAAGCACTTAAATAACCTTCCCTTCACCTAACAACTAACTACTAAACTTAACAAAATTGTATAGTAGGAGAGCCAGTAGGAAGAAGGATGATATCGCACGCTTAATAATAAACTGAATTATTTCAAAATTGACAGTTTGTGGGAAATCGACTTCAAAGTTTCGGCTTTCTCCCTTCTCTCGATATTTGTCAATATTCGCGAATTCTTACAATATTCTCGAGTTTTTTTTGGTAAAACTGTAAAAACGATATACAAGTTATAATGTCCAGCTACAATGAAAGCAAATTGTTCATAAATTATTAAATTATAACAAAAGGAAAAAAAAGTTTGGATTTAAATCTGTTTATGATTAAGTGCGTGAAAATTCATTGGGTATTTATGCAGATTAATTCAGTTTATTATTTACCTGGTAGTATTGTTATTAGGTACATTAAACCTTAAGTCTCTTTAGTGAAAAAATTGAAAACAAAAACCAAAATTAGACCTAGTTATTTTTGACTTTTTTGTTATTGGTATATTAAAAATTGGACCTAAAACTTGGCTAAACAGTGTTAAAGCCTGACCAAAGAATAAAAAACCTGCTCTGAGGGCGCTATGTCTATATTTTTACGACTATGGCAATAATTTTCCTCATAAAATTAGTTACATTGAAATTCCGCAATATTATAGGCTGGAAGTCGTCGAACCTGCGCGCGAAAACAATTTATAGATAATATAGCTCAGAAGCGTGGGCCTGTAGTTCTTCAAAAGGTTTTTATCGCCTTTTTTAAAGAAGAGGACTACCACGATTCTAAGCCACGCCTGCGGCGTTGTTCCTTCGAGGATGACGGAATTGACCAATTTCTGAAGGGCTTTCAAGACCGGTGGGTGTACCACCTGCCTTCAGAAGCTCAGCGGTTATTCCGTCATCACCCGGTGCCTTATTGTTCTTTAACTGTTTGAGAGCCATCCTAATCTCGTACAGGCTGACGTCCGGGATGTCTTCGGTGTAGTGTCGGGTTAGCCTAGCTTTGGGGTTAGTTGCAGCTTGGCTGACAGACAGGTGTCCGTGTTGTCGTATACAGCTGTCCATAGAACCCCTCGATTTCCTCCAGTAGCTCAGGCTTGGATGATACGGTTCTACCGTCCGAAGTCTTCAGCTTCGTCAGTTGGCTTTGCCCCATAGACAGATCTCTTGCTAACACTTTAGAGCCTTTGTTACGCTCAATAGCCTCCTTAATAGGTACGATCCGTATTAAATTGGCGAATGTCGCGAGTCGGAGACTTTGAGATCTGTCTATTGAGCCACCGGTAGCAGGAAGCATCATCTGCGGACTGCAGAACCATTTTCCGTCTTTCTTCCATAAGCCTAAGCGTGGAATCCAAAATCTTTTTAGTTTCTTTTTGGTTCCATTTGAGCGGCGGGTCTTATAGAACTTTGACCCCGCTGTACGGACAGCTTCCACGAACCTGTCATTGTATTCGTCCACTCCCTCGCAATCTGCTAGGCATTCGAATCGGTTTTGCAGGTCGAGCTGAAAGTGTTCGGGGTTCTAAATTTGGATTGGCAATGGACGGAGCGTAGACTTCATCAAGCGAGCTCTTTCGAGTCTGACATTGATATTCAATGAGCCTCTAACCAGTCGGTGATCGCTCCCAGTTTTCACTGAGTTGATCACAAAGACATCATTGAATATTTTTCTCCTCGTCGACAGTATGAAGTCTATCTCATTTTTGGTTTTGCTGTCGGAACTGACCCAGGTCCATTTGCGGTGTTCCGACTTCTTGAAGAAGGAATTTATCATATAGAGTCCTTCCTTCTCCATGAAGTCTACCAGCAGTTGGCCTCGAGGATTTCGGTATCCGACTCCAAATAACCCCACTCTCAGCTCATTCCCGATTCGTTTGCCCAGCTTCGCGTTGAAGTCCCCCATGACAACAGTGAAGTGAGATTCGGAAGTATGTATGGCTGTTGAGATTTCCTCATACATTTCCTCGACCTCAATATCGGGGTGTGCCGAAGTAGGCGCGTATACCTGTATGACCTTCAACGAATACCTTTTGGTATAAGGTATACACCCTTGCCGACACACTCTCGACCTTGATCACGTTGTTCACAAGGGACTTGTGGACCAAAAACCCGACACCACCTTGGGACAGATCTTCGCCCTCCCGGAAAAAGAGCAGGTTGCCAGACCTAAGGATTATCGAGTCCTCCCCCTCTCTTTGGACTTCAGATAAACCTAAGATATCCCACTTAATCCTGCTCAATTCTTCCTCCAGTTCAATTATCTTTTCGTCGGTCCGCAGTGTCCGATTATTGTATGTTGCCAGGGCCAAGGGTCGTTAGTGTTGGTAACTGCGAGCCGCCCGGCGATTCTTAGCACTCCATGCCCCGCCGTAACCACAGCTGTTACCAGAGCTGGGAATAGCGGAGCTGCCGGGGACTAGGGGCCTTGTTTTTGTTGTGTATATCATGTTGGGGGGTAGCTTAGCATGCGGGTTGGCGATCAACAGTAATGTGGTGAGTGCTCAGAAAGACACTGTTTTCTGGTATAGGTACATATCCCTCGGTCGCCTTTTACGACCCCCACGGGAAGAGATGGGATGTTACTATTCTATGCCGGTACCACACGGCCAAACTTCAAAATATCCTATAATATTATACTTTATCCTGTAATTCTTTCTCAATATTAGATTTTATTATTTTGAACAAAATAACTTAATTATTAACTTCTACTTTTTTTCATAATAAATAAAAAAAACGCAGACTTCGTGCCTGACACAACTATCGAGCACATGGGAAATGAATCTGTTATATGGAAATTTAATAGCAGAGAGGTTGGAAAGCGGTGCTTTGCTTTAAATTAGTTATTTTAAGTTTGATTCTGACTTTTTGACTTTTTTTGATAAGGTAAGCTACCGTTAATCCGATCGTCTTAGTTTGATAATTTTTAAAATGTAAGTCTTTACTACTCTCCAAGATATAGGTAAGGCGATCAGCCTTTTGCGTGAAATCGGAGCATAATACAGACACAGGCTCTTACAGAAACATTAGACTGTAACCTAATTTAAGATTATTGTAAAACTGTGAGAGAGTAGTCAAGTTTATTTTTATTTTATTCATTTATACTGGAGCGATCGAAAATACATTTCTAATGTATTTTCTTTAGTATTTTGATTGTATTATTTAATCAACTGCTCTTGTAATGGTTTGCTACGTGCGACCAACTGATCATCTTGCTTAATTTCTTGCTGACACTATTTTTAAATAATTTTGTATCGAGCACATGGGAAATGAATCTGTTATATGGAAATTTAATAGCAGAGAGGTTGGAAAGCGGTGCTTTGCTTTAAATTAGTTATTTTAAGTTTGATTCTGACTTTTTGACTTTTTTTGATAAGGTAAGCTACCGTTAATCCGATCGTCTTAGTTTGATAATTTTTAAAATGTAAGTCTTTACTACTCTCCAAGATATAGGTAAGGCGATCAGCCTTTTGCGTGAAATCGGAGCATAATACAGACACAGGCTCTTACAGAAACATTAGACTGTAACCTAATTTAAGATTATTGTAAAACTGTGAGAGAGTAGTCAAGTTTATTTTTATTTTATTCATTTATACTGGAGCGATCGAAAATACATTTCTAATGTATTTTCTTTAGTATTTTGATTGTATTATTTAATCAACTGCTCTTGTAATGGTTTGCTACGTGCGACCAACTGATCATCTTGCTTAATTTCTTGCTGACACTATTTTTAAATAATTTTGGTTCCGTTATATACGTTTTATTAATAACTATCTATAAGTAGCTTAATACAATAACATAATAATAAAAGGAATTAACTATAAATTCATTGCGCTTATTTTGATCATAGAAAACATTAAAGAGGATTAAATACTAATGCTATATACGTCAATTACTATTTTTAATAATAAAGGGATGTAAAAATTATAATTTAAAAATGTATCTTATATTAATAAAACTAAAGTGAAATAAAATGTGATAATTCTCACAACAGCAGACCCGTTTTAAAACTAAACTGAATCAAAGCCATGTCTGTAATATAAAAAGAGTTACGTTATTTCAAATAAAGAGAATCAACTCAAAATTATGCGGATTATGTGAAAAATCCACCAAAAACTTCATCGGCTGTATTTTCTAAAATATCGTATCAATCCTGTTTTATTCTCTATTTCAGTGTCAACGTAAAATTTACCTTTATCCTATGACGGTGCAAGGGCAACTGATTCACTTTCTCATAATCGCATATCACGCGCGCTTTAGTAATAAAGAGACGGGTGATCCGCCAATTCACCAATATGGCTCCGATTGGCGTGGCGATTGAATGTACTTATTCTTTGGGCGTAGTTGATTCGGTTTATGAGTAAAAGTACGAAATCCTAATTTTTGACTTGATTCACTTTATTATTAAGCGTGCGATATGATGGCTTTTTTTAGGTACTTTAATTTACTTAGACTATCTATCAATACTTTTCTTACCTAATATGCCGTTTCAGCTACAATTTACAATTTGTAGGAAACCGGTCTCAAAAAATACGCTAAATTAATAGCGGGATTCGAACCGGCTTGGAAATCATACAATTTAGCCAGACCAAATCGAAAATACCAACCGTTACCGAGTTTTAAAAAACCTGTGCTGCCATCTGTTGGCGAGTTTTGGAATTAATCGTTTCAGCAGGGTTCAGTCGGCTTATGCCACAAAAATATTCGTGTAACAGCAAAAATACCTAATATTAATTTTATATATTTAAGGTAAATAAAATTTCGCGACTAGCTTTTATTTCTGACTTAAATATACATAATTATAAATTTTCTTTTCCTCTGCACGTCTTCTACTCTCGCTTAAGGTCGAATCGCTCATGCAATAAGGCCACCTTTAGCATGACTTCTTTCCTGTTTTCATTATGCATCCTAATTAACAGCTCAATATTTTATGTCCCCGCCGAGGGGTTCGAGCTTACCCTATAATCTGAGCGAATAGGCCTTTGTTAACCACGCTGGCCCAGTGCTGGCTGGTCATTATACACTAGCTTACTGCCTCACGGCTCCGCCCGTGTTAACACTTTTTCCCGTGGGAATGAGGAATTTTCCCGCGGTAAAAGGTAGCCTATATTACTCCACAAGGTCTATTCTATCTTCATTAAAATCTGTTTAGTAGTTACGGAGCCTATTCAATGCAAACAATCAATCAAATCTTTCCTTTTTATATGGACTCTTTCTGAAATAAAAACTTTTTTTATAATATTAGTATACTTAGAAGTATTGTAAATATTGTAATCAATTAATAGGTTTCAATAAACTGAAGTATGTTTTCATCTTTTAGAGCATAGGTACTATAACAATGTTTTTTTTTTTTACTATTTTAATTATATTTAAAATTGCATTTTGTGTGAAAAATAGTTGCGACTCTACAAACAATTAGTAATTAGTTACTTTTACTTAATTTTAGTAAACTAAATTATATTATAAAGATCAATTTAATTTTATTCCGAATAATATAAATTGTGATAAATATTCATAATGTAATAAATACCTACGTTAAATTGACGCTGTTACGGTAAAGTAAAACATCGCGAGAACACCTACGAAGTAATTTAAATTAGTGTGTGAGGTTGATAAGCCCACACTTGGCCAGAGTGGTCGACTAAGGCCTATTCACCCTGATATCAGGGTAGGCTCGAGCCCCTCGGTAAAAGCTTGGCTGTTTTTGAATTTGTTATTGTTTTGAGTCATACAAAACATAACTTAATATGCAACATTACGGCCGTTGGGGCAGAAAGGTTCTTGAATGGCGGCCGCGCGCTGAAAGACGTAGTGTGGGCGACGATCTGGTGAGGGTCGCGGGAAGCCGCTGGATGCAAGCAGCGCAGGACCGATCATTGGAGGAGGTCTTTGTCCAGAAGTGGACGTCTTTCGGCTGAGATGATGATGATAACATGACTTATGATGACCTACAAATTCTGGCAAACCAAATAGGTAAGTTACTTAGTACTTAGTCCAAAATATCATCCACGAAGTAAAAGTGCATAAACAAGTCCCTTGATGATGCGTGTTCGTGACGGATCGACTCAGGCGCAGACGCGGGAAACGCGCGGAAGCGACCACCTGTCAGCAAACCGCATTATGCAACATTACAGCCATTGGATTTTGATTAATTTTCCATTTGTCTCTATTAGAAACATGCACAGGTATAAAGCCATACAGCCGTCGTCTTTAGTAATTAATGATCCAAGTTTGATCATTTCAAATTCTTATTTGTATTCATTTTTGTTTATTGTACATTACTCATTTGACTTCATCATCATCACTATCACTATCACTATCACTACATAGTATAAAATAAAGTCGCTTTCTCTGTCCCTATGTCCCTCCCTTTGTACGCTTAAATCTTTAAAACTACGCAACGGATTTTGATGCGGTTTTTTTTAATAGATAGAGTGATTCAAGAGGAAGGTTTATATGTATAATACATCGATGGTGGAAATGTCAAAGGGCTTATAGGACATTTTGACAAAAATCACTTTTTGATGCAGTTCTATTCGTCTCGTCAAGCTCTTTCGATCTGTATATTTGATATTTTTTTATGTCAAATAATGGAGCTAGGAGAGAATTTTTAAAAATGCACTTTTTTCGATTTTTTGTATTATAGGTCAGTTTCATATAATTCTTTATGCTTAAAGGACATTAAGAAATTAAACTTAGTAATTTATGGATATTTACGACCCAAACTCACATATCTTGTATTCACACGTATGGGCTTAAAGGACACGTAGCATAGGAAGTTAATGACATGTGACTTATAATTATAGTGTCTAGACCAGAAAGTCCAACCCTTAATTGAGCTTTTCCCTGCTTTTTGTGCAGGAGGCGTGATATGTGACGTAAAGAACTATCCCATTTTACACTTGAGACTGGATTATTTCGTTAAAATTCGACTTTACAAAAGAAAGGTAAGACAGGATAGAATGGCGTACCTGTATTTAATCACTTTTTGTAACTATAAATCACAAACATTTTCGAGATATTTTATTCCCTAACAATATATGGTTTCAAACAAACAATCGTAATAATATAATGGTTTCAGGTCATAAAACCAAAAGAATACGATAATATCAGCGTTTTTAAATAAATTAATTTAAATTCCTTGCTTATCTAAAAAAAATACTACAAAAAATACATGAAATAAAAACTAACAAAAAATAAATAAAAGATATTATGTTTTAATGACAGTCAACTGTGGTCAACTAAATTAGGACAAAAGAACCAATCATCTCTTAAAATGTGCTGATATTTCAGATAAAAGCACTTGAATGGTAAAAAAAGTACCCCATTCTAACATTATCACTTCGTGGAATAGCATTAGCTGTACTAAATTGTCACGAAATCAGTACGTTTGCTAACGTTAAGATCTATGGGAAGAAATGTTGACTGGTGTTGAATACCGAAACTTGATTAACTGACCAACAAAAGACCAACGACATGTGGTGCCGTAATCAATGCTTGCTTTCCATTTATTTTATAAAGACGGCAACACGAAAAGGGCTCTCAGGTTAAATTATAGTGGCTCAAATATGTAGCTACGTACATACGGACAATCCATCAAGATAAAGCAGAAAACTGCATTATGAAAGATCTGTTCTTAATAATAGTCAAATCACGAATCAGGAAGAATGTGACATAGAAATAATTGTTGTAAACAATTCGCTAAAAAAAGATTCTGTTCTAAAAGGTTCGGTTTTCATAGAACTGGAAACAACGAAGAGGTCAATAAGCATGCAGGTGGCGAGTCAAAACATTCTGCTTATACAGTGTAAAGGACAGATTTTTTGTATGGTTAGACCGCAATTGTCCTTTAAGACCTTTTAATATGTTAAGTGCAGTCCTTTAAGTCCAAAGCACTTCTTAATTTCTTAGTCTGTTTTGGCTTTAAAGGACAAGATCATAAAAGTACGAAACTTAAAGGACATCTATCTTTTAAACTAAGCTAGTTGGTTTAAATTTAAAGGGTGGATACAGTTCAGCTCAAAAAAATATAAAATTTGGTCTTTAAACCAAATTGATCGCTTTAAAAACAAAAAAGTTATGCACTTTTTTCTATAAAAATCGTTTTTCTGCTCTCCTGTAAAATGACGATTTGTCCTTTAAGCCCTTTGACATTTCCACCATCGACATGCATAATATACTGAAGGATAACCCACAATAACCATTTTCCCGTGCGGAGCCGGGGCGGGTCGCTAGTTTAGATAATATTAGACTGAATACAATGCAATGATTAGGTACATTTAATGTTGAAAAATAAACATTTCACCTATAGATAATTACTTCAGATAGATAGATAGAACTCATTATTCTCAAATCAACACATAACGTCTATTTATTATTTTTTTGTTTATTTTATGGCCTGGTTGCAAGACCCTTAGGCCACGTCTTCATATTAATAGGTTAGAGTACTTGACACTATCGCACACTCGCACAGTGTCAGTTTGCAAAAAAGTACAAAAAAGTTGCTCTTGATTATTTTTAAAATTACTTTAATATAGGAGCAAGGAAATTCGGACTAAAAATAAATAAATTTCGTTACCAGGTTTTGAACTGCAACAGACTCTAAAATACATAACCTCAAATACCCTAAAGACAAATAAAAAACGCCAGACTAAAAAATATTTTCAAAAACAATTTCTTACAAAACTATGTCTAATAATTCTGTTAAATTAAATAAAATTTCGAGAACATCTTTTTCATAAAATTTTGTTTTCTTTTTAACTAACCTAGTAGGTAATCATCAATAATTGAAGCTGAATATTGATAAATAATCGAAGTAAATAATAAACAATTTTCTACTCCGCCTTGCATATCACCGTCCAGAAGCTTTCACACGGCGAGAAGCAAGCTCCTCTCATTTTATCGATAGTTCTCGCGTCGAGCATACGCGTCGTATCTCTACACGGCCTGTTCGTTTTATTTTACGTTGCGTTCTTTTTCTTTTTTGAATTCTCGTGCGCGCGTACGTATAATTTCGACCAGTGATGGATTTTTAAAAGCCGAACAACATTTTTGACGTTTTTTTAAATTATGATTGTGTTTTGTTTGTGAACTTTCGGTGATAGTGGTTCCGTTTGGATTTCGATGCTTTTGGTAAGTTTAAAAAGTTCTTTTAATCTTTTTTTAGCCAACAAATTGTTTGAAAAAGTTTTGTCTACCTATTTGGTCGAAAAACTTAAGAAAATAAAATCTCACTTATTATTTTACTTATACATAAATATTAAATTGTTTATGTAGGTTTTATAATAATTATTAGTGGTGTTAATTTTTCATAAGGACAGTATGGAAAATAAATAACTTCGAAAAATAAATATTTTAGGTATTAATTTCTAAGTATTTTTATAATCTAATACAATTTGCATGCATACTCAGGTAGGTACTATGCTCAATGATGATGAGAAAGAATGTAATTTATAACAGTACCTACCTACCTACATATTAAAGTAATTATATAGAGCAATAACTTTTTTTACAGTTTTAACCAAAGTAGGTTACTGATGACTAAGTTTAACTACTTGTGGTTAAACTTGTTTGTTTTTATTTTACTACGATGGTTATTTAAACTTAGGAAAGGACTTTCAAATTTTCAAAAATGTAGGACAACGCATTATTTAGTTTTGTTTTGGAGTGGCTAGAAGCGTCGATGGCGTAGCGGTTAGAGATCTCGCTTGGCTTTTTTTAATGGATAGTTCACATTAAAAAAGTGAAGAAACCTGGCATTGCAAAGGTTTTGGTCGATCAAATTATCACCGTCAATCAAGGCGTGGTGGTGAAAAAACCAGACACTAACCGGGATTAACAGCAACGGCGACGCGTGCTTTCCGAAGCAATCGATAACGATACGTGCGTGCGTCGATAATTCCTTCTTGCGTGCTTTCTTTCTTTCAATTTAGCGTCTTCAATTGACCTATGCTTGTGTCGAAAAAGTACGACGGATCAGGCTTCACCGGACTTGCGGGGGAGCGGAAGACTACCCCAAAAACAGTCATATACCAACGCGTCTAGGGGCGGCTCAAGGGAGCGTCGGACCACGGCCTAGCGCGTTGATATTGAAAAACATCGTGAAGGAGACGACGCCTGAGGGGCTCCGTCTCTGATTATCAATTCTGATCTTGGTTATGGCCGCGCCCCCGCCGGCGGGTACAGGCGTTGTTACCTGAAGGGAAGAATTTTCACGAGTGCTACGCGGGTTTCGAACCTGCCCGAATTATACAGCCTCCGACAGCCATTATACAGCCTCTGTGGTTGAGTGGTCAAAATGACCATCACGTTACGGAGGTTCTAGGTTCGATTCCCGGTGGAGACTCGTCGAATAAGTATCACTTTGCGAAACTTTCCCCAGTTTGGTTAGGACATTGCAGACTGAATCACCTGACTGTCCGAAAGGAAAGATGATTCCGTGCTTGTTGTGTAGGTACCCTACGTGTCTTGTTTGTTAGTCCCTTGTACTATCTACGGATGTAGTCACAGGTAGTCCTGCAGATGCAACGCGTCGTGCTGCTGAAGTATCCGGTGTGTGGCAGCCTTTATGTGACTTGCGACACTGCCGCACGTTGTTGCTTCGGCGTAAATTACGCTTAAAGGTAGCCGTTAGAAACGAGCGTCAGCGACACTGACGCTGCGACACGACAAATAATAATGGACTTACGATGATGGATTTTAGAATGAATTTACTCAAAAGTGAGTTGGCGCGACGACACAGACACCGGTAACGCCGCCGCCGCGTCACTCGCATCACTGTCGCATGCCTCCAAAGTTCACCTTAAATCCATCATCGTTAAGTCCATTATTATTTGCCGTGTCGCAGCGTCAGTATCACTGACTTTTGGTTCGAACGGCTACCTTAAGGCAGTCGTCTGCAATGTCAAGAATGCAATAATGTGCATCGTACGGTAACCGCAATTAATCACAAACACCATTACGTACTCGTACAAGAACTTTGTAACTTTAACTGTTATGTTCACTGCAAATGGCTTATTACATATCTACTAACAAGAACAATTAACATAAAACAACAGTTATATGAAAATCAAAATTATCTACGTAGCCGAGTGGTATGCACGCCTCACGCACCCTCACGTTATGAAGATTTCGGGTTCGAATCCAAGTGGGGCACTCGGCGAAAAAATATCACTTTGTTTGACATTGCAGGCAGAAATAAAAGATGATTCCGTGCTTTAGAAGGCACGTTTTCTAATTTTCTGTTTATTTTTCGGGGCGGGGTTTATAACTCCGATAAAAAGGTTTGTGAGGTCGGTCCGCAACAATTATTCAACTTTTTTTACTGTTATCGTTTTATTACTCTTTGTAACATTATGTGTGGAATGGTCCATTGTTCCTGCCGCCTACTCTATTATTTGCAAAGCGTGAAGATTAGATGATTATAGTATTCGAAATGACAGTTATATTCGACTGGGTTTTAATTTTTTTTTTTTTTTTGCCAAAATGCATAACAACAATATCATGGTCAGGCATGGTTTGAAATTTCTGTTCCCTACTCGCCCGATTAGAAAATGAGCGTGTTTTTCTCACGTGTCTGTGTATGTATATGTATGTATTTATGTTTTTCGTATGTGCGTAGAATTTCACATGTTACATTAAATTTCCTTGTCTGTTGTATTTTGCGTTCCTCTTTTGCACATTGGAGTATTTTTATAACTACAAATAATTATTTAGTTAAGTACTTATTAACCTTTAGTTCAAATCAAACTCCTCACTTCTTCAAACGACAAAAAAAAAGATTTTACGAAAATAACAAAGCGATTAAAAGAAAGAATGAATAAATGAATGAACAAATATATGAATGAATGAATGAAAATTCTTTATTGCACTTATAATGTACTCAGGCGAACTTAATGCTACAAAGCATTTTCTTCCTGCTTACCTTTGGTAGTCGAGAGCAGGCTAAGGGTAGTGTCGCTAAACAGCGATAAAACGATTATTGAGATAAAAAAAAAGAAAAGAAGATTCTAGAAAAACTTATTATGTAAGAGGTAAAATAGTTGCTTGTATCCATCGCAGTAATTGCCTTACAACATGATAATAATGACAGCTAACTCAGATGGTGTCGACCCAAAAACCAGTTAGGTACGAATAGCGTCGTCGGTAGCCTTTCTATCTTCGATCTTCAATATCACACATCATAAGGCTGTAAAATATATAGGTATCCATTGAAAGATTTTCTATGTTTGAATTGGCAATACGTAGCGTAAATCGTTGATTTCTCTGTTGGCGCAGTGCCACAAGTTTTCCTCTTAGAAAGCCGTCGGAGAAACTCAAACTAAACGGTTTTTCATTTGATTTTCTCGGTTTAAATAGGAGTTCCCGTTTTTCTCTATATATAAATATTTTCTAATAGATACGAGTATAATAAATTTAAAAAAGTAAAAGAATAAACATTTTATTTGTTAGGCTGTTACGTAAATCGTTTTTGTGGAGTCAGTTTTTAAAATATATTAAATAAATATGAAAGGACATGGCTCTTTTTGGTCTTTTATTCACAGAAAAATCTAACCACTATATAGAAAAAATATATAGATTCTAGACATAAAACTGAGTCCACATGTCCAGTTATGGAATTTAAGTGCCCCCCATTTAGGAGATATTAATTTTTTTCAATGTGAAAAAGTTGTCCACTCAGCAAGTCTATAAAACGCACCTGCCACTACCTATCTCTTTCTAACACCTAGCTAAGGCTACTCTTGTCTTCTCTTTCTTACAAAATAGTTACTAAACCGCGAAAACGATTTATTCTGTATTCAAAACTTCAAAAATGAGCATAGCATGTGCTGTAAATGTCTCGCATAATGTCACTGAAAATCGTTTTCGCGGTTTAGTTAACTATTTTAATAACCTTGTAAGAAAGAGAAGACAAGAGTAGCCTTAGCTAGGTGTTAGAAAGAGATAGGTAGTGGCAGGTGCGTTTTATAGACTTGCTGAGTGTACAACTTTTTCACATTGAAAAAAATTAATATCTCCTAAATGGGGGGCACTTAAATTCCACAACTGGACATGTGGACTCAGTTTTATGTCTAGAATCTATATATTTTTTCTATATAGTGGTTAGATTTTTCTGTGAATAAAAGACCGGGCCCCATACGATTTTTTTCCTGTCCTTTCATGACGATTTTTTTTGTTTGCTAACGATTATTAGAGTTACCAACTCTACTGCTGACGCTGTTTTCTTTTACAGGTAGAAATTTTACATCCGATTATTGTAATTTTTTTTAGCAGATCGTTAATTTTATAATTTCTTAGTTCATTGTTTTCATATTTTTGTATTGACTCGCGAGGTCTTTAGCTCGCAGAACCAATTGCAACGAAATAAATTTAGTAAGATAGATAGGATTCATAAGATTTTCTAGATTTCTAGTCTCTCTCACCTTATAATAGAGTATTGTTATATAGTAAACACGCATATAAGTATGATGCGACGATTTGCGTAATAAGGCGTCAGACGGGTTATGTCTAGTTATGTAAGTTTATCAAAAAAACTTTTACTTGGTAATAGTGACTTAGCGTCTAGTAATCCATCTTATTTCGTTACCGTCAGTTGCAGAAAGATCCATTAAAATTAAAGCTTCTCTAAATCGATTGCTGACCCTTTTTAACTTGTTGACAAAGAAAGAGTCTGCAATAGATTTAAAGAAGATTTAACTTTAATCGTCTTTCGTCCCTCCCACGCGTTGGTACATGACTTTTTTTGGGGTAGAGTCTTCCGCTCCCCCGCAAGTCCGGTGAAGCTTGATTCTTCGTACTTTTTCGACACAAGCAAAGGTCAATTCAAAAAAATACGACCGTGTCCGGTTATGCATCGGTCCAGTTCCCCCACAATGACCTGGGAGCATTGAACCAACTTTTATTTGACTTTGCTATAGACTCGGAAATTTATAAGACTAGCTTTCCGGCACGGCTCCGCCCACGTTAACAGTTTTTCCTGTGGGAATGAGGCATTTTCCCGCGGTAAAAGATAGCCTATGTTACTCAGGGTGAATGTAGCTTTCTAAATGGTAAAATAATTTTTGGAATCGGTTCAGTAGTTTATGAGTTCATTCATTACAAACATACACACACACAAAAATACTTTTCTCTTTATAATATTAGTATGATTGGAGATAGTGGGCTCAATTCGGCGTGGCCGCTAAAATATCTAAATTTAAGTTCGTTGGTCTTTTTCATTCATAATGGGAATCGAAAAGGATGGGGAGATGAATGAATTTAAAATTGAATGAATGATATTTAAAATACGCAGTACAGCTGTCAAATTCAGCTTAATTTAGTCGGGATGTTTTTAAATTCCTGCTAAATTACGCGCAAAATCTAAGTTTGACGTGTCTAAATGTAGGTTGGCAATCACCTCTCCCTTTTTGTTCTTAAGAACGTGAAAGAGACATAACAACATAAATTTAAATATTTTAGCGGCCACGCACAATTGAGCCCAATTTCTACAATTCAAATTTTAAACTTGGAAATCTTTTTCGTTCATTAAGGGAATCGAAAATTACTGAATATAAATAATAGGGTTTTACAAAAAAGTGTCTCTAATTTACACGACACACTAGTTTTTATTTCCCTGTTAAATAGGGAAACTTTTATTCATTTATTTATTACTCAGGGAAATGCAACAAAAGTAGTAGTGAGTGGTATTAGGTATAACGTACAATTTGTATAAAAAACTAGAACTAGACAATGAGAGCGAAAATTACTACAATATGTTAAACTTGTTGCATTATTCAAAACTTTTACTACTGACCCCTGGTTTATACTAAACCAGTTTCATTTTTGGTTCAGTAGGAGCTAACCCAAAAATATTATCAGTACAAAATGTATACAAAATTGCATGTGTCAACCTCAATGTTACATTAAACATCGATCATACATAAGTCATAACAAAGTTACAAAATTGTGAACTAAATAATTGTAATCGTTGCATGAATAAATTGTTGATTTATGTACGCTGTCAAAATACTTTGATCCAACTAATCTTATTTAAAATATTAATCAATCATGTGGTTGATATTGTGTATTTCGTAAATAGTAATGTAAATCAAGCCGAATATTAATTTACAATACCAATATTAGTTTACTTTTTTCTAGTCGTTTTGGAGAATACTTTTTCTGGCTTCCCATAGCACAGGAATTCCTAGTTTGGGGGCCAGGAACACAGTATGTTATGTTATTACTATTTAGGAAATAAATTACTTTAAATACAAAAGTGTCTTAAATAAATATGTGGGACATCTCACATTCGGTTAATTGATCCAAAACTAGGCAGTCACTGTGAGTGTTAGACAGCTGATAAATTAAAACAATGATATCCTTTTCACGCACATAATAACGAAAAGAGACAGGTGATTTAAAGTTTCAGTGTGAAAAAAGGAAAAAAATAAACAAACATATTTTTACATTTATTTATAAGTAGTATTAGTCAACACATACATACACGTCTTGAAAACTAAACCTTCCTTCTGCAGTTAGGCAAAACAAGGAAAACCATGTGAACTTGTTTGTTTACACATAAACCCATAAATACAAGATCTAAATTTGTACCGCAATAAAGCTAGATTTCTCTCAAACAGGCCAAACCAGAAACAGGAAAAATGCGCACTTATGCGAAAGCCTGCGAAGGCAAGCCGGTCTGCTCGCGAATTTCACTGCCATAAAACAGGCTTCACGGTCTAGTGGTGAGAGTGTGTGGCTTTCAATCCCAAGGTTCTGGATTTGTTATTAATTTATATTTAGGTTCGGAGCGAATAAGATATTTTTAAATACTCACTCAAACTATTTACATAGGCTTTTAAAATAACTTTTTTTAGTGTTCTTTTACTTTTAACGTAAAAGCAAATCGATGAAATCTATAATACCATGTGCTTCTTATTATCTCGTTTCGGCCTTTGAACTAATTTCACAAACATAAATTTGTTTCGAAAATATTATTACAAGTAAGTACTAAAATAATGAAGAAATATTTAAGAGCGAAAGTTGTCTAAAACGTTGTGATATGAACTAATTTCAGGGGTTAAGAAATTAAATATATGCAAATGTGATTGCAATGAAACTATAATAAAATTGATGAAGCAATGAAGTTGTTTTAAATTGATTTTATTTGTTCATTGTTCTATTAAAAGCCCCTCTAAAACTGAAAGGACATGTTCAGTCAATGAATCTGAACAATTTGCCCAAAGAAACTTATTCTACTACGAACTATGTTTTCAGTTAGTTATAGGTACCTACTTATTAGTTAATTATATATAATTATACGCGGTTCTACAACAGCAAATCCTAGTCAGTCAAGTTTACAAAATGTCCAATTTGCAAAATGTCCTATTTCAAAAATGCCCAATTTGCAAAATGTGAAATCGGTCAACAACCCTAGATCCCAAACGATATGAGATCTAGTTCACAGTTTTGTCATAGCAATGCATGGTGATGGATGACATTGCAGTACTGTGACTCGACTTAACTATCGAGATCGCTCCGTTACGCACCGTTAACGCGACACTTAATGCGTTCACTTATTCGACGTTATGACCAGAATTGAAGCAGTTTAGGAAGTCTTACATTGGGCTCATTTCTGCGTGGCCGCTAAAATCTCTAAATTTAAGTTGTTGGTCTCTTTCATACATATGGGAATCAAAAAGGATGGGGAGATGAATGAACTTAATTTTTAATGAATGATATTTAAAATAAGCAGCGCAGCTGTCAAATTCAGCTTAATTTAGTCGGGATGTTTTTAAATTCCTGCTAAATTACGCGTAAAATCGATGTTTGACGTGTCTAAATGTAGGTTGGCAATCACCTGTCCCTTTTCGTTCTTAAGAACGTGAAAGGGACATAACAACTTAAATTTAGATATTTTAGCGGCCACGCAGAATTGAGCCCATAGTTTAGTTTAGTTTATTTTTTTTTGGGCCCGATTCTACTTATTACGCTCTAACTTAAATTTAAACACCATATGACCCTTTCACGTTCTTAAAAACGGAAAAGGACAGGTGATTGTCAACATCAAGACGACAAACATCGTTTTTACACGTAGTTCGCACTAGTTTAGCAGGCATGCGAAAACATTCCACTTAAAATTAAGCTAAATTTGACAGCTGCGATCCCATTTTAATTATAATTCATTCATCTCCCATCCTTCTCGATTCCCATATGAATGAAAGAGACCTAGAACTTAAATTTAAAGATTTTAGCGGTCACGCCGGAATTAAGTCCATTCATTCACTTAGCTAGGTAAAGCCAAAAAGTATCAGATAATTGAATCAAGAGTGTTAATGCAAACCAATTTTTTAAGGCTCCATAATAGTATAGCTTAGAAGTTTCTTGACTACGGAAAGCTAAAGATAACTTTAGTGCAAATGAGTGTTAGTGCATTAATTGGGGGTCCTCCATATAGGTACAGGTTCAAGTCTCGGCACATACCAATCGCACCTTTAGTAAAGAGCGCGCGACGTGTTTTCAATATTCAAAATCCCATGGCAGGTTATTCTACACAGTAGCGCACATGTTGCGCGAACCTGCTAGTTCTGTTCAAACGCATCGCCTCTTTATTTAACATTGTTTTGTTTGTTTATACTTGTTAATAAGATAAAAGACTTTAATTTGAAGAAATCTTTCAAAATCATAAGAAACTTCTCGAAACTCAACAGTTAAACTCCACTTCGCAGTTTGCATTTCTCAAATAGCAAAAAGTGCATGTAATTCTCTCATTCCGTTACATACAAATATGTATGGCATGAGAGAGTAACGGGTGGATCGACAAACATAGATCATTGAGCGAAGAACTCAATGACTATAATGTAAGTAGCTGAGATGATATTCCTTTTACATGCTATCTAGTATATCATGCTTTCTGGTACTCATTTAAATATTAACAAATACTCATAACACAGTCAGTCAATAGTTTTGGAGTAATTTTCACAAAGTAAATTTTCCAGAAAACTAAATAAAGTCGACTCTCATACAAAATCGTCATTTGTATAGGAACAGACTTAAAAGTTTGTACGGTACTAAGTAATTCCAAGTACATAATTCCATTTTACAATTTATTCCCATTTTAGTCGGAAATGGGACCCACCTGCTACACATTTTTTTATAAATTATAAACTTAGTAATTTCAGATAGACTTGTTTCTTAAATTTGCAGTGCAAAAACAGTTTTGGTGGTATTTGAACATTTTTCGCTCCACAGCATGGGGGGTATATTTACTATTGTCATTGCAATCATTTGACATTATACGATTCGGATCAAACAAGAATGCGACCAAACTAGAAATGGCCCTAATCCTTTTAAAAGTTATTTTTTATTTGAAAGTGAAATGAAAATCTGAATAATTAAAATTTTATTTATTAGGATCAGGTCAAAAGAACGAAAGTGCCCTATGTTTTTTTTACTATTAGAATTTACTTAACCCAAAAACCCACATATTGGCAAAATAATTTATGGAAACAGTAGAGATCCAAGCATTGGCACACTGACCGTGACATTGGACATTGGATTTGAATATTTTAAAATGAATTTATCATTCATAGTATAGTTTGACCTTACATGGTAACCCACTTAAAATTACGATTTTTGAACCATATTATAATGCTATCTGTAGGCCTACTTATGTAAGTAGCGAAAGGCTCGAGAAGCTGTCAAACGCGACATATTGACAGAACTGCTATGGCTCTAATGTCACTATGTCGCGTTGGACAGCTTCTCGAGCCTGTCGCTACTTACATAGTAGGCCTACTGATATAAGTAATCAATCATAATAAATAATTTGTGTACTTATAAAGAGCCAATAAAAAAAATGTATTTAAAAATGTTGAACAATACCATTACTGAAAAAGTAATTTAGCCCCTTTTACAGTCTTATTACAGAACTAGCTGTCCACCCACGGCTACGCTCGGATTTTTTTTCTTTGGTAAAAAGTATCTAAGATGTTGACCGGGGATATAATATTTAAAATTTCTTTTCTATGTTGTTGTGTGTATAAAATGTATTTTCTATGTAAAATTTCTTTTAAATCGGTCCAACTCTTCCAGAGATTAGCGTGTACAAACAGAAAGACGGATTTTTTTTTCAAAACTTGTATTTTTGTCTTCAGCTACACTCCCTTTATCACCTACCTACAATCAGTTTTTTTTTAAACAAACCAATGTACACGCTGATTCTTCAGTTTTATTATAGTATAGACTTTACAAATCATATTACGAATGAAATGGGTAGATGGATAAAAGGTATTGTTATGTGACCAAAATTGTACCGATTGAACTTAAGACTGCGCAATAATTCATCCAAATCGTTATAATAGGTGGATTAGGTCAATTTTTGTGTCAAACTTTTGGTACAAGTGAAAAGCGGATTCCGTAAACCTCAAAGCAAGTAAATCTTAGAATCACATGGGACGATAGGAGTTTCCATAGGTACGGTTCTCTATTGTATTCCCTAAAATTTGTTATCCTACTTTTTATTTTCCTTAGCATTTTAGTCCTAAATATCGATTGTCCTAATGATCGTAGTCCTATTTTTTTAACTCCTACTGTTCATTGCCCTATTTTTTATCATCCTAACGATGGTAAGCCCTAATGTCCATAGTTATAATCCTTTATATTCCTAAAATGTATAGTCCTAAATAAAAAACTTAGCAAAAACAGGTTAGCAAATTATACTTTAACTTTTGGAGTTCTTTTGGCCAGTCACAAAGATAAAACTGTATTGTAGGAAGAAATAAATGGTTTACTAAAATACAAAATTACAAAATAATATGTATCAGTCAGTCGAGTTAGTCTCACTCGCAGGTCTCGCTGTTAAAATTTTGGTTGGTTGCTCATAGGGATCTATCAGACAGAGAGCGGTCACGCGGTCAAGCGTTCAAGGCGTTCTTTGTTTTGACTCACACAGGAAGCGTTCGACCGTTCAACAGCGAGCAAATGGCACGCTCGAACGCGGAACGCGAACGCAGACCGCTTGACCGCGTGACCGCTCTCTGTAATGTCGAATAATAACTATTATCAAGTGTTCAAAACAATTAAAGGACAGTTACAATTAAAGTTAAATGTGAACGGTAATGTATATGAGAAAAATAGAACTCATACATTACGGTAATTACTACTGGGCGTGTAAACTGAGATATAATAAGATTTTTATTACCTACTATTCAACCTACCGAGGATTTTTTAGATATATAAGAAAGGAGGATCAAAATTAGGAATTTCAAACCTTAGTGACATTAATATTAGGACTAAAGAATATTAGGACACGTATTACGGTAGGATAATAATCAATATTTAGGACGATCGAACATTAGGAATATCGAATATTAGGAAAATGATGTTATAATCGACGTTAGGACTATAAACATTAGGAAATACAACAGGCTCCCCATAGGTACATATCAAAATGAGTCGTTTTAGTTTATTAAAAAGTTTCTATACGCCTGTGGAGTTTCTTCCGGCGAGTTCTTCTCCACAGTAGACAGCCAAAATTCTGAACTCGCCACAAAATATTATGATGACATAACTAAACTAAGTGATGTGAATGTCCTAAAGTTGAAAATAAATACTTTGATACTTTGAACTTAGTTTTGATGGTTATGACGACTGATACTCTCCGGTGACACATAAAATGTAACTGTTCTTGCCAGCTGTATTAGTTCTTTTTACTATAAGGCCTTGCAATTTGATTAAACCGACGAGCATGCATGAGGAGATTAATGAATGTGGATGAAGCAAAAGAAGTGTGTCTGGATCGTAGCAAGTGGAAGGAAGTGGTTTTTGCCTACCCCTCCGGAAAAGAGGCGTGACTGTATAAAAATAATATTACTTAGAATTTCGTCTCGCAGCCCGCTCTTTCCCCGCTCTGTAGATACGCGGCTTTACTGTAGAAGCAGGAAAAGGCGTAACTTGAACCGCTTACTCTAATAACTTGTGGCTGCAACCCAAACCCACCTGTCGGGGTTCTTGACTTGACAGGAAGCTGGCCATTGTCCGGAGACACTCAGAAACCGAGCCAATTCGTGTCAATGACGATTGACAATAATACTGTAACTGTTAGCCGAGATAGACTGGTTTTTGTTAAACATTACAGTACTTTACATAAGAGATAAACGATTTTGGCTAACGGATACGTTCGCTAGAAATAGTTTTTTTTCTTTTGAGGAAAAGGTCCATTCTGGCAATTCTGCAATATCTAGGAAGATGTTTTTTTTATTAATCTTAAATCTTTAATTGTATAAATACTTTACTTTACGTGTAGATTTTCGAGATTTTTATACTTCAAGGTGTCAAAACTTAACCTATCTCATCAACCCTGGTGTCAGAATTATTGAGCCGCCTATGACTTCTATTAGTACTTAGTTTACTTTAGAGTACATACTTTAATTGTATTACTTACTAGCTTTCCACCGCGGCTCCGCACGCGATAACAGTTTTTCCTGTGAGAATAACGACTTTCCCGCGGTAAAACATAGCCTATGTTCTTAAGTCTATTCTATCGTTGTACCAAGTTTCATCAAAATCGGTTTCGGTACCTATTCGATGCAAACAAACAATCAAACCATTCCTCTTTATAATATTAGTATTGATTAAATTTACATTCAAAAAACGTACTGTAGCATTAAAAAATCTTATACATAAAAAGAAGTTTGCAGAAGACGACGACGCTATGTACTACTTATTTATTAAAATCGTGTTTGTACTTATAGTGTAGCTTTTGAGGTTAACCTACCTCACCAACCCTGGTGTCAGAACTATTGAGTCGCCCATTGCACAAGACATGGCTTGTGTTACAACTAGGTACATGCGTAAATGGTAGCCAGGACTAAACGAAGCTCACCTACAAACATCTCATTTTTATGGACAATCAGGTGGTTCAATCTACAACGTCCTAATCGAACTGGGTAAAGTTTCACAAAGTGGTATAATTGTCCAAATACTACCCCGCCGGGATTCAAACCTTAAACCTTGTGACACGAGCTTTTAACCACTCGACCTGAAAAAAAACCGAATCCTGACAAAGATTATGAGAACATCACCTTTGTTTAAACAGGAATTTTAATTACGAGTAACAAACGAAAACAAAATGAATCCATTGAATTATTCAACATGTTACGAATGTAATTATGAATTCGAGTATTTGAAGAAACCGACGGATTGTCGTGAGAATAGGCAAGAGTCCAAGAGTGCATGACGAAGAGAATTATCTAGCAATTAATCACATTTTTGTGTTGCACTATATAGTATACTAGCGACCCGCCCCGGCTCCGCACGGGAAAATGGTTATTGTGGGTTATCCTTCAGTATATTATGCATGTATTATACATATAAACCTTCCTCTTGAATCACTCTATCTATTAAAAAAAACCGCATCAAAATCCGTTGCGTAGTTTTAAAGATTTAAGCGTACAAAGGGACATAGGGACATAGGGACATAGGGACATAGGGACGGAGAAAGCGACTTTATTTTATACTATGTAGTGAAAACAAAGTCGCTTTCTCTGTCCCTATGTCCCTCCCTATGTCCCTCCCTTTGTACGCTTAAATCTTTAAAACTACGCAACGGATTTTGATGCGGTTTTTTTTAATAGATAGAGGGATTCAAGAGGAAGGTTTACATGTATAACAAATGCATAATATACTTAAGAATAATCCACAATAACCATTTTCCCGTGCGGAGCCGGGGCGGGTCGCTAGTTTAGTATAAGGTGGTATAAGAGACCGCTATCTCCTCTCGTAATTGTCATAATTACTCCAGCTGACTCACTAACGTATTTAATTATTTTGATCTTGGGGTTTTTATTTATATACTAGCTTTTCGCCCCGCGGCTCCGCCCGCGTTAAACATTTTTCCCGTGGGAATGAGTTTTTTTTTTATTTCTCTTTGTAAAAACCATCCTTGGACTTCAACGAACATTAAAAAAAAAAGAATTGTTTAAATTGATCCAGACGTTGTTGCTGAGTTATGCGCTTACCAACACATTTAGCGATTCATTTTTATATTATAGATTATAGAAGATAGATTGTAATGCGTAGATTTAAAACTAAACACTCCTTTCAAAGAAAATTGATTATTATAATTATAGGAAAAACAAACTTAAAATATAACTAGGTATTTAAATTTTAATGAGACCAAAGAAAAGTTGCAAAAAAGGTCACAGTACTGATTTTCTATGTGTGGAGACCTGTAATTGGCTTTCTGTTGCTATAGTATGTTTTATAATATGTAAGCATAGCTGTTGGTCTTCCTTGTATAAAGAAACAAATAAACTCTTGTAGTAATCTTAGAATTCTGTTGCGGAGTACTGGGCAAAACAAATATGACCACTGACTCGAAGAAGAAGAAGAATTCTAATGAACCCAAACTATTACCTACGTGAGCTAAATCTAAAGGTCCAAAGGGAATGGGTCCAAGGTATCTAATAGTTTGTGATTCCTAACCCACAAACACTTTTTTATTCCATCATTTCTCCCCTATCGAGGGGCTACACCCTACCAATAAATGAGGGTAATTTATTACTAATTTTATGTCTGTTTATGTTAAATTGATATTTTATTGCTTCATTCAACAATATTGAATATCTTTGTCCACAGATCGCCTTACACTACATCCAGAAACCCTAGCCCGAGACAATGGGCTAGCCGCAAGCCCTACTACGAAAACTCGATCACAACTCGTTCCAAATGCATTCGAGCGCCACGATGAACGAGAGTCGAGAACGAATCCGTCGCGAGCGAGAAAGAGAGAAGAACACGTATACCTCTCCTCGTCTCGCTTTGCGGAGAGTGCTGCTGCTGTCCGAAGGGAGACAGTTCAGAGAAGCAGCGACGATATTGTCCAGGCTAGGTCCTGGGGTGTTACAAGCTGTGGCCACAGAATTGCCCATTGATTTGCTTGTGGAAGCTCTTCCGCATTCTGCGCATCTTTTGGAGACTTTACTTAACAGGTAACCATTATGATTTTATAGTTTTATTTGTATTTTTGATTTGCTAGTGCAAATGTGAAGTGAATTTAAAAACCTAAAGATTTCGTCAATTTATCACGAGTATTACACGTTTATTCTTGTACGAAATTAAGGCAAGAACTCCCTAAGTTTCAGAAACACTTAAATTGCAATAAATGTTCCCACAACTTGATAAAATTTATGATAATATTATTTAAATTATCTTCTACACTATATATAATTTCGATTTGAAATACATTTACATATTCAATTTCGTATGTTAATCCAAAATCATACAAAACAAAATTAAAAATCCAACGATAACCACTCAAAAGTAATGAAGGAAATAACATTATGATTTAACATCCGTTAAAAATAAAAATATCAGCAACTCACATCGTTTACGCTCTGTCGCTCACTAAGGCCATCTCATTCACTCACCGACTTGCGTTCGAAGGAGCGTGGTACCAATTGCGGTTTGAATACCGATTCATTCATAGTCTACTTATTTTTGTCCCCTTTTACGAGGCGACCAATTTACCTATCACAAATACGATTTGTAGTACATTGCGTGGCTGGTTCGACTCAAACAGCAACTTTTAAAATTTTTACATGTCGGTGACGTAATGTATTATCTATCAGATGTATTTGAGAACTGTTTTTGAAACGGGTCTCTGGTTATTCACCGTTTTGAATGAATGGACACAGAATACTGATATCTTCAATGGTTCAATTATTATTTATTGTATAGAGATCATTTGTCACTCTCTTACAAAAGATTATGTTGTGAAAAGAAAAATAAATTGATTTAGGCTACCGAAAATTTTAATAGGCGGTATCAGTATTTATGATACTATGAAGAATATGATACTCTTTATTTATTTATTTTATTTATTATTATTATGATCAATATTTTAGCTTTATACCTTCTAATCTCCTAGTACTTACTCATCGAGTAGAACACGCTACTCCAGTGCGGATTGGTCGAATTAATTAACTAAAGATTTTCAAAAGTATTTGTAATTTTTAACAACATGGCATTTAGAGACACTGACGGGGACTGCCACCAAATAAATTATTTCCGTGGTTCAAAATGCACGGTAAATTATAGATATTGTTATTTAAATGTAACTAGGAGATGAAAAAATATCCGTGGCAGAAACTAACAAGATAATAAAAACACTAAAACAAATTTGACCTAGATTTAGTTCCACATTTAAAATAAATCTTATAAAAAGCACACATTCTTGGAGTAAAATAGAAAACTTGTTTATGTGATAAAAGCTGAACCTACTTCGAACGTTTAAACAACTTCCTTGCAGTTAATCAGTAACCATACGCAGAGAAAGTGCCATACAATTTCACACTCTACTCTATTATATTAAAACACTAGCGACCCGCCCCGGCTCCGCACGGGAAAATGGTTATTGTGGGTTATCCTTCAGTATATTATGCATGTATTATACATATAAACCTTCCTCTTGAATCACTCTATCTATTAAAAAAAACCGCATCAAAATCCGTTGCGTAGTTTTAAAGATTTAAGCGTACAAAGGGACATAGGGACATAGGGACATAGGGACATAGGGACATAGGGACATAGGGACGGAGAAAGCGACTTTATTTTATACTATGTAGTGATAATATTGAATGAAGTAGTGATGCTGTGATTCTCAACAATTTTGGTTTTTTGAATCAATTTAAATTAAATTCTTCTGCAGTACCTAATCATTAACAGCTCATATTATGTCCCCACTGAGGGGCTCGAGCCTATCCTGAAATCATAGTAACTATTTATGCTGGCCTATGGCCTTAGTCGACCACGCTGACCCAGTGCGGGTTCGTCAACTTCACACGCAACCTTTGAATTACATCGCAGGTGTGTGCAGGTTTCCTCACGATGTTTTTGTTCATCGTAAGAGCGTCGAATAAACGTATGTAAGTACATAATATGAATTCAAAAATAGAATTACACATTGAGTCGAGCCGATGCCTGAACCTTAGGACTTCGACAGCCACTTGGCCACTAACCGTCATATAAATAACAAAACTGTAGAGGTCGAGAGGTCGAAAATCTATACATAGAAAAAAAAAGCTAATAACCGATTTAGGGGGATGTAAGAAGCTATTATATATAGAACATAATCCAAATTTTATTTCAATTTTTTTTCTCTGTCTGTTTGTACGGGCTGATCTCCGAAACTGTTGGACCGATTGGAAAATTAAAAAGTTCCCGTGGAATAATTAAAAAACAGTAAAATACTATCTATAGTAATTAGTAACTCATACGGCTCAGCACATTGTGTTAGACCGATTTGACTGTTTTGCGTGGTGGTAGGTACTGTCTCCTGCATAGAAACCGGACCCCCCTATCATAAGCGGCGGGTTGTCACCGCTTATGACAGGTGGGTCCGTTTTCTTTGCAGGAGACTGTACCTTATATCGCCCCGGACATCATCTTGGATACTTTAATCGAGGAAAATTAAAGAGTTCTCGTAGGATTGTTAAAAATTACTACTAGTAATTGAATAAAGGGTGAATGTTGAGAGTCACTGGCCAGCCAGGAAGCGGCATATCGAAAGTGTCAGACCGGTCGAGACGTCCAGCTTTCTCGGATGCTGTATCACTGTACCAGCGAGAAGCATGAAATATCGTGGATGACGTTAAGTGAACCTGTTATCTGCCTGTGCGTTTTCATACATTCAAAGATTTCAAAGCTCAGTCAGCTAGTAGTTAAGGAAACCTTTTTTTTAATTGACCTATGCTTGTGTCCATTGTCCAAGAAAACAAGGTCTAACAAGAAGACCACGTGACTGACACAAGCCTACGTCATTTCTACGTCATTTCGCCTATTCATCCTTGTTGAACGCGTGTAATAGACAAGGATGAACACCGCAAAATGACGTAGGCTTGTGTCAGTCACATGGTCTTCTTGTTAGACCTTGTTTTCTTAGATCATGCTTGTGTAGAGCTACGTCCGGGTTTTTTTTTTCGACTTTTGCGTAGTAATTTTTAACTATCACACGGGAACTCTTTAATTTTCTGCGATTAAAACTACCTATCCAAGATGTTGACAGGAAATATAAGGTACCAAAGTACCAACCATGCAAAATTTCATTCAAATTGGTCCAACTGTTTCGGAGACTAGCCCGTACAAACAGACAAACAGAGAAACAAAAAATTTGAGAATCTGGATATAGAACATGCTATTCATTTCATATATCCCCTGGATCGGTTTTTAGATTTTTTTCCTATGTACAGATTTCCGACCTCTACTGTACAGTTTTATTATAATAGATACGAAAAACCTAAAATAATTTATTTTCATCGTAAAATTAGTATCTTTAGTTTGATGGAATTAATATCTCAGAAAAAACTATTGTTATAGGAAGAATAATCCAATAGCAATCATAGGACCACAACATATCTTTAAACGGGTTACAAGAAGATTATTGCAGATCGCATTTCCGCTATATGCGTGTGCGTCGTTTCTCCTGCGTTCTTGTATAACGCGTATCATAGAAGTATGTTGTTGTATAAGATTTTTTATGTAATGGTTTAACTGAGCTATTGTTGTTGAAGTGTATTGAGTAAAGATATTGATGCTTGCTTATTGTGTGGGTTTCGAGGTTAGCCTACCTCACAAACCCTGGTGTCGGAATTATAGAACCGCCTTAGGCTTCCGACATGGCTCGACAAGTCCGGTGAAGCTTGATTGGTCGTACTTTTTCGACACAAGCATAGGTCAATTAAAAAAAGACATGGCTCCTATTATGACAACATCTGTAGATGGATGCGGCCGAGAATACCCCTTGACTTTTCAAAAGTGGACATTTGGGCCGCGGCCCAGATTTTATAGCAGGCGAGATTTCCCCTAAGCCGATTCAGCCTGCAATGTCCTAACCAAATTGAGGATAGTCTCACAAAGTGATTTTTTTTTCGACGAGTCGCCACCGGGATTCGAACCCGGAACCTCCTTCAGCTTTTGACCACTCGACCACGGAGGTTGTTTACAAACCTTGTTAAAAATTAAATAGCTCGTGTAACGATTACATCCCTTCCAAATTTCGTTAAATCTACTTCTACTTCTTCTACCTTTTGATTTGATTTTAAAAAATCTTTTCCCGGTATCGAAATAAGTTTTGACTTTTCTATAAAAACTGCAAAAAAATATTCAAAATTTATTTATTTCATCATAGGCTCCTTAAGAACACTTAATGGTCATTATAAGAAGCTAAAAAGCTTTTCTCAAACCATGGTCCAAGAAAACAAGGTCTTCCCATTGGACCACGTGACTGACACGAGCCTACGTCATTTCTACGTTATTTTGCCTATTCATCCTTGTCGAATGCGTGTAATAGACAAGGATGAACAGCGCAAAATGACGTAGGCTCGTGTCAGTCACGTGGTCTAACGGTTAGACCTTGTTTTCTTGGACCATGGCTCAAACCATGGTGCAAGAAAACAAGGTCTTTCAAATAGACCACGTGACTGTCACAAGCCTACGTTATTTTGCGCTGTTCATCCTTGTCTATTACACGCATTCAACAAGGATGAATAGGCAAAATGACGTAGAAATGACGTAGGCTTGTGTCAGTCACGTGGTCTATTTGCAAGACCTTGTTTTCTTGGACCATGGCTCAAACCAAGACCGGCTCTCGTCTCAAACAAATGTACAAGTCTAAGCAATAAAAAGAGATCAAACAATCTAAAAGAGGCGACAAATTATTTAGTTTAGTTTTATTTATCTCATACTACAAGATTGCACACGTTTTTACAAAAGTATAAAAAAGGACATCCGTAGTATGATCGTCATATATTAAGTAGACTGTTAAATGACTATTAAGTATTTGATCAATATTGTTGACTGAGCGTGTTCTTTTAGTATTTGATAAGCCGTCAAACACCCTGTATAGTTAAAAAAGCAGAATTGAAAATAGAGATGCGGTACATCAAAGAAATTTACGTAATCGGTTAATATTTACGAACTCGTCAACACCGGTTAAATAACCGTTTATTTACAGTCGTTGTCGCTTCTCTTTGTAGTAATAACTTTCACAAAACAGGTGTTGAATTTCTGCTTACGATTTTATAGTAACATAAAATTTCAAGCCTTATTTGCATTGTAAATTTATTTGTTTATTCATAATTTTTATTGTCTTTTATTTGGGTTAAGTGACATAACATTTTTATTTTTTATATCTACAGTTTTTTTTATTAGGTATATCTTCTTCACAGTTTTCATTTTAATACCTTTCAACATAACCGGTCTAGTACCTAATTTCGGTAGAAATTGGCGCTCAAAGACAAACGGACAGACGAACAGACACGCGATTGGCCCTATAAGGGTCTAGTGTTTTTCTTTTTGAGTAAGGAGCCCTAAAAATGTGAGAATTACCAAACAGTAACGAATACAGATAAACGTATATTAGCAGAAGAATCATCTTTCAGAATCCTAGTAATGTTTAACCTAGAAACCTAATTCTATATTAGTAATAGTACTCATAATTCCGATCTATGATGATAACATTATCCTGTAGTAAGGCGACAACGAGTCATGTAACTTGCTTGATGTTTTAACAATAACCTCATGTCATGTCAGTTAGCACTCGTGACATGACACGACATAATTCGTCACGTAACAGTATTGAATAATCTCCTGTCATACCGATATTATCTACCTGTCATCTATCAGCTGTTTTGATTTTCGCACAGACTAAAATTTAGCCGAGCAATGTAATATATAGGCACAGAAGAAAATAATAGTACCTACTAACCCGTACAGAAAGGACACTCACCCCCCCGCGCCAAAATGAGTTTCCGCCCGATATAGCGCCCCACGTCCCGCACCCCGCAGGCACCGCGAGACTCCGCCGGTGGTGTTCGGGGGTGTTTTACATAGCAACTAGCGCCATCGACTTGTGGTTGATATTCAAAAATAAGTAGCTTGTCAAAACGCGTTTTCTCTATGGAGTGACCGCCCAGTGATATAGGTACCTACAGTATTCTTGTGTATAGGTAGGTAGGTACGGGCACTCTCAAGGTCAACATATCTAGTCGCATGTGCTGGCTAATGTACTTATTATTTACAATATAATTTGTCACTTACCAATGTTCTTATTTTTTTATTATCTAGCTACCCGCGGTAACAGTTTTTCCCGTGGGAATGAGGCATTTTTCCGTGGTAGAAGGTAGCCTTTATATTATGTTACTCAGGGTGAATGTAGCTTTTTTAAATGGTGAAAAAAGTTTTTGAGATAGAGAGAAAGATATTTTACTAAAGGAAAAAGTTGTTCCCAGGGAAACCAAATGATGCAAATTTTGCAAATAATGTCTAATATTTATTTGATTGCAAAGAATTAAATTTCTACGCAAATATATTATTATTATAAATATCAACTATCATTATAAAAAAATATATTATTTAATGGTAGTCCTATAGAAATACTACATTGCGTGAAACCACATAAGGCAAGTACATTTAAAGAAAAAGTTATAAAAAAAGGCTTTCTTATTTCATTGAAATCTTTTCATTCTATTATCAACATACCTACTTTACACTTACGCATGGTGATGATGACTTTTACTTTTAGCTAAGGCGTAAGTAGGTGTAGGTTCGATTTTCTCACGGGTACTTGAATAGATACTTTGGTACCAATAATTTAAGTAGGTAAGTACTTTTTTTTATTCTGACATTTGTTTTTAAACTTTCTTACCTAAATGGGCTGAAATTATCAGTCCGGGGCACTGGTCCAACTGCTCAGTCCAATTAATTTGACCATGGGCCTTTAGTTGTTGTTTGTTGTTGTTCTTTCATAGATGTATAAGAAAGACAGACAGAAATTATAAAATAAAGTAAAATTTATATGCTTATCTATTATGGTTTTATGTGCGTCTAGTAGTTACATACACGGGATAAAATAATAACATTGAGAAAATTGTAGCGCAAAGAAAGTGTCAGTGAAATTAAAATTAAAATTATATAAATGTACAAAATGAAAACACTATATTTCACACTATAGTTTATATACCTATATTTATTTTTATATTTTTTTTTACTTGTTTTTTTTATGTATTTTATTGTATTGTATTCAAAGAAAGAATCATCATTAACAGCTCATACATGTCCCCACCGAGGGGCTCGAGCCTACCCTGAAACCAGGGCGCAGACATGAATTATTTATTGACTTAATTCCTTTAACTAACAAAAGCCCCTATTATTTGTTAAAAAGACAAATATTTTTCTTAGCAGCTATTTCCCTTTACAAATCCCATAATTTTCGCTTTTCGGTTTTCTGTTGACGAAAACCATTAAGCACCTCGCACACTAAATGCGTACCACCATATAAGTGTCGGACACACCTTGCCCAGACGACCAGTTTCGGTGAAAGTGGTCGGACGAGTCGCAACAGGCTATCCGATATGAGGGCTCCGTAATTACCTTCTGTGTGTCATGTGGGTGCTGTCTTTGTAATAAATAAATAAAAAATGACACAGATTTCATGACTCGACTCACACGACTAATTGAGCACATTGGAAATGAATTTGCAATGTGAAAATTTCGTTCTGACTTTTTTCAAAAAGGTTTAGCTACAGGGCAGACCTTTAATCCGATCAAAAGTCAAGGTATTTATTGTTAACTTTCGGATATTTACTTATAGTATTAAGTCAGTTACATATTCTTTTGTGGCGAGTTCAGTTTGGCTGTCTTCTGAGGAGAAGAACACGCTTGAAGAAACTCCACAGGCGTCGCAACTTTTCAAAATATTTTTGCAAAATTATGAATTATTTTATTAATATAACTAAATCGTTTTTGTTTTAGGCTCAAATTGTAGCTAATTAAATTTATGGGGGAGGCCTTTGTCCAGCAGTGGACGTCTACTGGCTGAAATGATGATGATGATGATTAACCTATACGCTATGTTCCTTGGGGAAAGTTGTTTAATTTCATGAGTACTACAACTATGTTGCGGATAATTAATTAATTTAATTTTTATGGCGCTAGTTGAGTGTCAACAGTTTTTGTAAAACGGAACGACATAATCATGTTCTCCAATAAAAACAAAAGAGTGCTATTAATCGTTTAATTATTCCTGAAAGTTCTAGGAGATTATTCAACACGTCATAATTAATGATTGAATATTTTAATGTTATTAGCTGGTGAGAAGTTTCTATACATGCTTAGGGCAGTGGTTTAGCCATGGTCTTTCACGGTGTTTAAGGGACGAGCTGCCCCCTGAAATATGCACTTAGGTACCTATCTGATAAGATGGCCGAATACACCAGAGAAAGTGACTGGACCAGTCGCTGTAGACAGCCTGTCCCTTTGGGAAGTACCTACTTTCGAGTAGGACCGGCTTTTTCATTCGTTTCTTATCATTAACGTTAATGATAATTACGTTAATTTGTAATTGGCGGGTATAATTTTTGTTAACATTCAATTTTAAGGATATATGAGGTTTATTACAATTTGTTTTATTTGTAACTGTGTACAGCTGATAGAGGGATATAATTTTAACAGGTAAAGGCTTAAAATGCTTCAAATAATATGAAATTGAAAATCTAAACACAATTTTTAAGCGCTGAGCCGTAACCCGAACTCTCAAAGAAAATAAAAATAATCATAATTGACACTCTTCTAAACTAATGCATATTTAATTGTCATAACCAGGTAATGAACCCCACACAATCCAAGCTATCTGTGTTACTGATGAGAACAGGAGCATTCACAATGACGCTTCATTGCAGTACTGTTACACATTGTGTGCAGTAGTCTTGCCACTAATTACTGCTACCTATTAGAATTGTGGACCGAGATAAGTAGTCAACGGCGCACATTCTAGTTATTACGCTCTAACTTTAAAGTATATTGTGCTTTTTATTTGCATACAACAACGAAAAGGATATTTTCAAATACCCTAAAATCAAAATCAAAGTTAAGATTTACAAAATCATCTTTCAACATCTATTTATTACCTAGCTTTCCGCACAGCGGCTCCGCCTGCGTTAACAGTTTTTCCCGTGGGAATGAGGCATTTTCCCGTGATAAAAATTAGCCTTTTTTTTTAGAATTGACCTATGCTTGTGTCGAAAAGGTACGACCAATCAAGCTTCACCGGACTTGAAAAATTAGCCTATGTGTTCAGCTAACTCCATACCAAATTTTATTAAAATCGCTTTAGCCGTTTAGACGTCAAGAAGTAACAAACATACACACTAACATACTCACAAACTTTCACCATATAATATTAGTGTGATGTGATTAATAAAAATAAAGTTACTTGTAGAGACGTCAAACATCGACTTAACACCAGTAAGCCTACTATGTAAGTAGCGACAGGCTTGAGAAGCTGTCAAACGCGACATATTGACAGAACTACTATGGCTCTAATGTCACTATGTCGCGTTTGACAGCTTCTCAACCCTGTCGCTACTTACATAGTAGGCCTACAGGAGCGAAACGCGCAGATTATTCTTGCTCTTAAACATCGCACGCGCTAGTTTAATAGGGTGCAACCAAAAACAACAGACTTATTTTTTTAGCACTAGCTTAACAACAATAAAAACTTAATAGCTGCGCTCTTAAAATATCATTCATTCAAAATTAGATTCATTATCCTCCGGTCATTTTCAGTTCCCATATGAACGAAAAAGACCCCTGACTTATAGACCCCACACTCGCGCCTTTCAAGCATCTTACCAAAGCCGTCGTGGCGGCGGCCGTCGCGTATCAAATCATAGGCAGGAAAGCGAGTGAAGCAACAGAAAGTTGTGTTCGCAAAAAGTAAGTATTGTGTTCCAAAAAACGCAGCGCTGGCGTCGCGTCGGCTTCGCGTCGACGCTAGAAAGACACCAGTGTAGGGTTCTGTAAAGTTCAAAGTGTAACTTGGGAGATTACCACCATTGTGTGCAGTAGTCTAGCTACTAATTACAGCTATTAGAATTGTAGACCAAGATAAGTAGACAATGCCTTGAATGGTTAGAGTTGAATGTAAAAGATGTTAGCTATCTTTCCGCATTTTTCTGTCGTATTTCCTTGAAGTTCAGAGATGTCTAGATTTCTGATACGGTTGTTTCTTTGGAGAATTAAAAGACACGAATGGTATGTTTGAGTCAAGAACATTTACCTTAGTTCGTAGAGCAAATAAAACAGGATTCGTTGTACTACTTAGTTTATAATTGGATCTATTTAGCTCTATCTCTGTGTATCGTACAAAGCGACTGCGGGCATAAGAAATTTCATGGGTAACCTATCTCTTTTCTATCAAGGCTCTGCTGGCTAGCGTAATCTAGTCCAGTTATCCGTGGGACCAATATATATAGTCCTAGAGATGTAAAAAAAATATTTAGTGCTAAGCATAATAATGTTGCCCCAGGAAGCTCAAATTCTATAACCACCATAATCGTCATGAACTTCAAAGCTGTCGGTCTGAAAGAGGCTATTTAACCAATGAAAGGGGGTGACCACAATAGATCCTCTCCGGCCGCAGTGGTCTTTGGAACAATCTCTTGACTAATACCTCTTACTCAACTCAAATCATCATCGACATTATTAAATTTATATACAACTAGCGACCCGCCCCGGCTCCGCACGGGAAAATGGTTATTGTGGGTTATCCTTCAGTATATTATGCATGTATTATACATATAAACCTTCCTCTTGAATCACTCTATCTATTAAAAAAAACCGCATAAAATCCGTTGCGTAGTTTTAAAGATTTAAGCGTACAAAGGGAGGGACATAGGGACATAGGGACATAGGGACAGAGAAAGCGACTTTATTTTATACTATGTAGTGATAGTGACTATGTAGTGATGATTAAATTACGGGACATTTGGTATTTCTTCGGCGGGTTCTTCTCCACAGCAGCGCACACATTGCGTGAACCTGCCAGTTCTGTTCAAACATAATATCGCATCGCCTCTTTAAATATTTTTAAGAATTTGTTCTTCATTAGTAAGAGACGAGAGCCAGTCTTGGTTTGAGCAAAACTTAGTTACTTCATTAAAACGTCGAAAAGTGATTTGTGAAATCTTACTTCGAATAAAAAATCTTGTGATTTTGATTAATTTTAATCTATCCGATTTTGTCCACAGACTAATATCCCTAGAAGTGACGCCTCGCCCAGGCGTACAATGCGAGGCGATCGCGTGGCGCCTAGTGGGCTTGTTGGGGGGTGAGCAGGGCTCAGCTTTGAGGGCGAGGACAGCGAGACTCGCCTCGGCACTGTCCTGTTACACTCCACTGGCTCGAGACGCTGTCGATACGAGGAGAAGGCAGTTGGATGCCGCTGTGCAGGGTAAGTGGGGAATTTGAGGGGACATCTCACTAGTGTTGCCAAACTATCGACAGTTGACCTTGAAAAAAATCAACAGTATCTATAGGCCTATCGATAGTATCGATGTTATCGGTAACAAAAGAAATAGTAATGAACAATTCAATCGATAGTATCTATACTAACGATAGTTCTGGTGCTATCTGCGAACAATACTATCGATAGTGGACTATCGATCGGCAACACTACATCTCACACGGTCATCTGACCCCAAACTAGGTAGAGCCTGTACTAGGTGTCAGACTGATAAACTTACGTAGAAAAATCGACGCACAAGGCGAACACAAGTGCTCATCCCGCGAATGACTTAACTAAGTGATGTAACATCCGAAAGTTAAAAAATAATTTCTTTGAACTCTTTGAATGTTTGCCCTCGGCGGGATTCGAATATGCAATCCTCTGCTTCGAAGGCAGGAGCACTACTGACAACATTTTAGGGTCCGCGTTTTTCTAAATGTTTTTTGAGAATATAATAATTATCCCTCGTTCGGTTAAGGACAGATTCGGGATATGGCAGGTTTGGGTTACGGCAGATTTTTTGACGGCAAATTCTTTTTTTTTTCACGATGAAATGTAGTGTTTCTTACTAATGTGTATGGAAGTGCGTAACTGCCTATATAATCGTTCACCTCCGACGGACGCGATTTAATCAGGAAATCTGTATGTCGGCTTGTTTATTAATTCCGACTATATTATAACGATTTTAAAGTCAAAACATTGAAGCGTTTTTCGCGGTTAGATGCGTTTTCAATCTGAGTGAATATTAGACTATAATGGACCTTAAAGTCAAAGTTAAAAGGTTTAATTTCAAGTAGAAAACCATTTTTGTGAAGTACCAAGGACAGTAGTAGGCTTGCTACCTACGTAACATGCGCGGAGGTCAAAAAGCTGTATTAAACGTGATTTAATGACAAAACTATCTATGGATCTTATGTCACTAAGTCGCTTTTGATATATTCTCGAACATCTCATGCGTGACGTATTATATTAAGCTTGCTGACTACTGTCCGCGTTGTTGTTTTACTTATCCGTGCACAGTTTCCCGTAGGAATGAGATATTTTCCCGTAGTAAAAAGTATAATCTAAGATGTTGAACGGAGATATAAGGTACCGCCATGCAAAATTTCATTTAAATCGTTCCAGCAGTTTCGGAGATTAGCCCGTTTAAAGTCATCGCACATTACAACATGTCTGTTATTTGGGTGTTGGTAGGGTCTGGACTTTGGACAACAACATGACATGACATAACATGTGCAATCGACGACAACTACAATCCCCAACCCCAACCCACCTTCCTTATAGAAATGCCTCCCTTATCAAGACAGGGGGATTATAACTGGGCTCAATTTTGGCGTGGCCGATAAAATCATTGAATTTAAGTGGTTGGTCTCTTTCATTTATAATATGGGAATCGAAAAGGATGGCAGATGAATGAATTAAATTTTGAATGAATGGTATTAAAATAAGCAGCGCAGCTGTCAAATTCAACTTAATTTAGTCAGGATGATTTTAAATGCCTGACGCGTAAAATCGATGTTTGACGTCTCTTAATAATAATTTAACTTGATAATCATTTGTCCTTTTTTGTTCTTATGAAGATAGATAAATAAAAAAAAAGAATGGGACAAAGTTATGTAGAATCGGGACAACTTACTCAATAATAAATACGTAGGCACCTATTTTGCCATTAAAGTTCTATCTAGTATCTTTTCGTAATTTCAATTTATTCGAATGATTTTGAAATTAGATGAGTCGAATCGTTTTTTAATTTAGTTCTATTGCAAATTTCAATTCAATTACCTAGGTAGATAATTGTTTTTACGGTAGTTGGCCTTAACTTGCTTTTCTTCTATTTTATATAACTGTGTGTGTTATTATGTAATAAAAGAAGTTAGTACCTATCTACATACTATATTGATATTTTTAAAAATAATTTGGACTATTTTGAGAAAGGCATGCTGAATACATTTTCGCGATTAAATTCATTCTTTACTCTAAGAACCTTGTGCAAAGTCTAAGATAAATAGTTTGGTCTGCTCGTGATTGAACTACGATAGAAAGAAATTTTGAATGTCAAAAATCTAATACCATGGTCACTATTAAGACTTTCCATGGAAGCTTTGTTTGTCGAAAGATGTGACCCAATTTAAATTCGAATACCAACGTAACAACAGATCCTGTAACGTTGTCATAATAATAACAGTTACAGAAACCTGTTATTACGGAACATGTCGGTATCGGCTGGTATCGGCATTAATATCGGTTACCGACACCGCTAACTGCTTACATGTTGGGATAATAAACAGATTATAGCTAATTGTACTCGTAAAAAAATAATGAGATCAGTAGGTACTTACATGATGTAAATATTGCGTAATATTTTGATTTCACCCAAACTTGTACTATAAGCCAGTAAAACAATGTAAGTATCGTCGATAAAATGAAAATGCAATTATGCAACCAACGTAATCGAAATCAGTGGTGATCTCAAGGTCATTCTCAAGTATGGTATGACTTTTTTTCTCTTTTTACAAGCAGTCTGACATCTAGCTTTCAATTTCATATATTACAACTAGTCTTTGCGGGGAAACCGCATCTAGATGCGAGCAGCGTGGGACTGATCGTTGTGGAAATCTTTTGGCGAGGCTTTTATCCAGCAGTGGACGTTATTGGCTGAAATGATGACCTAAGCTGAACACTTTAGACTTTGCACCGTGTTCTTATGTCCGTTGAAGAATGAGACGCACGATCGCGATCCAGTATCCAAGTTTAAATGCAGCCTGTTCTATAGAAAGCGGGAGTAATCAGTGTAACAGGCTGCGTAGAAATTCCGATATTATCGTCTCGTTGTGGCGATCATTAAATTCTACATGCAAAGACATCTTCTTTTTACAGGACTGGGAACCCATGGGTTGACAGCGGATGCGTCAGGAGCCCTGATATCACTACACGTGGCCTTGAAGAATGAGCTTCAGCGCCATGTAGAAGTCTACAAGCAGGCTTTACACAAGATGGAGGAACTGGTAAGCCTTGGGTGAAGTTTTTAATTAATATCAATATGAACCAAAACAAATATAACATATTTCTATTCAGTTCAATTCAAATTAGGTTCTCAATTCATTCAATTTATCCTAAATCTAATAGTGTAAAAAAAAGTACGACCAAAACTGTTCTTTTAAGATTTTTTTCTGAATGATTTTTGTTGAAAATGAAACGGTTATTATAATTATCATCAATAACCCCATCGTAAAACTAAAGTATGTGTTAGGTTAGAAAAATGCAGATTTTTCGGAGCTTAATATAATATTACGATATGTAAACCGTTGTTTGTAGTACTTTAAAACTGAACTCTACAGTGCTTTCATTATAAGAGTAAGTAATACATACAAACAACATGAGAGGATTCGAGGTCAAAATATAAACATAGTATATAAATGATTTAATGTAACCTTAGAACATTATCCAAGGTTATACGAATCTGCTTGAAAATGAAATACAAAACCCGTTACCGTATAAAAAAAACAAAAAGACAAGGCCTACCTATATAAATAAAGCTTGATTTATACGTAAAATGAGATGTGATACGATACTAGTAAAATCCGTACCTACTAACGTACTAGGCTCGAGATCTGAGGGTCCATTAAGGCTCTAGAGCCTCTAGAAGCATTGCTTTGCGGTAGATAGAGCCCTCCGCTCCCCCGCAAGTATAGCTTGATACTTCGATTTTGGTGACATCGAAAAAATAAAAGTGTTCATATTTGCATAAATTAATAACCAGTCTTCTTCAAACTTAAGAGCCACACTTATGCCGTTATGTTGAGTTTTTCGAGTAAAAACTTAAAAATAAAGTTCAATAAACTAAATAAAAGCCATTAAACATACGTTTTGTTTCTTTACAGTCCCCAGTAACAATAAACCAAGACCCAGCTTCGTCATCCCACCAGCGCCTGCTAGCTTTATCCCACGGAGACGTGGAAAGACGCCTCATAGACAACAAGAGTCTTCTGACCATAGTGGACAAACCAGCTCTGAGACAGCTGCCGACCCTGGTGGCTTCTCTTGCAGCAAGGGTTGAGAGTGACAAGGCGGTGTTGGCGTCCGTCGGCCAGATTAAGAGGAGTGACCCTACGTTGGATCTGAATGATACTAGGTAAGTTTTTGAGGTACTTTTGATTGGTTGCTTAGAATTTTAGCGTTACGATTTAGGAATATGTGGTGAATATGAGTTGGGACTTTATAATAGTTTATTAATTTAGATTTAGATAATCATCATAATTTCAGTCAAAAGGCATATATTGCTGGGTAAAGATTTTAGATTTTGAAAACGCATTTCATTCTTTTGTCGCCACCATCTTTTCTCCATAAATAAATGTACCCTTTTATTATCCTGCTCCAAAAACGTATTTTTTACTGCATAGGATGTATTTTTTTTTAAATAATTACGTGGACTTTTATGTGCGTGAGGTAAATTCAGAGAGCTAGATTTTTTATTGTACCTCTCGGCTCTCTTAACTACGGATTTGATGAGATTTCACAACATACTTTTCCACCATTCTCACTGACCGAAACCGTTAAGCATTAGATGTAATTATTACATCTAATGCTTGACGGTTTTGAATAGGAGTACATCGGTTCTTATACAAGCAAAATATCAATGTATTAAAAATTCTAGAAATAAAACACTTGCGTTTCTTAAGAATTCCTCATACACAATTATTTACGCTTCTTCCTAATCCTTCAATCCGAATGGTTCTTTAATTGCTGAGCAAAAATGCTAGTTTCCTGTTCAGGATGTTGATAGCATCAGTAGGAAGAGGAAGCCTTCTGGAAATTTGAGTGTATCGTCCAAATTATGTTTGTTGATGTTACTGTATTATTCAATACTAGCTTTCCGTCGCGGCTCCGCCCGCGTTAACTATCTATCCCATGGGAATGAGGCATTTTCCCGCGGTAAAAGTTAGCCTGAGTTTATTCATTAGAAACATACACACATACACAAAAATACAAATCTTTCCTCTTTCCAATAATAGTATGATTTAGTAATATCATATTACTAATATTATAAACGCGAAAAGGTGTGAGGATAGATGTATGGATGTTTGTTACTCTTTCACACAAAAACTAGTTAGATCTGAGTAAAAATGTTTTTTTACGGCAATTTAATTAGCCTTAGAATAGGAGTACATCGGTCTTTATTTAAGTTTAGAGTGTGACTTAAGAGATTTACCACCCATGGGACTGTGCCATGGATTTACTAAATCACTTTTACCATAAATGACCTCCCAAACTAAGGTCTTTGAAACCTTCGAGAGATTTCTAACTAACCACATAAAGTTATGATTATGACTATGTCTGATTGTAGAAAACTAAATCTTGATGATCTTCTAACACGCGAGTGTGAGGGTCAAACGATAATTGGTATGTTCCAGTTACTGTTCTTAGGGTCGTAACTGTTACGCGTAACAGTTAATCTAGTTTTGTTATTTCAACACTATGTTTTGGTTATGTAAGTTTTAAATGTTTATTAAGGTGTTTTGGATCTTTTAGATTTTGAAAGTTTCACACTTAAAATAGTTTCCAAGATACAAATATATCTTCCAGGTTTTAGTAAAAAAGTTGTGTGGGTATTAATAATGAATTATATATTTCACCGTATCGAAATCATAAATCAGAAATAACTGTACAGTCCTGTACAGTACTATCCAAACTTTGTAGCCCAGTTGGTTGATGGGTTCAAAATAAATTCTGTGGCATCAAGTTTTTTTTATCAAACCCTACATTCATGTCATTGATAGACGTCAACATGTTTACGAGAGTTTGCATTCGTCTTGAACAAATCCGTCCTGTTTTATAAAATTATCACGAAACTGTTTACTTGAATGTAGAGAAAGATCGAGCTTTCTTTATCGTTTATTGATCAGTAAACAATATGACAGAAAAGTTCTTATGAGTTAAACATTATAGCCGAGTCGTCAAAAGCAAATAATACTTAATACACAATAGTGAAAACGAAACAGAGACAAACGCGCAATAAAAATGCAAAAAGATAATATTTTCTACGTCTTCGAAACAATTTCTTAACTATCTCTAATGTATGTTAAGAATTTTCCGTTATCTGCCGAGTAGCACTCTCACGGCATCTATCGATCGTATACAATAGTCAGTAGTGATGTGTTGTTTTTATTGTAACAGATACGAAGTCATTAGTAGGCATGTTGTTACCGTTATACTCCCCAGATTATATGGGAAATACTAGTAATGTTGATAGGCATTAAATATTGACATATAAAATGACGATAAAAGTTTAATGATTTTAAAAAAAATAGGTGGATAATTTAAAACGATTAGGTACTTCGAGGAGTTATAATAATGGTAATATAATCGTTGCATTATTTAATTACTTAGTAGGTAGTTACTTTTCCCGTTTTACACAGATGCCGACCTCTTTTCATTCGAATGTCTAATAACTAACAAAAAAAAATGCCTTTATTAATAATCGATAGTCAATGCCTTTCATCAAGAACAACGCTCTTTAAAGATTTCCAGAACTGCGTTTCCCGCATCCAACTGCGTCCCATAATAGTTAATTTAAACCGATAGCTGTAAACGTATTTTATTATCACGCAATTATTAAGACCCGTGAAATTACGTTATATAGAGAGATAAAACGTTTATTGGATTACACATTACACAGACATTATATTGTGTAGATACAAGGCGCGAAATCCTCAAACAAACGATACCTGTTACTTAAAAATAACTGCCTATTATTCTCGCCCCAATCCCTTACAATCCAGTTGGCAGCCGACAGGTGATATTAATCATAATACGTTCAACGCAGGCGCAAGCAAAAAGTTGCACAACCACTTTCATTTCGGTAAATAAGCGGGGAAGCTGTGGGAGTGATCTTATCAAATCAACGCTTTGTTAGGTAATACATATTTTTTAATTAAAAGCGTAAATTTTCGTTGTTAGTTTTGACGTCTTGACAGCTAAGACCAATTTGATTTGATTTATGGTACAACTAGCAACAGTTAACAACTAGCAACAGTTTATACGAGGAATGAGGCATTTTCCCGTGCCAAAAAATTAGCCTATATGTTAATCCAGGGTGTCAGCTAACTCCATACCTAATCTTATTAAAATCGGTCCAGCCGTTTAGATTTAGACGTGAAAAAGTATAACAACTTCATCTGTAGATAGTAGCCGGAACCAACATCGGCGACACGAGCCTTCCGAAACAAAGATTCATCTTTCTTTTCGACCAATCAGTGATACAACTTTCAATGTTCTAAAAGGAAAATTTAAAAAGATGCATTTAATTTTGCTCGTTTAGTGCTCCATTAGGGGTGACCTTTTACGAATCGAATTTTATGTATGTAATTTAAAACTTGTAACACCATATTTCTGTAATTAGTTAAAGATTTTAAAACAATACGAAATCTATTTTTTAACTCTCTTTTTCTCTCTTCTTTTTCCCCAAATATACACAAACCGTGGCGTGGCTAAGAATTAAACTTTATTTTTTACTTTATTTTTCAATTGACCTATGCTTGTGTCGAAAAAGTACGACCATTCAAGCTTCACCGAACTTGCGGAGAATTACACCATAGCTTTCTGGTTGAAAACTAACTTGCCACCTACACTATTCACAACAAATAAGTTTAATTAAACATTTGAATGCACTACGAAGCCCAAAGATCGGTGCAATTTATTTTAGATGGGCGTACCGAATCTTAACCCAGTCACTTTTACAAAAGGTCGTTTTAATTTGGGCTCCTTGTAAGGTTCCTAAAAATCTACTTACCCCTTTAGTGCGTGTCTTTATATATCTATTAGCTTTCCGACGCAGCTGCGCTTGCGTTGCGTTAACAGTTTTTCCCATGGGAATGAGGCATTTTCCCGCAATAAAAGGTAGCCTATGTTACTCAAGGTGAATGTATCTTTCTAATGGTGAAAAAATTTTTGAAATCGGTTCATTAGTTTTTGAGTTTCTTCATTACAAACATACACACACTCGCACAAAAATACAAATCTTTCCTCTTTATAATATTAGTATGAAGTATGATGTAGACAAATTGAAACGTAACTGAAAGCCTGACCAAAGAAATAAAAAAACCTGCTCTGGGGGCGCCACGTGTATATTTTTACGGCTATGGCAACAGTTTCCCTTATAAAATTAGTTCCATTGAAATTCCGCAATATGGCGAGGTTCCTTATTTCTCCGGTCAGGCTAAAGCCTAATTAATAACCCTCTTTACTTTCACGCATTAAAAGCTGTCTTCAAACTCTAGTAGCAAAACACCACACGTATGTTATTGTGTAATATAATTATAGTCAATTTCACGAAACGATTAATAAATTGGCGATTAAAACCGAATAGTCGCGCTTTCGAATAGTTTTCAACTAAACAATGTACGATAAACATGCTATACGATGAGCAGAGAATTCAATGACCAATGAGACAACAGAATATTGAAGAAATCTTTCTTAATATTTTAATCTCCGACGAAAAAGAGGGATGTTATAAGTTTGACGTGTGTGTCTGTCTGTCTGTGGCATCGTAGCTCCTAAACGGATGCGCCGATTTTGATCTAGTTTTTAGGGTTCCGTAGCCAAATGGCAAAAAACGGAACCCTTATAGATTCGTCATGTCTGTCTGTCCGTCCGTCCGTATGTCACAGCCACTTTATTCCGAAACTATAATACCTATACTGTTGAAACTTGGTATGTAGATGTATTCTGTGAACCGCATTAAGATTTTATCACAAAAATAGAAAAAAAACAATAAATTTAAGGGGTCCCCATAAACAGAACTAAAACTAAAAAAAAAAATTTTTCATCAAACCCATACGTGTTGGGTATCTATGGATAGGTCTTCAAAAATGATATTTAAGTTTCTAATAAAAAAAAATTCTAAACTGAATAGTTTGCGCGAGAGAAGCTTCCAAAGTGGAAAAATGTGTGTCCCCCCCCTCTAACTTCTAAAATAAGAGAATGATAAAACTAAAAAATATATATGACTAGCGACCCGCCCCGGCTCCGCACGGGAAAATGGTTATTGTGGGTTATCCTTCAGTATATTATGCATGTATTATACATATAAACCTTCCTCTTGAATCACTCTATCTATTAAAAAAAACCGCATCAAAATCCGTTGCGTAGTTTTAAAGATTTAAGCGTACAAAGGGAGGGACATAGGGACAGAGAAAGCGACTTTATTTTATACTAGCGACCCGCCCCGGCTCCGCACGGGAAAATGGTTATTGTGGGTTATCCTTCAGTATATTATGCATGTATTATACATATAAACCTTCCTCTTGAATCACTCTATCTTTTAAAAAAACCGCATCAAAATCCGTTGCGTAGTTTTAAAGATTTAAGCGTACAAAGGGACATAGGGACATAGGGACATAGGGACGGAGAAAGCGACTTTATTTTATACTATGTAGTGATGTGCATTACCATGAAAACTTCCAACGAAAATTGGTTTGAACGAGATCTAGTTAGTAGTTTTTTTTTTAATACGTCATAAATCGTAAACCGCAATTTACCTTTCACTATTATTAAAACTTCGATCAAAGTCACAAAGAACTACAAAAACTTTTATATTATGTTACTGGCTGCTACGGAACCCTTCATGGGCGATTCCGACTCGCACTTGGCCGCTTTTTTTTTTGTTTACAAGGTGTCATAATCAAAAGTGTTCTTAGCTATGATCCAAGAAAATATCTTCAGCCATTTGAAGGTTATCAGCTCTTTTCTAGTTGTTGAAAGGATCAAGTAAGTAAATGTTTTGTGTAGTAGGTTATTAAATTTTTTAATTTAGTGTTATCAGTTTCGATAAATCCAATCAATCGCTACGATCGATTTTTAAAAGCTAGTTTCACATTACGGAGTTCCTAGGTTCGAATCTCGGTCGAACATGTCGTTCGTCGTACGTCTTTCATAGCGCGGCCCTGTAACACCCTTTAGTTAGATGGTGTAAAGTATATTTGTATTGTATTGTAACAAATACCCTACAGGTAACAATGCCCGTACCCGCCGGCGGGGGCGCAGCCCAAATCAAAATCAAACTAGTAATTTAGTGTAAATTAGAGATGGAGCCTTCCGCTCCCCCGCAAGTCCGGTGAAGCTTGATTGGTTGTACCTTTTCGACACAAGCAGAGGTCAATTAAAAATATAAAAAGGCCCTGTGGCGCGGACACTTTTAAAGAACCTTTTAGCACCTTTTAGCCTCAACGGCCGTTAGTTCTAGGCGCAAGGGTTACATTGCCTGCCAATAGTGTCAATACAATATAATATACTTCATTAACACCAAATACAGAAATACATCACATGATACAGAAAAAAAAGAAGAGGTCAAAAGCGGTCTTATTGCTAAGGTAGCTATTTGTACCAAGCAACCTTTAGGTGCTTTAGGTATGGAAGTAGCGTAGATAAAAGTGAAGCGGGTTGCTGGTTACACACCGTGAAAATTAACTGGTTGTTTCTCCGAAACATAACATACTGATACCTAGTACTCATGAAACTGAATAACTGTTCGAAATCTCAAAATTTAAATTCGACTTGTCCGAAGAACTTGTAATACAAAGTGGCCGGTCACGTGACTGAAGTTTGTATGAAAAGTAGAAAATTACTTTTGAGATTTCAACCTTAGGGAAAGTTGTTCAGTCTCATGAGTACTACCACTATGTGGCGGATAAACAAGCAGTTAAATTTCACGGTGTAAGTACCTATAATATAAAATTTGTTTCAGCCATTGCCTCTTAAGTGTTTAGTTGACACTGACGCTAAATACCGAAAATAATAATGGACTTACGGTAATAGATTTGAATGAATTTACCCAAAAGTGAGTTGTCGCGGTCGCGACGACACAGACACCGGTGACGCCACGTCACTGTCGCATGCCTCCAAAGTCCACCTTCAATACATCACATTAGAGTCCATTAATTCTTTTTCGTGTCGAAGCTGACGCTGACGCTGACGCTCGATTCGAACGGCCACCTTTACGTGGTCTGCTTATATAGCCTATATAGCACTTAATTATCCAAGTATATAATTTAAGCAATAATATTAAGATTATTATAATGTGTGTATTCACATTATACGCTCCATTTCATTGAACTAACTTATTTAACTGATTTTCTCACACAATCACATGCAAACTCATGTGAAATAGGTAAATGAATAACTAACTCCCATAGTTGTTGGTAATCGCCATGACTGTGGGTTTCCCATGGTAATTAGATTGTGGTATTGTTACTATTAGCAATTTGTTGAAATAATTATTAGATTATCAGATACTAAATTGAGTAATTTTTTCCCATAAAATTAAAAAAGATTTTGTAGTCTTACGAAACGACTATAAATATTCTATTTCAATAGCATTTATTTATATCACTAACTAGCTTTTCTCCGCTGCTCCACCCGTGTTAACTATTTTCCCGTGGGAATGAGGCATTTTCCCCCGGTAAAAGGTAGCCTAAGTTACTCAGGGTGAATGTAGGTTTCTAATAGTGAAAGAATTTTTGTTATTGGCACAGTAGTTTTTGAGTTTATTTATTACAAACATACACACACACAAAAATACAAATATTTCCTCTTTAATATTAGTATGAAGTATGATATGATTCGGAGTGTCGAAAAGTCTATTCTATAGGTAAAAAGGAAAGATTTGATTGTTTGTTTGTTTGTTTGCAATTAATAGGCTCCGAAACTCCTAAACCGATTGTGATTAAACTTACTAAGTACTTATAACGATACGTAAAATAGACCTTGGAGAGTAATAGGCTACCTTTTACCGCGGGAAAATTCCTCATTTCCACAGAAAAAAAGGGCGGAGCCGCGGGACCAAAAAAGCTACATTTTGTAATATGAAATGAAATGAAATATGTTTTTTTATTCGAAGTAAGATTTTACAAACCACTTTTTGACGTCGAGGCGAGTTCACAATTTGGCTGTCTTCTGTGGAGAAGAACTCGCCGGAAGAAACTCCTCTAATAAAATTAGACCTTTTTTTAATACCACTTATGACTTGTTATCACACTAATATTATAATGGCGAAAGTTTTTGAGTGTGTATGTTACTTCATGTCAAACGGCTGTAGCGATTTTAGTAAAATTTGGTATGGAGTTAGTTGACACCCTGGATTAACACTGCTACCTTTTACCGCGGGAAAGTACCTCATTCACACAGGAAAAACTGTTAACGCAGGCGGTGTCGCGTGGAAAGCTAGTAATTTATATGATTTAATCGTAGAGTATAAATAGAAAAAATTCTAGGATTTAATCTTAGAACTTCTTCACAGTAACTGTTATAACTATTACTTGACCAAAACAATATGTTATCTATCATGTCCAAAGCGGAAAAAAACTATAGATAACTGTTATTAACTTTGGTTATTTATAGCGTTATTCATAAGATAACGTTACATAATATTACGTGATTGTGACCAGTTTTGGTGAAAGTTGACTATTTTGCTAAGTGATCGATCAAGAACAGCGGAAGATGAGTAGACATGTTTAATTTGCTATCAAATGGTTATTAGTTGCGTAATATCCTTTTGATATATTCAAATCTATTTTTTTTTAGAATATCATGAGGCTTCCTTTAATAAACTTATCTTGACTTTAAGATATTGACGGCCTTACTAAACAGGTTACTAAATAGTTACTACGTCCTCCGGTAGCCTAGTTGGTAGTGCGCCTGCCTTTGGAGTAAAGGGTCTTGGTTCGAATCCCGCCCAGGACACAATAAATAATAGTAGTAGGGCAAACATTCGTGTGATAGAGCACTTGTGTTTGCCTTGTGTCTGGATGTTTACGAGTATAATTATTATTATGGAAGTACTAGCTATCTGCTAGTTTTCCGTAGGAAAAAGATATTTTCCCGTGGTAAAAAGTATCTAAGATGTTAAACAGGGATATATGGTACCACCATGAAAAATTTCAAGCAGTTTCGGAGATTGGTCCGTACAAACAAACAGACAAAGAAACAAAATAGATATCTGAGTTTGTTCTAATTCACTTCTTACATCCCCCTGACTCGGATTTTAGCATTTTTCTTCTATGTATAGACATTTATTTTTTTATTATATTATAGATAGATAGAAGATAGATAGATAGATATCAGCTGTCTGACACACGTAGTAAAGGTATATAAGCTACGAAGGCGATACTAGGCTTATTGATATAAGCTACAAAGGCGAGATCAAATTTGACTTCAATAGTTTTGTTATTAGTATTATAATTACAAGTTAATATTTAATTATGTAATTAAATATTATTTAGCATCATCAATTCAATTACATCGAAATATTTAAAGTTCGTGAGAAGAGAATCATTAGCAGACCAATTCGCTCTGCACGTAACGATTCATTAATAACATAAGAACCTGCTATTAACGCCATCTATTAATTAGAAAGTAACTTAATTAATCTAAAGCTCACGAAAACATCACATTATGAAGTCATTTTCTTTCGATTGAAAAATTAATTGAGTAATAATAATTGACTGAGATAATGATTATAAAAACTAAAAAAAGTAGATTCATTTCTATTACTATTAGCGTAATTCCTAAATGTTCTTTCATTTAACCTGTAGACGTCCACTGCTGGACAAAGGCCTCCTCCAAGGATCTCCACAATGATCGGTCCTGCTTGGCCCGCATTCAGCGGCAAACCGCGAACCGTGGTCCACCTCGTAGGGGGCCTGCCCACACTACGTCTATCATGGTCCAAGAAAACAAGGTCTTGCAATTAGACCACGTGACTGACACGAGCCTACGTCATTTCTACGTCATTTTGCCTATTCATCCTTGTCGAATGCGTGTAATAACTGCTTGAATTTTTTTCCAGGCCAGTAGCAGGAGTGCTTATGAGCTACTCCAGGGGCTGCGCAGCTGTTCTGGACCAGATGAGTGAGGGGGAACCTCCAGCAACTGACTCCAGACATGAGAGGACCCAGACTGACTCGGCGAGTGACGGATATCACTCCGACAGCGATGATTCGCACCAACATCCTGACAGGTATACCCTCCTAGTACTTACAGTAGCCAGCACATGCGGCTGGACATGTTGACTTTGAGAGCGCCTGTATTCCGTAGCGGTAGGAGTGAATTCCGTAGTGGAAATATCCAACCGCATGTGCTGACTTCTGTGCAATTCAGGAACGTGGTCTCGTTATTTTGTGGCACATATTTTTGCTTGTTGGGCATGGTGTAATAAAATAAATTATAATCCTTTTGGTATTCTCTGGCAAATCTCTACGTCATCATTAGACCAAAGAGCTAAATCAGCTCACTTTGCTCTTGAATTAAAAGTTAACAATCTATCCATGAGCGGTGACCATGGCTCAAGACCAAACCATTAAACTTCTAAAATCATCATTTTAACTGAAGAGTTTGGATGGAGAAGTCTATTTTTTGTTTCGTTACCGACAAAAGTTTCTTTGGGTTTCTGAAATATATGACTGATTATCCTTTCAAAATTCGTCAAGCCACCACACCCTGACATTTCCGTTTACCAATGACTAATTGACCAAAGTGACGAGGAAATTCCCGTACAATTTCAGGAGCAAACTGGTGTCCCAATACGCAGCCGTCTGGGCTAGAGCTGCAGACGAGGTTCTTCCAGCACTATCAGCCTTGGAGCCGCTACGAGCCACACCGCACTTAAAGTACAAGATCGTCTTTTCCGTGGTTGTTGTAAGTTAAAATATTACCAGCTAGATATAATATGTAGTAGTTAGATATCGTATGATGAATAATATCCAGGTGCAGTGTCCTAAGCCTGGAACTACACAGATATGAGCTATAATTTAAATTTTCATTGGTTTCCAGCTGTCCTTCCGCGCAGCAATCAGTCTGCGCGACCGACGGCTCAACGAGGTGAAGACGCTCCTCGGAGCAGACGACCAGGGTTCAGACCCGGCCCTGGCCAGGCTACAGGCGGCCGCTTCGAGAGTATTGCAGCAGACGGCTCATAGCTTTCCCCTGGGCGACGCGGAACGCACTGTCGTCAACCAGGTGAGCTTTGATGGCACAATCTTAAGAGAGCGTTGCAATGGAATTGCCATTGCTTTAAACTGGTCCTCTTTCTTGGGGTAGAGCGCTGCTGTGGGTTGATTTATGTTCCGATAGCTAGAGGGAGTGGACTGTATGAGAGATTTTTTAGTTCAGTGATGTGAGGGTAAACAATTGAGGGGTCATAGGTGGCCGGCAGCAATATACCTAACACTGAAATACTAAGAAGGGATCCAAATGATGATGGAAACTTAATGCACCGAGCGTTTGTGGGCCCAGTCCCTGCTTGCGTCATGTAAGGTGGGCTGTTCTAAGCTGACTGAAGCGAGCGGCAAAGCAGGCGCATAGGTACATGCCTGTGTGGGTGCGAAGGAGAGGGAAGAACACGAATTGGATTAGGAAAGCTGAAAAAAGACAGAGAAGGAAGAATACCCGTGTATCTCGTCAAAAGAGCATACAACGGCCAAATCAGGGTAATTAAGACAAAAGGAATTAATGAAATATCCGTGGGTGTTTATTATGTCATGCAATAAATGTTATACCCACGTTTTACCAATTTATCTATTTATAGCCGCGATTAGACTACTTACACAATTTGTAGGACACTTTTTCAGTTAGGTTCCTTAGTAAGGACAAGTGTAATTGAAAAAGTGTCCTAAAAATTGTGTAATCTAATCGCGGTTTATGTTTCCCCAGGTGTTGACGACTCTTCGCGAATACCCCTGCCTGGGTGGGTGTGCCGCCTTGCACGCCCTGGTGGCTGCGGCGTGCAGAGCTGCCTGGACCATCAGCCTTCAGTCGCCACCGCTGAGGATCGACACGGATTTCACTCCTGGTGAGGACCCAATTTAATATTCTTTATATAGTTTTAAAATGGCGGCCGCGCTGGTAGACTTAGCGTGGGCAGGCTTACCGCAAGGTGGAACAACGATCTAGTGAGGATTGTAGGAAGCCAAGCAAGACCGAACGATGTGGAGATCTTGGGCCTTTGTCCAGCGGCGAACGTCTTTACCTGAAATTATGAGGTATACAAATTTTTAATCATCACTTTAGACTATAGTACTATTCTTGTTGGACAGAAACTTTTTGCTAACAGGTGTTGGCCAAAAGGTGTAGGTAATCAAAACTATTAATCAGAGACGAAGCCCCTCAGGCGTTTCCATTAAAAGTTTCTTTGGAAAAGTTGATTAGATCCTTTTAGTATTTCCCCATAGACACACAAACACACACACACACACACACACACACACACACACACACACACACACACACACACACACACACACACATACACACATACACACACATACACATGATCACAAATTTATAATTAGATGGTATGTTTCATAATTTTGCTAGCTTTACATATTAATCCTTTTCTTTTATTTTCCTTTAGTAACTTTCTTTCTTGTTTTATGTATTAGTACAGTATTGTTAACAAATTAATTAATTACCGCCTTTTATATACCTTCATTAATGGAAGAGTGGCACCTCCCAATACAGGCAACTATTTAGCTTAAAGGGAGATGCCAAACCTCATTAGATTAAGGCAATGTTTGTTAATGAAATAAACTTATTATTTTTTTATTTTTTTATTTGATAAGCCGGCACTTATCACCCCCCTTACCTCTTACACCCTGTATATTCTATGCTATTATCTGACTTAAATCATGACCATATTTCTTTATTTCCAGTGGTAATGAATCCCGAGAAACACGTCCGCTTCTCAGTAGGGGAGGCCAGGGAACGCCGGTCGGACCTGATAAAGTCTTTCGTGTGGCCAGCTCTCATGGACGGGTCGCGCTGCGTTTTCCGCGCAGTCGTGCTGACGTAGGGATGGGTGACCGTTACAGGCAGTTTGACTTTAATGTTCAATGCCATGGTCCAAGAAAACAAGGTCTTGCTATTAGACTACGTGACTGACACGAGCCTACGTCATTTTGCGCTGTTCATCCTTGTCTATTGCTTGCATTCGACAAGGATGAATAGTCAAAATGACGTAGGCTCGTGTCAGTCACGTAGTCTAATTGCAAGACCTGGTTTTCTTGGACCATGGGTAACCGTTACACCCAGTTTGACTTGAATGTTCAATGCTATAAATATATAAGAGCGTTTTTAGTCTATTCGATCCGATGTTGGTTTTGGACACCGAATCCAATATCGGGGCAAGTAAAATGTATGAAACCTGCCTTTCACATTATATCGGATATCGGATCCGATAATTTCATACACTTTACTTCAAAGAATTTACTTCGTATCGGCGTCCGACATCAATTATCGGATCGGATAATGTGGTATGTAAAGACAGCAGCGCCTTGTTTTGAGTTAATTAATGAGTCACATTTTTATTGTCGCGTAGTTTCTGCTACATTCGGTTTCACACAATATACTTCTAACTCTTGTTTCGTTCACACGGCGACGCAAAATGAGTTTCGAATTCAGTATAAATCAGAAATTACGCGACTCACATCCCAAAATGTACGCTGGCTTCACCCTAAATAAAATATTAAAAGACCCCCGCAACATTCAGATGAACCCAGATCCATCTGCTGTAATTTAATGAGGAGTTGGGCATCTTGCAGAGTCGACCATCATCACCCAACAATGCCCAACATTAAGTCAAGTCTTTGAAGTAACAGCATACAAATTTTTTGACCGAACAGATTCGCAGAAATTACTCAGATCCCTTTAACACTAGGATTACTGGCGGTTATTTTAGTAAGTTCTTACGACCCTTCTTGTAAGTAAATATCTTCATGTATCTTCTGAAGTAAGGAGTCTTATTATTTATCTGATCAATTTAGTAAACTTAATCTGTAAAAATGTTAACAAATCTGAACAGTGACGGAATTATCTTGTTGTAGCGAATAAAATACTGTATAATGCGCCATCTAGTAAAAATAAGCGGTATCATTTCGCAAACGAATGGACTAACTAAAAAGATGCGTATCATGGCAACATTTACTTACTAGCCAGCTGTGTCATGAAGTAATACTGGTGTGAAAACCTAGAGGGCGTTAAAGAGACCATTTAAAGAAAATCTAGAAATAAAAGTCAGCATTTCTAATATTAAGTACAGAAAGTAATGGTATTTTTATAAATGTAAGGAATAAGGTACGGGCGCCAAAGATGGCCCACTTAAATTTTTAGATATTTTGTTTCCCAAATAAAATATACAAGGACAAATCCTTGTAAAATCTTGCAGTTAAGTAAAGTAAAGAAAAAACATAATGGAAATTATAATATATTTATTTGGGAAACAAAATATCTAAAAATTTAAGTGGGCCATCTTTGGCGCCCGTACCTTATTATAAAATATTTGAATGTTTATTTGTATAAATTGACTAACATAGTTTGCTTAAGTTTAGTTAATTAAATAATTTAGTCTATGAAGTTCATTATTTATATCTATTTTATTTACTTTGTCAATATTTTTTGCATGAAACTAGAATTAATAAACTTTTTTAATATGGAAATTTTATTGTTTGAGTTTTTATTTAACTTCCAAATTTTTCAATTACTGCCTTTTCTACATTCAGGAGTCAACTTAGCCCACACTTTAACTCGTGTATTGAAATGAAATCCTACATCCTCAGGTCCGTAGACAGAAGTCGGGACCAACGGCAACACACGTGCGTGCCTTCCGAAGCACGGAACCATCTTTCTTTTCGATCATTCACGTGATTCAGTCTGCAATGTCGTCAGCAAACTGGAAAATCTCATAATGTGATACCAACTTATATTTTGTTCGACGAATTCAAACCCAGAAACTTACATTATTTTAAATCTGAATAAAGAAATCCTACAATAGGAAATCCTACTAGAAAAAGATCTAAAAAACTAACAATATAACAGTTGAAATAACAAGAAAATATTATTAATTACGGATTTCACCGATCCTGATTTCGACTTTCCTATGTGAACTCAGCCATACCCTAATCTGACGCGAGTTCTTACCGTAAACCCTACCCAATTTCATGAATATTCTTTGACCCTTCAATTTACTTTGAGAGGGGTCAAATACCTGCCCTATAATACCCATGTCTGCAGTCTTGTTAACCCTATGTCTCATATTAACAGGGTCAACTTTTGTGTGACTCAGATGCAGTAGTTGTAAGACAAGATTGTTGACAATTTGAAACGATGATGTCACGAAACAAGGACTACTTTGTTCCCTAAACTCGTAAATATTATGGTAAGGAATTTATGGGTGCGTAAAGTGAGGACGTGTTTCTGAAAATATGTAGTAAAGATAAATTGTCGGACCGCTTACGTAAAAAGGGCCTTAAAACCTCAGAATTACCCAAAAGGGTATAAACAATTTATTTGCCTCTTCTTACATGGAGCTACTAAAATAGAACTGATTTCAAACTCCCCATACATTCTCAAATGTACGCGATTAGTCACCATAGGTTAGTAACTACGTCTAGCGCATCGTATGTGAATTTGTTCCAGAACATTCCAGAACATAAGTCGGGTAATTTGAGAGTCGTCGCGTCGGTGGCCTAATGGCTAAGGCCGTTATCTTTCATTCGAATGGCGCGGGTGCAAGCCTCGGATTTCAGACTCTTACGGTGAAGGAAAGCATTGTGAGGAAACCTGTAAACATCTGCGAAGAAATTCATAGATTGAGTGTAAGGGTCGCGGGAAGCCGCTGGATGCGATCCTTGGAGGAGGCCTTTGTCAAGCAGTGGACGTCTTTTGGCTGATATGATGATGATGATGTGTGAAGTTGACCAACTCGCATTGGGTCAGCCTGGTCAACTAACTCCTATTCACCCTTTTTTAGCCCCTTTTGGACGTTTCTGTGACGCTCAAGTTACTCAATAACGATATACATACGTGTACATAGGTACTATTTCCATGCGATAAAAGTACAAAACAAAGTATTTTGTCTTGTCTGATAAGATAGGATATCTTTATCGATTTTGATAAAGGATAGAGATTAATAACATTCTGCAAAATAAAACACAATAATATACCTTAATCTATTTTATTTGCTCATGTCAGTCTTTTTATTAGGTAAGTATTTCTCTTACTTAAGAAGTTTTGTCAAGTATATTATTATCATCAAAGTTACTCATTAGGATGTTGAATGTTTTCAAAATAAATGTTTTTTCTGCTTTTTGAATAGATGACGTTTTTTTTGCTAAAATAAATCATAGCAAAAATAAAATACTTACATTGTTTTCGAGCCGGATTTAAACTCGCATTTCTTGACTATTCTGGTCAATGTATGAATTTTATATACGTAAAATAGTAAATAAGGGCTCAAATCAGCTAATATCAAATTAGTCACATAAATTCAGTTGCTTTACATTGGCTTTTGAAATAAGAATGTAAATTTTTTGTAAAAGAAGCTCATATGACTACTCATTCTTCATCCTAATCAGAAATATTAAATCAAACTCTACACAAAACATCATACATCTTATGAGACACCTCTGTGCCTCCAAACGCGATATAGCAGCAATTATGACTGGGATGCACTTTCCCTGGAGTAACCGACAGCTGGTACCTCGCCCTTCCAACGTATAACGTCTCCCCAGAAGCGGTTCTCCCACCAGGGATAGCTCCAGGAGGAACAGCGCCATTAGAAGCTGGAACCCACTTCAAACTCTCTGGTTGAGCTATCAGGACCTCAATATTCTGAACGTGGATTTCTCTTCTGTCGTACATGATGGAAGCGGAGTTGTGGCGGACTGACAGTTTTCCAGGGATGAGGTCTCCTTCGTGCCAAGCCCTGATGACCCAGAGTTGGCTGCCATCCCAGCCTTCGTGCCCTCCAACGACCGCTTTGCCGGCGAGATGGGTGCCCGCTGTGGTGGCTGTTGAAGCTACCCAGTCGTATTCCCCTGCTAGTTCTACCACCTGGAAAGGTTACTATTTAAGTACTTTTCTTAGACGAAGTCATAAACGAAGGTTTGAATCAATAGTCTTATTTCTAAGACAGAAATTTTTTCTATGCTGCTTAAGAATGTCTGCAGATAATGCAAAAAAGGGAAGTAACATTGTCGCTGCGAGCGACCGCAGTTTTTAAGGTGTATATTTTAAAGTTGCAGCTGCTAGTTGTTGTGCTTACAAAGGCTCTTGAATTATTTAAAAAATAGCACAGTTTCATAGATATGAGAGACAGCTTTCTCTTAATCAGATGAATGTTAGATCCTGACAAAAGAAAACAACAAATATAACTGTCTTTATGTGGAATCCTACCTGAGGTTTATCTTCAATTGCAGGCGGTTCACATCCAGATAACCCTGAAGAACTTTCTCCATGATAATAATAGTTGGTAATATAAGTAGGATTGCTGGTAGAAGAATCTGGAGCAGGCGTCGGCATTGGCATTGGTACAGGCATCGCTGGGACTGGGACCATCATCGTCGGCATGTAGTAACCACCATACGGCGGTTGTGGGGCCGTGACCGCCCCTCCATCAGATGGAGGGTAAGGGCTGAATGGCGGCGGTGGAGGCCAATGCGGTGGACCATGAGGGGGCCCATAGTAAGGGGGAGGAGGGCCGCCTGGCGGGCCGTGGTGTCCTGGATAATGGCTCATAGTTTTAGCACTTCACTGACTTATTCTTCTCGATGTTTCGAATAGATAACAAATCAAAATGTTCGTTTCGAAGTTAGAAAAGACCGCGTTTGCTCAGATCACGGTTTCGGTAGCTTAATTTTCTTGGATATCAGTTAAAAATATGTATTGCACAGTATTGTTAATTTCAGTACTGATGTTGCGTAGTTTGTGCTACACTTTATAAGGATAGTGTGACAAAGCTGATAAAAGTGATAAGTTATCGTTTTATCAATAAAGATAGTTTAATAACATAGATTGTTCATCGATGAATCATTATGTGACTGTCCGATAGTTTGTTTGTGATGCAATGTTTCTGCCGGATACGTTAAAACACCTGTAAATTTTATTTTCTTCTATTTTAACTCTAGTTTCCCGATGTGGTAGCCCTGATAATGAGGAGAAATCTGCCAGGCTGAAATTCAGCATGCTATAATATTATGTCAACAGAATGGATCCAGAATAAAAAATGTGAGCTGGAATCGTCAGGCATTGGGTGCCTGAAGATGGACTTCTAAGTTAGGGCAGATCCAACAAAAGATGCGAGAGTCACTGTGGATTATTTTAGCTATAGGTATCTGGCCAGGAAATGCTCAGGACAGAGAGAGGTGGAATGAGTTTGGGACGCCTTTTGCTCTACACATGGTCCAAGAAAACAAGGTCTTACAATTAGACCACGTGACTGACACAAGCCTACGTCATTTTGCGCTGTTCATCCTTGTCTATTACACGCATTCGACAAGGATGAATAGGCAAAATGACGTAGAAATGACGTAGCCTCGTGTCAGTCATGTGGTCTAATTGTAAGACCTTGTTTTCTTGGACCATGGCTCTACAGTAGAATCAAGGATAAAATTGTATAAAAAATGCTGTCAATATTAAAAGCTACGTACATAAGTACTATAAATAGATGGTTAAAATAAAATAGCACTACCTTTGTTGCACTAATGGGAATAACCTTTGGAAAACTCGCAACTTATTCCATTCAATATCACGTAGTACGAAGAGGTGAACACATCGATAGAGATGTGGTGTAACGTACCTACCTAATACTTGTAACGATCTTTGGGTAGTATGTGGTAGTATGAAGTTGTTTATATAAATTTGACAGTCTTTTTTTACTGTTATATTCACTTCACTTAGCGTGTGGGTTTTAAGGTTACCCTACCTCACAAACCCTGGTGTCAGATCATTGAGCCGCCTATAGCTTCTGACATGGCTCATGTAACGACTACATCCGTAGATAGTAACCGGGACCAACGGCTTTACGTGCCTTCCGAAGCACGGAATCATCTTTCTTTTCGGACAATCAGTAGATTCAGCCTGCAATGTCCTAACCAAACTGGGAAAAGTCTCACAAAGTGATATTTGTTCGACGAGTCCCCACCGGGATTCGAACCCGGAACCTCCGTAACGTAATGCCGAGTACCTATTGGACCACTGAACCACAGAGGCTGTTATATTGTTTGTTTTATATTGGTGTTTTTCAAATTATACTTAATTTTTCAGCTTACCTTATTTGACTGTAGTATACTTCTAGAAAAGAGCGCGGCGTGTGGAGTGAACCTGCAGGCTTACTACAAAAATGCGAGAACTTCGAGAAGGTGTCAAATGCGGCAGAGTCACAGAACTGACTGCCTGTGACTTATTGTCATTATGCTTTGTTACGATTTACACCTTTTCGCACATTTGTGCGTTTCGTTTAGTGAATTTTAGGCCTGATAATAAATGACAGTGTGTATTATTGGGTCAACTCAACATTAGGAAACACAATACAGCACTTGTAAATTGTTTATTGCACGCATATAAAATTAATAATATTGTATAATAATATAATAATATGAAAATGGCATAATTTTTATTAGGTTACATTATATGCCCACTGCTAAACAGTATAATTTTTAATAAATATCATAATAAATATCCGTGAATATTAGAGCTAGGTTTATATGATAGAAAATTATATTTTTAGTGAATAAAATGTTATTTTTTATTAAGTCTGTATGTCTTACTACAGGCCTCATATTTGGTCGTTAGACTCCTTACAAGCAACCCTTTTGCCTCTTTTAAGCTTTACGGATATTATTGTAACACCCTGTATATTGAAATAAATATATATTTTTTGCTTTCTGTAAAATTGAGTTTACAAATTTTGACGAAATTGAATCTCAACCGTCGATATATTGATTTAACGCGTTCAGAGTTTATTACTTCAGAGATTACTAGTTCAGAGTACATGTGAAAGCATCTGCCTTAAAATTACGCTTTATTTAACAGCTACACTGGTATTATAAATTTAAATCACTCAAAATTTTAACAATTCATCTCCCGTCCTTTTCAGTTCTAAATAAATGAAAAAGACAGTGACTTAAATTTAAGTTTACACTGGGCTATGACTTGGGAAAATTGTATAATGTCTTATAGGTATCAATATTGACATAAAATTTCATAGTTTTTATGGGCAACCTCCTTCCCATCAGAGGCCACATAGCAACATCCATGACTAGGGTGTACTTTCCCTAGAGTAAACGACAGCTTGCATCGCACTCTTCCAACATACAGTGTCTCCCCACAAACAGTTCTTCCACCAGATATTGCCCCTGGGGGAACCTCACCATTACAAGCTGGCACCCACTTCAAACTTTCATGTTGAGCAGCGATGAGAACTTCAATTTTATGTACATGGGTCTCTTTTCCGCCATACACGACGGACGCACGGTTATGTCTAACAGAGAGTTTGCCAGGGATGAGGTCTCCGTTGTGGCAAGATCTAATAACCCAAAGCTCGTTTCCATCCCACCCTTCGTGGCCCCCCACGACTGCTTTGCCGGCGAAATGGGTTACTGCTGTGGAGTCTGTTGAATCCACCCACTCATATTCCTTCGCCAGTTCAACTTCCTGAAGAAAAAAAGGTATTAAAATTAGTTAAATTGTATAGAGCTCCTCTCGAATACAATAAGGGACTTTCTGACAGCTGGAATTATGAAAAGAGGCCGGGCCGGGTTTATAGAACAGTAAATCTTAACGAAAAAACAACAGAATTTATTATAAAAGCTCAATAATATCTCGAGAAGGCCTTTTGTCAATGATTGCATTAGAATCAGGGCAGGGCAAATCAGAATGTGAAAAATATTAAGTATTTTTGTTATTTTCACACACTAACACATTGGCCTAACGCCATCTATAGAACTAAATTAGATTTTTTTCGTGTATAAAGTTATCAGGAATCCATCATTGCTATGTCCTTTCCATACACGGCGTCACATATACGATTCGAAGTACAGAATCATCTCTATTTCCGGACAATCAGGCCTAACCTAACCAAACCAGGGAAAGTCTCACGAAGTGATACTTTTTTCAGAAATGCCCCACCGAGGTTCGAAACCGGAACCTCTGTAATACTAGTCGAGCGTTTTACAACTCGTTTAGGTAGGTTTACACAGTGTTTTTAACCTACGGCTAGGATCATGAAGGGGCTTATGTTCATAGAGCTTGATGATGATGGAAGAATTATTATTGTTACTCACTCGTACTTCTGAACAGTCGAATCTATGGCACATCGTTGCAGCAATTCACTGAGTTTTCAGTACTGAGAGGTCTTCGTCTTTGCGACTTGGTGACAGATCAGATATTTGCAGCCCAGAGCTTAGCTTGACGTGGAATAATGATATTGTGCAGTTAATGGCCGTATTTATAAGGACAGTGCTGTGTGCTTGCTTGCTTATCGTGCGGATTTTTTAGTTTACCTACTAGTGCCACAAAGATGATAATATAGGTTATCATGTGGGGGTCACTTCATAGATATTGATTTAATTAATTAGTTCTAACTAAAATATGAATCCATAACTCTCTTTTCCCGTTGCGTCTTTCTGCCATGTTTAGCTGAAGGCGTCTAGCTCGCCTCGCCATTGTCATATTGATCTAACATCTAGTCATGGATGGAGTGGAGAGAGGCCTTTGCCCATCAGTGGAACACACAAGGCTAATTATGATAAGATAAGCTAAACAGTTTTTCTTTTCCTTATAGAAAATTATTTCATGTCCTATTTTATTCTCCATTAGCATAAAGGTCGGGAGATCGCGACAAAGGCACATTTTATTTTTAAGGCTTTTTGTAGCTATCTGGAAGGAGCAAGTTCAATCATCGGCATGTACCAGTGTTGCCAGCACGGTCGCTTAAGAAAGGGACTGTGACATCATGTTTTGGCTTTGATCAGCGCCTTAAGTGTGTTAGGTATTACATAAGAACTGATGAACCGAGTCGTAAAAAGTAATAAAAATAATAATATTGTTGCAATAGAAATAAGCTTAGTTACAACTTACTTACAAAAAACGTTTTTTTTTTTTAAAGTTTTTTTTATTGTGTGTGAGACTGACATACAATACACTTAAACGAATTTTTTATTCTTATTCCTTGTATCCTGTAAAAAAAAGTAGATTTACATACATACATACCAACCGATCAGGTAAAAACATACATAACCCACAGCCGCCGTGTAGTCGGGTAAAAAGATAAAAAATTCTCGAAATTGTCAGCGAGCAGGAAAAAACAATTCCGAGAAATCTATTATCTTCCAGTAAATTCCTGAAAGGGTCAAATAGCCAAGTTCAACTTCAAGAGGATTGTGAACCTGTATATTTTTATACAAATGGCGATAACATTTTCCTCTTCTTATATTTATCTCTTCCATACGTCAAACCCGTGAACGTGGCGCTGCTTGGTCTTGGTCTTGCCGGTTTTTGTGCCTAATATAGATTGGTTATTAGTTTAATTTTTCTACTTTGCCTGGTTGCCTTCCTCTAATTGTATATTTTGTTTTCACTCTTTGTTATACTAATTAAATTTTATAAAATAATAATTTATAATTTTGTAAAAATATTGTGAAAAGATGCAACGCCTGTGGAGTTTCTTCCGGCGAATTCTTCTCCACAGATCAAAAAGTGATTTGTAAAATCTTCGAATAACAACTTTTTGAATTTAGTTTTTTTTTATATATATACGTAGTCCAATTTTTATAATATAAAAATTTTAGATGATAGCATTATTATCTTATAAAATTGTTTATCATATTTTGTTAATTAGCTTAGCTTTTAACAATAATAATACCTCATCTCGTACTCGTAATACATATATAAGTAAAGTAGAGTTGACTCAAAAAGTCGGGATTTAATCTGTCAAAAGCTGGTCATGGAATGAAATAACAGTTACTTTTTATACACAGTTAAAATACTCACCTGTTGCTACCTGTTAAGTCACAGCACGACTCTATTCTATTGAAAACGTTGGAATTTTGCAGGAATATGCGGAATATTCATGTAACTTTATCAGTCAGTTTCGGAACTGTGTGGATTCCGTCCAACCACCCACACATCCTATTAGTTTTGTTCATTTCTAAAATTCAATATCCCCATTCATTCATTTTCGCTCAGATCCAGTGTTTATTTTGCTATTACAAGATAAATGGAATCCAGATTTCTCACAGTTTTTACGTACCTATCAAAGTAGCAACATAGGTGGCAACTTAGCAAAAACGGAATGGATATACCTACCCAGTCTATTGATTAGGACAACTTTCTCTAAGAAAGTTCTCGAAAAGAAAATTTTACTTCTCCGAACAAACTGTCACAATAAGTTAGCTTCTATTTATTGAAAGTCCGTTATTTGTATTTTGTGGTAGTGTAGTAGCGTGGGCAGGCCCCCTACTCCTCACAAGGTGGACCGACACGATCTGGTGAGGGTTGCGGATAGTCGCTAGATCTGGCCAAGCAGGACCGATCGTCGTGGAGATCTTTGGGGGGGGGGCTTTGTCCAGCAGTGGACGTCTACAGGCTGAGTTGATGATGGTGATGATCTTTAGGAAAGTAACTCGCAACCGTTGACTGAGCACGTCCGATCAGCATTTGCTAATACATCCCTTACACGCGGTATCATCACTATCACTACATAGTATAAAACAAAGTCGCTTTCTCTGTCCCTATGTCCCTCCCTTTGTACGCTTAAATCTTTAAAACTATGCAACGGATTTTGATGCGGTTTTTTTTAATAGATAGAGGAATTCAAGAGGAAGGTTTATATGTATAATACATGCATAATATACTTAAAAATAACCCACAATAACCATTTTCCCGTGCGGAACCGGGGCGGGTCGCTAGTTGTAGATATATTATACCTACTCAGTAAAGTTTTAAATTAATTTGAAGGAGAGTATCGTGAGGTGAAAGGAAATCTGCACACTTGTGTCGTGTGCTTGTGACCAACCCGCACTGGGTCAGCGTGGTCGACTAAGGCCTATTCACCCAATTCTAGGGTAGGCCTGAGCCCCTCGGTGGCTGGTAACGAATGACATTGGAATTTTAAGGCCTTTCGTGACTGGGATATTTCATCTTGTTAGATTTGTTCATGTGTCACAGACCTTATCAAGTAAGAACATACTATTAGGAGTTACGTTTTCTCAGGAGCCGAGCAGTATCTATTAAATATTCATCATCTTTAAGACTAAATATCTTTTTAATTATATTGTTCTACCTTACGGTTAAGATATATTATGTACTAGCGACCCACCCCGGCTCCGCACGGGAAAATGGTTATTGTGGGTTATCCTTAAGTATATTATGCATGTATTATACATAAAAACCTTCCTCTTGAATCACTCTATGTATCTATTAAAATCGCATCAAAATCCGTTGCGTAGTTTTAAAGATTTAAGAATACATAGGGATATAGGGACCTAAGGACAGAGAAAGCGACTTTGTTTAATACTATGTAGTGATAACTTTCTGGTAGCTCGACGGCTCTGTAGCATAGTCGGCCTGCTTAATATGCAAAGGGTCGCGGGTTCGAATCCTGCCCAGGTCAAACATTTGTGTGATGAGCGAGCGCTTATGTTTGCCTTGTGTTTGGATGTTGTATATTTATATGTATCTATTTAGCTGTCTGACACCCATAGTACAGATTGCCTAGTTTGGGGTCAGATGGCCGAGTGTGATATTCCCACATTATTCATTAATTAATGTAACTCGTGGTGGTGAAATATAATATTTAAATCAATAGTTTTTAGGGTTCCCTCATTTTTGAGCGAAAAGCGGAACCTTTATTCACTCGTACCTACTGTCATACACACTCGGGTGTCTGTCCGTCCGTCTGTTAGTTTAAAATACATTCGTTAGAAACAAACAAAACTGTACCAAACATATTCTTCATAATACATAATATAGGTATGAGGTTTTTCTGAGTGGTGACGATATGTAAGTGAACTCAACCAATTTAGTTAATTAGGACATTTGAGTTTCGACCCAAGCAGAGGACAGTATTGTGTTGTGTCTGTGATATGAAGTGAGAAAAAATTATCTGAAACCACATCTTTAAACTCTTGTGTATTGTTAGCTAGCTTATTATTTATTTCTATATTACTTAGAATACCTACAGCTAAATACATTGAATAAAACATAGAATAAATTACTACTAAGCCAATAATAGGTGTACGCAGCTAGATAAAACATATCGTAATGTATGTGTGATGTAAGTAACTATTTATTATGATTTTTTAGCTTAGATGTCCAATGTTTTTTATAGCGCAGTGTATTTAAGACGAAAACCCGTCTTAGTTTTAGCAAAATAAAGATTTCGATTTTGAGTCGGTAGTACCAAATAAACGCTTTAATAAATAATTAAAGTGGCCGTGTTTCTTTGTTACTTTTGTTCTTTAATCGGCTTACAATGTAATTTTATTCTAGTACTTTAAATTATATGATAAAAATAAGTTACGGTAGAGTAGCACGATAGTAAGATCAAAGTAAAAAAAAAAACGAAAACTTAGTTTTATGGTTAGAGAAAATTTACGATCGGAAAAATGGTCATTTAATTAGTAAGTTAGGTAGGTACACGTTTTTTATCAATCAATTAATACTTTGTTTTTTTTCTATTAACGTGTATCAAACTCTTGAAACTCTGAATTTTTGTAATTTTCTGTGCTATGGCTGGCTCTATTTTTCTCTGACCCCTTTACCCTTGGTCCTGTGACGTCATAGTTCCCGGGAGAAAAGTTTAGGGCAAGTTAGGAAACAAACATTCTTAATTAGATGGTAAACAACGTGACCTTCAAACAATCCCTGTTTTTCGACGTAGGTAAATAGGAAAGCGTCGATGGCCAAGTGGCTAAGCCCGTTGACTTCCATTCAGAAGTTCGCGGGTTCAAACCTCGGCACGTACCAATGTGTTTTCGATTTTCGAATTCATGTGTACGTTTATTCGACGCTCTTACTGTGAAGGAAAACATCGTGAGGAAACCTGCACACACCTGCGAAGAAATTCAAAGGTTGTGTGTGAAGTTGACCAACCCGCACTGGGCCAGCGGGGTCGACTAAGGCCTATTCACCCTAATATCAGGGTAGGCTCGAGCCCCTCGGTGGGGACGTATATGAGCTGTTAACAATAAATAGGACAATGGTTTAAATTCTAATAATTACGGTCTAAATTAAGAGCGTCGGTCGCCAAGTGGTTAGGGCCGTTGACTTCCATTCGGAAGTTCGCAGGTTCCAATCTGTTTTATCTTCGAATTCATGTATAGTAGCCAGCACATGCGACTGGATAAGTTGACTTTAAGAGCACCCGTATTCCTTAGCGGTAGGGCTGAATTTCGTGGCGCTATTCTCTAATCGCATGTGTTGGCTTCTGTACGTTTAAATTTCACTGATAAGTAGAAGTAAAACTTAGCTTGCCTGGTAGAGATTGCTTCCTTAGCAATAAGGCCGCCTGTTGACTCAACTTTGTTTAGGTCCTGTATTATTTATGTGTTTTCTGTTTTGGTGCCAATAAAGAATATTTGTATTGTATTGTATTGTAAAACGCTGAAAAGAAAGCGGATTAAACATATTATTTTAACTTTTACAATAATAGTGTAGTTATAAGGTACGGGCGCCAAAGATGGCCCACTTAAATTTTTAGATATTTTGTTTCCCAAATAAATATATTATAATTTCCATTATGTTTTTTCTTTACTTTACTTAACTGCAAGATTTTACAAGGATTTGTCCTTGTATATTTATTTGGGAAACAAAATATCTAAAAATGTAAGTGGGCCATCTTTGGCGCCCGTACCTTAGGTTTAATAATTATTTATACTAAAGTACCTAACGATTATTATCTTCGTTACCTAATCATGTACTTAACTCAGTTGAAGAAATTACATACATACCTACAAATTAATTTCAGTCTTACGTCATGATGAGTAGAGACAGCATGAGGATTGAAGATCTAGACAAGGATGGAGTGGTTTCCTTGCTGGTGAAATGGAAGATGGCAGAATATGTAGATTTCGTGGAGAAGAAGCAGATCGATGGAAGAAAATTATCGGTAAGAAAAATAGACTTACTGAATGGATTTTGATGAATTTGATAAAACACGGACTAAGTGGTGAATATTTAATGGATTTCATCGAATTTCTCAAAGTCAGTTCTCCATACAAACATACTGTCCGATTAAATGAATACCAGCACATGCGAATGGATATGTTGACCTTGATAGCGCCCGTATCCTGTAGCGGTAGGGGTGAATTTCGTAGTACGAATGTCCAACCGCATGTGATGGCTTCTGTACTATGGGTATCAGACAGCTGATATACATACTTATATACTTAGATACACAACATCCAGACACAGGGAAACACAAATGCTTATCACACAAATGTTTGCCTTGGGCGGGATTCCTACCAACTAGTCTTAGGGCTGTCAATTTTAATTCGAACATCTTTGTGGTTGGGGATTGCAGTTGTCGTTGGTTACAAATGATGCCAATCATTATGAACTTTACTATCACTACATAGTATAAAACAAAGTCGCTTTCTTTATCCCTATGTCCCTATGTATGCTTAAATCTTTAAAACTACGCAACGGATTTTAATGCGGTTTTTTTTAACAGATAGAGTGATTCAAGAAGAAGGTTTATATGTATAATACATGCATAATATACTTAAGGATAACCCGCAATAACCATTTTCCCGTGCGGAGCCGGGGCGAGTCGCTAGTAAAAAATAAAGAGCAATATCTTTAAAATCCTCTGACAGATGCTTGTTTTTATAAAAAATTATAATATATAGCGTTCGTGGTTCATCCAACATTAATTTATCAAAATTAATATGATTTTCTGAGCTCAAATACTTCTAGCAATATCAATTAATAAGTTGTTTATTTTAATTAATTAAAACCGACTTTATCATCAAAGGCTTCAACATCAGATTCTATTTAATTTTATTATCAAAAGAAAGTAAAGTGCGAATCGTATTTATTCAGTAAGGGTTCCATACAATAATTATTGTAATGTATGATTATGGCAGAGCAAGATTTATGTAAATGGAAAAAAATAAGTTTCAAAAGTGTCGGTGGCCTAGTGGCAAGGGCTGTTGACTTTCATTCGGAAGTTCGCGGGTTCAAGCCTCGGCACGTACCAATGTGTTTTCGATTTTTTAAATTCATGATGTACGTTTATTCGACGCTGTAACGGTGAAGGTAAACATCGTGAGGAAACCTGCACACACCTGCGAAGTAATTCAAGGGTTTTGTGTAAAGTTGACCAACCCGCACTGGGTCGGCGTTGTCGACTAAGGCCTGTTCACCCTGACTTCAGGATAGGCTCAAGCGCATCGGTGGGGACATATTACGAACATAAAAGAAGACTTCTTAAGGTCATAATATCCCCCTTAGAAAAGAATATCTTTGGGATTATTTTTATTTTTTTGTTAAGGAATAGGTAGATAGCACAGGTAGATAGTCACAAATTTATATTTAATTTGTATGTTTAAAATACAGATGTATAATTCCCTGTCTTAACTACTAATGTGATACTAATAATGGAATTTAAAAAATAACCCACAATAAGCTACAAAGGTAATACTTTACAATACACTAGTTTAATACTGCACTCTTAAAACTAAAACTGTTAAGCTGTTAAATTAATTGCTATTTAAATCGATAATATATTTTTGAAAGAACTATTCTTTTGTTTTCTATTTTATTTAAATTAAGAACGCTTTCATCCGCCAGACAGAGAAAGAGATTAATGGGAAATTAAATTAACCACGTTCTTGGCCCAAAAGAGTCGCCACGTGTAAAAGCTTTTAAATTTTCGTGCGGAACCCCAAAATTAAAGCGAAGTCCGAAATCGCCCGAAGCCCTGCAACTCTCGATTCTAATTTATTAGTTGTTGTTTGTTATAACTAGTTGAGACCCCGGTTTCGCTTGCTCCAATGAGTTTTACTAAATGTCGTGCTTGTTCTACGGTATTTGTATGAGAGAGATTCAGTAGTGTAATGGTTGATTTACCTAATTACCTTTTAAACGAAATGTCCTAATATTTTTATAATTTATCCTATTATACTCATATTAAAGAGGAAAGATTTGTATTTTTGTGAGTGTGTGTGTGTATGTTTGCAATGAATAAACTCAAAAACTACAGAATTGATTTCAAAAATTCTTTCTCTTTCTCTATTAAAAAGCTACATTCACCCCAAGTAACATAGGCTACCTTTTACCGCGGGAAAATGCCTCATTCCTACGGGAAAAACTTTTAACGCGGGTGAAGCCGCGGCGGAAAGCTAGTATTTTATATTTTCGTAACGTTGCGTTCGTGGTGTTGCTTTTTTCATTTTTCAGACAGCGTTTTTTTAAACTTTTGAATATATTTTTTTACATTGCACGAAAACCAAATTAGGTAGAAATTCAAAATTAATATTTCCAAATATCTAAATAGAAACGAAGGCAACTTTTTTAAAATATCTTAGTTCCAGGTGAAAATTGTTTCTCGTAAAATTAAATTGCCGTACCATTTTTTTTATTGACCATAAATATGCTCGTGTCGAAAAAGTACGACTAATCAAGCTTCATCGGACTTGCTGACTTACTTTGGACGATTAATGTTTGACCGCGTGAGAAAAAAAATCTTCCACGAAATAATTCACACTAGATTCAACTTATATTTGACGGCCCTGTAGCCTAGTTGGTAGTATGCCTGCCTACAAAGCACAGGGTCGCGGGTTCGAATCTCGCCCAGGGCAAACATTCGTGTGATGAGCACTTGTGTTTGCCTTGTGTCTGGATGTTGTATATTTATATAATAATATGTATGTACTTATATCAGCTGTCTGATAACCCATAGTACAGGCTCTGCCTATAGTTTGCGGTCAGATGGCCGTGTGTGAATTGTACCCACATAGCTATTTATTTATATTTAACTTTTTCTACAAGACCCAGTGTTACAGTTTGAAACAGTTTTTGAAAGAGTACTTACAGTTCCTTCACCCAACTTCACCCATTGAATGTTAAGTAATTGCCGTAATGGTGTGAGATAAATGTGTGGTACAAACACATTCAATTTATCGCGCAACTTGCCTCTTCAAAAGCTCAACTTTGCCGATTCCGCCGCCGAAAATGTACTGGAATCACACTTTTGCTTCTAGTCAGCAATACTCCAAGTAATAAAACGTTTAACACTGCTTTTGCGTGCTCAACAATTGTGGTACTTTCACGATTTTATTTAAAGCAGCCAAAGAGTTCAGGTTAGAGAATGTCATTCTGGTAACAAATACCCTTCTGACTATAAATACCCTTCAGATATGTAATGTAATCCCGCCGTCTGGGACGGCTACTTCAATACCTATAGGGGTAATGTACAGAAGCCAGCACATGCGATTGATTTGTAGGCAGACGTACCTACCACCAACTAGGCTACGGGGCCGTCAAAAGGGCCTTTTTTTTGAGTTGACCTATGCTTGAGTCGAAAAAGTACGACGGATCAAGCTTCACCGGACTTGCGGGGGAGTGGAAGACTCTATACCCAAAAAAAAAGTCATATACCTACGCGTCTAAGGGCGACTCAAGGGAGCCTCGCGTTGATATTGAAAAACATTGTGAAGGAGACGACGCCTGAGGGGCTCCGTCTCTGATTTTCAATTTTGATTTTGGTTCTGGCCGCGCCCCCGCCGCCGGCGGGTACGGGCACTGTTACCTGAAGGGTAATTGTAACCTGAAGGGTATTCGCCACCAGAAGGGCATTCTGTTAGGTGTAATCTAAATACTTTGACTGCTTTAACTGCATCAGTGATTTCGTCGTCACGTTCGGAAAGGACAAAAAGGGGCACAGCATGTCTCCTCCGAGCATGCAAAGTGTTAAACGTTCAAATATTTCACTTAAGTCCGCCGCCTCACCAACTATTTACAATTCATTGCACAACCCGCCAGCGTTCCCGGAATTTATTAAACCTTCTTCAAACTTGTAGTTTACTTTATAAAGGATCCTATCGCGCTAATGTCGAGTAGTGTTTTGAGATTTCACGATGTCTCAAAATGTATTTATTTACCTACTAGCTTTCCGCCCCGCGACTCCGCCCGCGTTAACAGGTTTTCCCGTGGGAAAGAAGTATTTTCCCGCAGTAAAAAGTAGCTTAGGTATGTGTTATTCTGATGTATAAGCTATATTATTGTAAAGTTTCATTAAAATCCGTCCAGTACTTCCAGAGATTAGCGTGTACGAACAGACAGACAGACAGACGGACATTTTTTTTTCAAAACTTGTACTTATTGTACATACATAAAAACCAACCAACACAGTTCAGGACCTATCAGCATAATTGCTGCCTGTCCTTAAAATAATAATAATAATATTTTTGTGTTCAGCTACACTCCCTTTATCACCTACGCTACAATCAGTGTTTTTTAAAACAATTCAAGGACACGCCGATTCGTCAGGTTTATTATAGTATATCAATGATTCTGATACCTGTATAAGTGAGGCAGGTTAACCTCGAAACCCACACGGTAAAGAAGAAGAAGAATTTATAGTATAGATTTGATATGGGTTCGCGATTGACCACAGTCTCTGATAGACAGCACGAGATGGCCGATGATGAAATACGCTCACCCATAAAATGCCTGTTCACTCTTTTTCATCATCCAGCCTGTGGATATCCACTGCTGGACAAAAGTTTTCTCCAAAGATGTCCACAACTATCGGTCCTGCTTGGCCCGCATCCAGTGGCTTCCCGCGACCTTCACCAGATTGTTGGTTTGCTTTGTGGAGCGCTATGCTAAACTAGTTTTATTATCTAATCCTAAAAAATAAGCTTAGAAAAAGTTTTAGCTTTTATAATATATTCACTTATGAACTTCTTAGATTTTTGCGGTTGTTAATTGCAATAACACACATTTCACTGGTTTTCTCGGTAAGCTCAATTTAAAACTAAGTCGTGAAGAAACCACATGAAAATGTGCATTAGTGCATATTCACTTATTTTATTTAATATATGAAGTTTTATGTTCGTTTTTCTCATTTTTATTAATTTAATTTTGAATTTATTATTTAATTTTGAACCTTGAATTTAATTTTTCTCGTTGTTTTTTTATGCGTACGTTCGTCTTTTCGTTCAAAGAAAATTTATGAAGATATTTTCGTATTTCATCACCTATTGTTTTTTATTTATGGTTCATCTCTCTCTGTTTCATTATTTATACAAAAGAATAGAACTCTATACAGTGACATTAGTACAGGTACAAAAACAAGAAATGCGACAAGAAAAATCATATGCATCATATAAGGTTTTTGTTCCTATAAATAAGCTAAACGTGTTTATGAAAGAAGATTTCTGGCCGGAAGGAATATCATTCCGTCGGTTTATTGATTTTAGAGAGAGGGCAGTCAGTCGGCAGTCTGCTAGCGAGCTCTAATATATATATTTATTATGGATAAAATCAAGATGATTAGTTTTAATTGTAAGGGTGTGGTTCGCTCTTCAAATTGTGTGAAGAGGCTATGTCAAGAAGCGGATATCATAGCGTTACAAGAAACCTGGCTGTTACCACATGATATACCATATCTTGGTGGTTTGGATGACGGTTTCGCCTACTCTGGTAAGTCGGCGGCGGTGGATACAAGTGCTGGAATATTACGAGGGAGGCCATATGGTGGTGTGGCTTTACTGTGGAGAAAATCTCTTTTTCCTTCGGTAAGTGTAGTGATGTGTAATAGTGCGCGTATAGTGGCTATAAAGATAGATTTAGGTGATCGCGCCTTGCTTGTTTTTTCTGTGTATATGCCGACCGATTCAATTGAGAATTTAACGGAGTTCACGAGCTGTTTAAGCGAAATCAGTGCAATAATTGAAAATAATAAAGTGGAGTCAGTACTTGTACTGGGGGATTTCAATGCACACCCGGGTGAGCTGTTTTATAAAGATATGTTAAACTTTTGTTCGGAACAATTGTGGTCGTGCGTGGACACGTTATTGTTACCGTCTGATACATACACCTTCGTCAGTGACGCGCACGGTAGCCGTCGGTGGCTCGACCACTGCTTAGCCACGGCAGCGGCGTCTCTCACTGTTACGGGCGCGCGGGTACTTTATGACGTGTACTGGTCGGACCATATCCCTATGTTAATAGAGTGTAATATAAGTTTTATTAGACCTAGAATACCTATCTGTAAATCTGTCGGAAATACAGTGGTTTGGGGTAACAGAGATCCTATGCAAATATGTAAATACAACGAAATTTGTCATTCAAAGCTTAGAAATGTTGATTTTCCTGCTATATTAAGTAATTGTGCCGGCAAAAAATGTACGGATAATACGCATAAAACTGTAATAGATGATATGTACAAAACAATTGTTTATATACTTACTGAAGCTGCTAAAAGCACTTGTAAACGTATTAAGCACTTTAGGAAAAAGCCATTAGCTGGCTGGAATATGTATGTTTTCTCAGCTCATAGGCAGGCTCGGTTCGATTTTGAAATATGGCATTTGCATAATAAACCGAATTCAGGATATTATTATAATAAAATGTGCGAAAGTAGGAAAATATTTAAATCTAGGTTAAAATGGTGCCAAAAACATCAAGAAAAAATAAGTATGGAAATTATAGCAAAACATCATAAAGATAAGAAATTTGGTCAATTTTGGAAAGCTACAAATAAATTAGCACCCAAGCCGAGCCTGCCTGTGACTGTGGAGGGGGTGTCTGACCAAAAAGATATCGCTAACTTGTTTAAAGTCCACTTTAGGGTGGAATCACCCAGGCGAGTGGCGGCCACGGATGCGCCGGTAGGCGAAACTGCTGGTGCAGAGTGTTCTGTTTATTTCACCCTCAAAGAGGTTAAATCTGTGATTAAGGGTATGGTACATGGTAAATCACCAGGTTATGACAACTTAAGTATAGAGAACCTCCAGCATGCAGGACCACATTTGCCAAGAGTATTATTTGTACTTTTTAATCTATGTATGAGCCATTCCCACCTGCCTGAAGATATGATGAAAACTATTGTAGCACCAATTGTGAAAGATAGAACGGGGGACAATTCTGACTTATCCAACTACAGACCGAGTTCACTCGCAACAATAATAGCCAAGGTTCTGGACGGACTGCTTGATCGACAGCTCGATAAATATCTTGATCTACATGACGCTCAATTCGGCTTCAAGCCCAATCTGTCGACTGAGAGCGCAATCCTGTCGCTCAAGCAGACCGTCTGGTACTATACTAACAGGCAAACACCTGTGTATGCCTGTTACTTGGATTTATCTAAGGCTTTTGATCTCGTGTCATATGACATCCTATGGGATAAGTTAAATGAGTCAGGTGTACCTAAAGAAATTGTGTCCCTATTTCAGTACTGGTATCAACATCAGAAAAACCAGGTAAGGTGGGGAGGAGCTTACTCAGACGAATATACGCTGCAGTGTGGTGTTAGGCAGGGGGGGATCAGTTCTCCAAAGTTATTTAACTTATATGTAAATGCCCTTATCGGTGAGCTGAGTAGTACTGGAGTCGGTTGTCATATTGATGGCGTCTGTGTGAATAATATTAGTTACGCGGATGACATGGTACTACTCAGCCCATCGATAGCAGCACTGAGACGTCTGCTGGCTATTTGTGAAGGGTATGCAGAGGCCCATGGACTCAGATACAACGCCAAAAAGAGTGAGATGATGGTTTTCAAAGCCGGCACCAAATGTTACAGTACTGTGCCTCCTGTACGGCTGTGTGGATCTCCTCTTAAACAGGTCTCGGCATTTAAGTATCTGGGTCATTGGGTTACTGAAGATCTTAGCGACGACATGGACATTGAGAGGGAGCGGAGGGCGTTGGCTGTTCGATGCAATATGCTGGCTCGCAGATTTGCAAAGTGTACATCGCAGGTAAAAGTGACACTGTTTAAATCTTTTTGTCAGTCATTTTACACTTGCAGTCTGTGGGTCAATTATACGCGGAAGACATACAACGCCCTTCGTGTCCAATATAACAACGCGTTCAGGGTGATGTTGCGGCTGCCGAGGTGGTGCAGCGGTTCGGCTATGTTCGCGGAAGCGTATGTGCAGGATTTCTACGCGATAGTGCGTAAGAGGTGCGCGTCCACGATGGAGCGCGTGCGAGCCAGCCGCAACACCATCCTGAGCGCCTGCGCGGGCCGTTGGGACTCGCCCCTCACTGCGCACTGGGTGAACCTGCATGCTGCGCACTGAGCGCGCCCGTGCCCGCCACGCGCATGCCTCGTCTTGGTTGTTGTGACTGTCAATTTATGTACTTATGTTATTATTATTGTTCCACTAACTTAGGTTAAGATTTTACTAACAAATTGAGTCTGTGTTACTTCGATGAAATAAATTATTATTATTATATTATTATTATTAAATTTGAATGAACAAACTACACTACAAGCAATAAACTACTTATACATTGAATCTTCTTCACATTTTGACATGATCTTCATCTATAAAGAATATATTTGGGAAATATTTGTGAAATCACACAGAAGTCATCTGCTTGTGAACACATTTTTTTAAAGTAATCAAATATAATTAGATACTGAACAGAATTTTTACTCACCTTTCCTAAAAAAAAAGCATAAACTAAGAAGCGATGATAAGGATCAGCGAAGTTTGATACGTTGCTTTTATTTTAAATTATCAACAATTCCAGACACTGTAGAATCCTTTTGTGTAACTAGTATTTCAAGTTATGAATCCAACTTTGTGTTTTTGTTACAGGAGGTTACTGAAGGAATCGTGAAACTATGGCAGCCAAAAGCTGACGCTAAGAAATTCATTGAATTCATAGCTGAAGTCAAACTCCAACCAGATAAATATTTAAAGTTTTCGAAAGACGATTCAGAGAAAACTGAGAGAATTATTAAAAAAGAAATTGTTGCTGAAAAAAGTGAAGTTAATATTGAAGTACAATATCAAACTGTTACTACAAAAAAGGTAAAAGAACAAACACATTCGACACGTGTTGATGAGATTTTGAAAAGGATAGCCCCAGCTAAAAGCTTTTTGTACAGAAACCATACAAAAATAGCCTTAAACAAACCTGTATCATCATACGTCCCTATGGACGCTGGAACACCAAAAAAACCTAAGAAGTTCCTTAGATTAAGTTCTTACGAATATCCAAATTTTGATGTAAAATATTTTAGATCATCAAAAGCAGAAAATTTTAACGATAGAGGCTACTATCAAGTTAAAAATAATAGCATCTACTTTCAAAAGCTACAAAAATGCGAATCTAAACCTAAATACAAGTCACTACAAACCACAGAAGATATTGAGAAATGTTCAGAAGAGCATTTTTATGAAGATTTAAATTACAATGAAAAAGATGAAAACGATTTAAAAGAAATAAATTCCCCTCAAAGTAATGTTAAACACCGCATGGTTAAAATTCAAGAGTTATTTTCAACATTTAAGCTACCATTTTTTAAGAAAAATGATGAAGTAGATGTTGAGAAAATGCAAGAAGATGAAGAAATACATATAGAAGATGAAAAAGCTATTGTGTGTGAATGTGATAAACATATTTATGAGAACAGTGATAGCGTAGCGAGTGTTTACGATTCTATACATGTGAATCAAGAGACTGAACATGACGGCAAAGAAGTAAGTTTGAGAGTAACTATACTTTAATTCGTTTTGAAAATCGTATCGTATCGTTCGTATCGTTAACAGCTCATATATGTCCCCACCGAGGGGCTCGAGCCTACCCTGATACCAGGGTGAATAGGCCTTAGTCGACCACGCTGGCCCAGTGCGGGTTGGTCAACTTCACACACAACCTTTGAATTTCTTCGCAGGTGTGTGCAGGTTTCCTCACGATGTTTTCCTTCACCGTAAGAGCGTCGAATAAACGTACATATGAATTCGAAAATCGAAAACACATTGGTACGTGCCGAGGTTTGAACCCGCGAACTTCGGAAAATTATTAAATTATTATTAGGTTTTGAAAATGATTTCACCCTTTCCTTCAAAGCATTTGAACCAACATGCATACACAATTTTAAGGATTTTTTTGGTACTTTGTTCAAAACTTTCAATATTAAAACTTTCGAACGCAAATTAGGTGACGGCGACTGAAGAGCGGAGAGCGATGCGTAGTAGTATTTGCACATAATATGAATAAGTCCCTAGTTTGCAGTGACCTCGTTAACAGCGGAGCGGGAAGTGGAGCGATTCAAATGGTGTATGTATCGTTTTAGCTCCCCTCTGTCAACAATTTCATCATTACAAATAACATTTCTGATCCTCAGTGCACCCTACCCGTAGAAGAGTACCTAGAACCAGTGCAGCTTAACAAGGACTATTGTGACGTGGCGACGAGATCAAAAGACGAATCCATCCTCAGCTATATCCTGAACCTGTTCGAAAACCTTGGCATGAGGAGGGGTAAGTCATTTTAATAACAATGTAAAAATGGCGGACGTAAAATCTAAACTTAGATCTAAATCATATTAAATGAGCGTGTCCTCGGGCGCTACAAGAGACTGTTAATAGCTCGCTATACAAGAGTTCTGACACAGGCCACGTTCATTAAGATCCTTGTCGTTCTGAAAAGCGAAGTGGGAAGAACATCTACGGCGTAGACGTTCCGTAGACCACTGCTACGGCTACGCAATCGCTACGTAGCAGGAGCTACGAGACTGATGTAGTATCATTTGGTTATACAATCCCTGAAGGATCTAACTAAATGATGACGCTGCTCGCTGTACAAGAGAATAGCAAACACGCAAGGTATTAGTTCCGCTCACAGCCAGGGATCCTTTAGTTTTGAATATTGAGATCTGTAGGCAAATTGAAAACTGTGATGCAGGTCGAGCAATCGAAGAAATATTAATTTAACGGAGAAACTTTCGAGGGATTTAGTTTTCTCTTTTGTGTTGTGATGTGTCGCAAATAAAAGTTTTTGATTTGAATATACCTTCCGATTCATATTTGATCGCATTCGCTATACATTGCGTAGATACGTATACAGTTTCCGCATACGAATGAGCAATGAGCGTTAATGAAAGCGTCAATCCGGCGGGCGGACGCGAGCGGATTCGCTCAAAACTTATTGGATTTGCTAATTTCATTCACTCGACAAACTGGCCGCGTATTACACCGACACGTAACAAAGCTACATTAATTCTCCTACAACAACTTTAAATAGAACATTTGAACCCATCCACAGTCAGATGACCCCAAATTTCAAACACAATGCTTCTGGTGTAATTTAATGAAATCTTGGTGAGGGTTGCGGGAAGCCGCTGGATGCGGGCAGCGCAGGACCGATCATTGTGGAGATCCTTGGGGGAGGTCTTTGTCCAGCGGACGTCTTTCGGCTGAGATGATGATGATGATGACTTAGACACTAGCATCAAGTTAAGTAATTGAAGTAGCAAGCTACACTTGTTAAGATTGATCAGACTCGTAGAAATCACCGTCAGTTTGCTTCGTCATTTAGAATTTAAAAAATGGCTGAAGATTTTATTTTCTTAAAATTACGTTAAAAACACTATCGATGAGACTGGTGTTTTCTTAGCCTCGATGAATTCAACTCTCAAGCAAAAAAAAAAGCATTAGAATCGGTTTATCCGTTTGAGATCTACGTACGATGCTACAGATAGGCACACATACACGTGTATTTAAAAACAAAATACAATTGTAACCAAGATTGTAGTTTTTTTCTTTCTGGGAGCTGGCAAATGAAATATTTTCGTATGCATTCTACAGAAACCAGCACATGCCGCTGGACAATCGCACTACGAGTTTCGCCCCTACTACTACAGGATAAAAGTTCCCTCAAGGTCATTATGTCCAGCCGCATATGCTCGCTACTGTACATTCTTCTTGATTTATTCCAAACCAAAGAGCACTAATTTCCCTCTTAGTTATTTCAAAAAATACTACGCTACGCCAAAGCCGCTAGTTACACAATAATAATAATAATCTTTTTGTGTGTGAGCGGGATGACAATGACCCATTCATTAATGTTTATAAAGGAAGTCATCGCTTGTCAATCAAAAATCTTTGTAAAATAAAAACCTTAAGTGAGCATTCGCCGCCCATTCATTTCGGTGTAAAGACGCCGCCGTCGCGCCGCTGACGTAATCCTGCGGGTGTCAAAACGGGATTAAGCGTCGTTATCGCCTCCCGCGCCGGAGCCGCAACGGGCCTACATTATTGTCTTGTAAAACACAATTTTTGGGGTTTTGTTTTAGTCATGTTTTTTGGCGTTGTTTGATGATATTGACGTGATTTTTATTGCTATAGAAGCTCCCTTAATGCCTTAAGTCTGATTGATGCAGCTTGATTAATTTGGCAACACAAGCGTAGGGTTAAAAATGGACATATTAAGAACGACGCAACAATTAATAGTGTTCAGCTTATTATGCTTTTCACATAGTTAGGTCATTGAAAAAAGAGTGACTTCAAATAGAAAAGACGTCTAACTAGACCCAAAAAGATGTCTTTTATAGAAATTTTAATAGGTACGTGTATCTTCAATAACGAAATATTTCAAAATATTTCTGCCTCTATCTAGATCTAAAATTTTTTTTTTATTATATGGTCGATTTTTGTACAAACAGATAATTTATGTATGGAAGACTTGACTCAGGGAAAATGTCGATTCCTACGGTAACATTGCAATGATGACGGGTAAAACCGCGGGCGTATAACTAATAGAAGAGGATATCCATAATACCCATTAAGTACGTACTTACTTTTCTCATTGAATGTTTTATTCTTTTAATTATTATCATGTTGCATGTGTTGGATGATAGTTCAAGAGCCAAATGAAATTTTATTGGCATACTTATAATATTTTAAGTCCTGTCGATCTTCTTCTAAAATCATTAAATAAATTTATTGTGGTTTTACCATAAAAAAAATAAACCTGAAAAAAAAAAGTTAACGATTCTGCTCGAAAAATTTCACGAGAATCATTTGAGAGATGCGATCTGAAGAGGAAAACAAGACAGACATTGTAAGCTTTTCTGCTAGCTTTTTTTTATTGGCCTACGTTTGTGTCGAAAAGTACGACCAATCAAGCTTCAGCGTACTTGTTTTCTGCTAAAGATGAAATGGAGACGAATCGCGCTTGCTGGTTTATTGATAACTTGATAGGTATTTTTGAATCGAAAAAATAATAATAGAAACAGTGAGCTCGGGCCCTTGCCTTGCTTAGAGTCCTTACTCTAACCCGCATCTCATCATCTAAAGCACTTAATAAGAAGCGATAATAAATTTTGTTGATTCGTACAGAGCCTCGGTCGGTAGCCCGGTGGAGATGCGGGTTCGACTAGGGAGAAGGGCAGGGGCCCAAGTTCAAGGGAAAATTCTGAGTTTTTTTTTTTTGTAAAGACTTACTGTTCTACAAACCCAGTCCGGCAAAGCCTATATTAGTTTCATTTTATCAGTTTATATTTTTACAATATTTTTTCCAAACACTAACCACACCTCATTAATGAAAGACAAGACGGGCACCACGGGAATTTAGTCAACGGCAGGGCACTATTCATACAACTTTATTAATGTCTTCATTAGCTGCCCTTCTTGTCCTGTCACCTGCACGCAAGAAGACTTAAAGGCTACTGACGACGCTATTCGAGTGGCTGGTTTTTGAACCGAGACTATTTTAGTTTGCTCGAAAAGAAGAATAATGATGTCAGCTCTGGGTCTATAGCTTCCGGCTCAAATAGAGAGTGTTCACATTGTGTTTATATTGTTGGCGGAGTTCATAGCGCAAGTGGAATTATTTAATATACAGGATGGTTTATAAATTCATTGTTTATGGGAACATTAAATTTTATGTTCTAATCGTGTTTGAATAATGTCTGTTAAGAGATTTTCGTGATTCCAATGCCCAAAGGCACCGTCCCGGAAGTTCACGATTTTGATAAAGACTACATTTGTTATTTACTAATAGTATTACACACTATTATAATCATAGTCATAAAGGACATCATTCACGTTTCATACAATGTTAGACCAAAAAAGTGAAAATGCCAACCAAGGAAAAAAAAGTGTAGTTTTCGGATAGAATACGTCGTAGTTTCAATATTCCCTATTTTGACGTCCCTAATAAATTATGTAAACCTTAAAAAAATCCTACCTGAGGTACGGGGGGTTTTCTCAGGGTTGTGATTGCTCCAAATCCCTTATAAAAAGTCACAAAAAACCATTTTTGTGACTTTTTATAAGTCGAGTTTGATGGAAAACAAAAATATCTCAGAAGGTATACCAAATCACTGAAGTGTTGACAGGATCAAGTCGCCCTAGATTACGTCTCTACTACCCGAAAAATCTTCCTCTATGGTTATTTATTTCTATTGTTTTCAACTTGTACTTTTGACAAAAATGATCCCTATCATACTAATATTATAAAGAACAAAGATTTGTATTTTTGTGTGTTTGTGTGTGTGTGTATGTTTGTAATGAATAAACTCAAAAATTTATGAACCGATTTCAAAAATTCTTTCACCAATAGAAAGCTACATTCACCCTGAGTAACATAGTATACCTTTTACCACGGAAAAAAGCAGGAAAAACTGTTAACACGGACGGAGCCGCGGCGGAAAGCTAGTTCTACATAAATTACGTTCTAACCTTAATTTGAAAATATTTATATGTCCCTTTCACGTTCTTAAAAACGGAAAGGGACAGGTGATTATCAACTTTAATTTAGAGACGTCAAATATCAATTTTACGCGTAGTTCGCACTAATTTAGCAGGCATTTAAAACATCTCGACTAAATTAAGCTGAATTTGACAGCTGCATTATATATCATTCATTCAATATTAAATTAATTCATCTCCCATCCTTTTCGATTCCCATATGAATGAAAGAGACCAACAACTTTTTAGATGCTTTAGCGTCCACGCCAGAATTGAGCCTATTGTTTCAATTTGTGTTTGTTCGGTTACGACGTCGAAAAGTGATTTGTAAAATCTTACTTCGAATAAAAACTTTTTGAACTTTGAACTTTGATCGAAACACCATGTGTATAGCCGCTGCAAGTGCATTGGATGCACCGATGCGTGTGTACCTACCATGTGTGACACAACACAAGTCTGCAGGGAAATAAAACTACCGCAACACACAAACAGACAGCGGGTTTATTATTAGTTATTAGTTGATACTCGGGACTATTAGTACTTTCAGTAACGTGCGTGATGTTAGGAGTAAACGTTTTTGAAAGAAATTGTTAGAAATTATGTAGGTTTGTGATGAATAATCAATAATATTGTTAAGATGATGAAAGGAAATAAAGAAAAAGTATATACGTAGTGCAAAAAAGAACTGATTAAAACGGGGTATTTGCCGTGGTGGAAAAAACAGCAAGCATGCATCAATAATTCATTTTAATTATAGTGGAATACCAATGTTGTAACAGTGCTAAAAATAAATAATTAATAGCTATTAATGAAAATGTGAATTCTGTATATTTATGTTAACTAATGTTTGATTTATAACGAAATTAACAATCTTCTGTCCCTTTTTATTCTTAAAAACATATTATAAAGGACGTGTAGACTTTTTAAACTAAGGGTATTAATAATAACAGGAATCAGCCGTAATGCTAAAAGGTCAATCCGACGAACTGTCAGTTATAATTACCCAGTTGTAGACATTTCGCAATCTCGTGAGTCAGAGTGTGAATCACAGAATACTAAATGAGAGAATTAAGACGAAGCGAGAATTGGACCTAATTAGAATTGATCTGAATTGATTGAATGATACAGCTATTTTGTTGGTTACCGTAAAAGGAGTACCTATATTAATGGAAATGTCGTTTTGTTTATCAAGAGCGGTTTAATGATAATACTTTTTAGAATCGATCGAGGTATGAAAGCTAACATGAAGCTTTTTCAAGATGAATGTAGAGAGTGAAAATATTTTGAATTCATCAAAATGCAAAGCGCGGCTTTTTTCCACCTCCCTGATGAAATAGGAAAACATAATCTATTTACTATCACAGATACAATTTATCTATCAATAGAACCAATAGATTAAATATAATAAAGGTAGGACAGAAATAAGAAAGGAAGCCAATGACTTCGGTCGATGAAGTGACGTTACAATCCCGATGAAGTAGGAAAAAAGTACATGAACCGCCTTTAAAAACAATTAGGAGTGGTTGGTCTGCAGAGCAAAATGACCACGTTGATAATACTGTGAATAAAATATTTTTGCAAAAAAGACTTCAAAAATAATGGTAGCGCGATTCCAAAACTGACAGCGACATCTGTTGAAACGTTTTAGAACTCAAAATGTGTTGGTGGATAAAAGTGAGTGTTCCTCTATTGTACAATTTGGCCGCTAGAGTGAGCGATGGTGCTATGGACTGCTGTTTCAAAGTGTTGCAATGTCTGACCTATGATGTCACTGGTAAGTTAGTATTTTGCTAGTTAACCTACTCGAAGTTAACCTACTTCACATACCCTGGTCACCGCCGAGAAATTCCAAAGAACGAACGCAATTCGAAATTTTATAAGGCGACTGCCAGACATAAAAAAAATACAAAGGAAAATAGTGTTTAATGCTTCATCGAGGTGATTGAGTACTAGCGACACCACCCGGCGGAGTTCGGCGGCGCCTGCGGGGTGCGAGGCGTGAGGGGCTATCGGGCGGGGAAATAATTTTGGTGCGGGGAGGGGAATGTCCCTTCTATACGAGTAATACTATTATTATAAGCCCTCAGGATTGTGTGCCAGAATTTTTGAGCCGTTCGCTTAAGGCACAAGCCGTACGTACAATTGTAACCATGACTGATCAACGCCATTCTGAGCTTTCCGAAGCACGGACTCATCTTTCTTTTCGAACAATCAAGTGATTCAGCCTGCAATGTCCTAATCAAACTGGGGAAAGTCTCACAAAGTGATATTTGTTCGACGAGTGCCTCATCAGGATTCGAACCCGGAATCTTCGTAATGTAAGCCGAGCGTTTTACCACCCGACCACGGACCACAGTGGTAGATGGGCGGAAAATAGTCCCTTTTTCAGAGTACAAATTTACGCATATTTTGTATCACTAATAAATACTAGATACTTTAACGAACAAAACAATATAAGAATTTTTTTTTTATCATTTATCTACTTGGTTAAAAAAAGGGCTAAAGTCAGACTTTAAAGAGATTTGAAATTATTTCTAAGAAAATGTAACTTTTATCTATGAGTTATATTTCGCGACCAGTACAGTTTCAAAAAATATAAAAATTATCCGTGATACTACACACATTAGAGCATTTTAATTTTAATTTGGAATAAAAATAAAGTACTTAGAAGGAATGTAGTGTAATTAAAGATTAGAGCAAATTTTTGTTAACAAAATCTCTTTTTTCAATAGGCGATAATTAGCGATCGGCGGTGTCTTATATAGTTCACGTGATAGGTACATTCCTATAGATAAATAACAAATCATTTTTAGCTGCAAGTTTTTGCAAGCCTTCATTTCACAGGCCTAATAGTAAATGTGCTTTAAATTACCAAAAAATAAGAAATAATTTTTAATGAATGTAGTTTAACTAAAATTATGATAGTAATGTCTTTAAATGGGTTAAACTGTTGTTTTATTATATACCTATTACATGTTAATAACTGATACAGTAATACTAAATTATTATTATTTGTTATCACTACTTTTTTATTTTTACAATATCATATTATAATTTTAAAACGAAAAAAACTATGAAGTCTTATTATTTTATGAACTAATGTGCAACATTCATAACATCTCCTTCTCAAAAAACAATTTTTTCCGCCGCGCCATACAACGTCTACTACTGTGCGGACCCTGCATGTATATCATCTCGTAAGGTTGCCTGGTAGAAATTGATTATCAGCAATAAGACCACTTTAATGTACACTTTTTATCCTTTTTATTGTGAATTTACTCTTTAGTATGTAATAAATAAAGCAAGTAACTTCTGTTATTATGCTACATAAATTCGTATATTTTTAGCGTAACTTCAAAAAACATGACGTGTATGTTATTGTTTGTTTACTTATTACACTGATTGTCTAATTTCACCCGATCCCATAGGTACTCATAACGAAAATGCCTACCAAAATAATTATAGCAGATATTCTGACAACCAGTAATTTGTTGCTATTAAAGCAAGCCCAGGGGTTTCGTGTTACTATTAGTGTAGGCGGATTATTGCTCAGTTATTTATTACGATAGTAGATGCAGAAAATATTCAAAATGAGAGGGAATTTCTTCGCAAAATGACATTTATCCCTGACTTGATGTACCGAAAATTTACCCACATGTTCCGAACTTGACAATAATTAGTGCTCCCGCCAGCGTAATTAGCATCAAGACTTACTTCAGAATGTTCTTAGTATTAACTTTGTAAATGTAAATTGCAAAGTTTACTGTATTTTCTTTGCTACAAGTTATAATCAAAGTATTTCTTAATGGTATGTAATTAGCCAACTTATGTTAACTTCACATGTGCGGTGCCAGAAATATATTTGGTTGGGAACCCTTTGTTAGTGGAAGACTTTCTGTCGAAATAATTTACGCTTTATTGCATTAAATTTAAAAGTGTGACTTTTTATTAACAATAAAATATAACAACATTTAACAAAATTACTAAACAACCGAAAAAACTGAAAAGAAAAGAATTCTGAGAGTTAACAATCAATCAGTCATCTGTTTTCTTAACCCTTAGGGATGTCTTTTTTTTCCAAATTTATTTATGGAATCAACTTTGGGGTATATACTTTCCAAATATTCTGTAACAAGTTATGCGTGGTCATACAAAAAAAAATATACTTACGCGTCGACTCGAGAACGTTTTCTATTTTTCGTCGATTGAACAGATTTTCATTGCTTCGGCGATAGCGCATGTCGTTTGGAAAAATCCAGAATAGCCACAACTGTTCAATGGATCTAGTGGGAACAAACGCCTGAGTCTGTTCTGCATTTTTCCAACCCAGAGTTGAGTCTTCTTTTCAAGGCCCATTGGTTACTTCCCTGCTCATCGTGTGGGATTAGAAGTGAACCTACCTCACATACCCTGGTGTCAGAATTCGTCTGACGAGGTAGATAGTAGCCTGGACCAACAAACTTAATGGGGTATTGAGCGAAAAGAAGTATTTACATAATACACTGCTTTCCCTTCTTGCCTACAGAAACAACAGAAGAGCCCGTGCCAACATATCCTGGTCCACAGAAGACTATTCAAGAGAAACCAGTGGAAGATAAACCCCGGAGCAGCATGGCAGATCGACCGCTTCCAGTGCCAGTGGAAAATGAACCTTATTTCATGAACATAGATCGCAATGAAGCTGAAAACCTGCTGCGAGGGCATCCTGATGGGACTTTTATATTGAGGCCTTCGAGTCAGGTAAGTTTTCTTAGTCTGCAGAGCTCATGGAAACCTGGTTGCGCTGGTTGCTTTGTCAGGTCCGATGTCAAATCACAACTAAAATAATCGCACGCAAGCGAAGCGTCTCTGTTTTATGCAGAAATGCTTTTGTATCTTTCTGCCTCTTCTTCTCTTAGTAGTAATAACTTAGAGATTCCTTAAATCATACTATCATACTAATATTATAAAGAGGAAAGTTTTGTATTTATGTGTGTGTGTATATTTGTCATGAATAAACTCAAAAACTACTGTGCTGATTTCAAAAATTCTTTCACATCAATTCAACTAATCTTATCAATTCAATTCTTTCTTTCTTTCAATTTTTTTCTTTTCTTTCTTTTTTCTCGTTAACCGATGTTCTTTCCTAAGGTGTATTCTATCTTTGTGCCAAGTTTCACCAAAATCGGTTCTGTAGTTTCAGAGCTTATGATTATAGGAATATTTGACGTATTTTTTTAAATCTTGGGTACCATTATTGAAGTTTTAGGTGGTTTTAGTAAGAATCCCTATTTTGTTTTAAATAAAATATAGCCTATGTTGCTCGGGGATTATGTAGCTTATCAACAGTGAAATAATTTTTGAAATCCGTTCAGTAGTTTCGGATCCTATTCGATGCAAACAAACAATCAAACCTTTCCTCTTTACAATATTAGTATAGACACAGGTATAGATTAGGAAACCACTCGCGCAATTTGATACGCAATTACAGTAATGATACCTATCATACTCGTATACGAAATAACAAACACTGTCAAACACATCCGTCAAAAAATAATCAGTATTACCTACTATCTTTATTACCAAAACACGCTATAGGTACGAAGGAATTCTCACGTATATTTTACTGTACGTAAGTATGTAGTAGAGCGTCGGTGGCAAAGTGGTTTGGGCTGTTGACTTCCATTCGGAAGTTCTCGGGTTCAAGCCTCGGCACGTACCAATGTGTTTACGATTTTCGAATTCATATGAACGTTTATTCGACGGTCTTACGGTGAAGGAAAACATCGTGAGGAAACCTGAACACACCTGCGAAGAAATTCAAAAAGGTTGTGTTTCAAGTCGACCAACCCGCACTGGGCCAGCGTCGACTAAGGCCTATTTACCCTGATTTCAGGGTAGGCTCGAGCCCCTCGGTGGGGACATGAATAAGCCGTTAACGATTTGTTACACGCCTTCATTCACATAAATATAAGATCGTCTTTTGGCTGGTGAAATATACGAAATCCTCCAACATATTAAAGCCGGTACAAGCCTGCAGAACTCGCGTGGTTACATTTGATTAAATTCCCCGATAACACTGTATGTAATTACCGAGGAAAATGTACGGAACCTTACATAAGCTGTATAAATCTTACGCCCCCATCTCTCAGTACGGCCCTGCCTCGGGCACACGATAGCTTTAAAGCACTCTATGTCGTCGATTTAAGGTAGAGTTTGCAGTAATTTTATGATGATAGGTGTTGTGGATTGTACATACAGGGTGTCATTCATCGTTATAATGTTAATCGTATATTAATACACCTATACACACACATGCATATACACACACACACACACACATTAGTGCTCAGCAGGCTAAAATCATGTGATTTTTTTTCAACTACATAATAAGCTAATATTTTTTTCTTTTGTACTTACTACTAAAATACCTACCTTGATAGAGGAGTGGTTCCTCCTAAGGCTGCTTTTCCACCAGAGCTGTGCGAGGTAGCTAAGCGGTGTGCTAGGAAAAAATCGACCACTAGAATCACTAGGCTAGGAAAATGAAGTGATTCTATTGGTGGATTTTTTCCTAGCACACCGCTTAGCTACCTCGCACAGCTCTGGTGGAAAAGCAGCCTTAAACAGGCTTAATAAGCTTACAAAGAGGCACCGGTTACTACAAATTAGTATGGCTTTTTGAGATTAAAACCTATCTATGGAAATTATAACGTTATTAGGTTTTTATCCTTGTTTTTACATTTCATAAGAAAAATATAATTTGACTGGCCAGTCAGTATCTCGCGAAAGTGACGAAGGAAAGAGTAGTAACTACATGCGTAAATCTGTCACTATTTGTTACTTTCTTGAGGTGTTTGCCCTTGTATTATTATTTTTAAAACTTAATAGGAGTCTTCTTCTTATCGAGTTGGTTTCGAGGTTAACGTACCTCACAAACCCTGGTGTCGGAATTATTGAGCCGCCTTAGGCTTCCGACATGGCTCATATAACGACTACATCCGTAGATAGTAGCCGAGACCACCGGCTTTACGTGCCTTCCGAAGCACGGAATCATCTTTCTTTTCGGACAATCAGATGATTCACCCTGCAATGTCCTAATCAAACTGGGGAAAGTCTTAAAAAGTGATAATTGTTCGACGGATCCCCACCGGGATTTGAACCCAGAATCTTGGTAACGTCAGACGAGCTTTTGACCACTCAACCACGGAGTTTGTTAAATAGGAGTAAGTTATACTTATCACCCTGTATAATACAGAGTATAAATCTCTTCGTATCTCGGCGCCATCGCGTTTATTGCCATTATAATACTGAACCCTAGAAGGCAATTAGCGCCCTCACGTTCGAGCAAGACAGAGATAGATAGAGCCATTTTTCTACGCATCTGACTCTTTCTGAAGAGCCCTTCGATAACTGATACTGGCGAAATTGGTGGCCTTGAGTCTGTGTTTTGTAGTTTTTTCTAAGCTTCACTTGTAACTATTTATGTAAGAAATTCTTGGAATCTTAATTTGACCCACTTCCCGGTCTTCGATTAGGATTAAATTTTGCACACGCTCTTAGTTCTGATGACATAAATACTAACTGATGACAATAGACTAACTAAGAAACGTCATTACAAATCCAATATGGCGGCCTCCCCCAGATGGTGGACTGACTGTTTGAAGGCCGGAGGGGGTTTGTGAGGTAGGTTAACCGGAAGATAATCAGAGACGGAGCCCCTCAGGCGTCGTCTCCTTCACGATGTTTTTCAATATCAACGCGCTAGGCCGTGGTCCGAGGCTCCCTTGAGCCGCCCCTAGATGCGTTAGTATAATGACTTTTTTTGGGGTAGAGTCTTCCGTTCCCCCGCAAGTCCGGTGAAGCTTGATTGGTCGTACTTTTTCGACACAAGCATAGGTCAATAAAAAAAAATACAATTCAGAAGATTTCCAACTCTAACCTCTACCCATCTCTTTCCCACAGCCCGACCACGCCTACACCCTCACTGTATCCTGCTCAGGCGCAGTTCATAACGTCGGCATTCGTCGGCGACCCGACGGCCGACTAGCGCTAGGCTTCGCTCGGAAAACCGAACGCAGCTTCGACAGTGTGACGTCACTCCTACGTCATCACAGGAAGCAGAGGCTGCTATTGGTCGCCGGCGGGACTGTCTGTGGGGCCACGCCGTTGACGAATTCTCCGGAATATTATCAAACGCCTTCGGAATTGGCCAGGCCTGTGAATAAGGGTTGTTAGTTTTAGTGTTTAGGTTTTCTTATTGTTGTGTGATGTGTAAATTTCAAGGAAGTCCAGCCAAGTTAGGACTTCCGTGCCCTGTAATGTGACTGACAATTATTGAACAATGACGCCATTTTGAATTCAAAAGTCAAAAAGTACTTATTCGAAGTATGTTCGAAGTAATATTTCCAAAATTGTTTTGGAACTGTACATGGTTTAAAAAAAAACTTTGATCCTATTATGGAATACAATTCAAATCAAATCATGGCGAATAATTGAGTTTGAGGAAAGATGAACCCATCCGATCGATACCTGCACTATTAGGCCGGGAGATGATGACAGAAATTTTTAGGTCATTTGTTACAGTATGGCGGTTTTACAGGGGTCTTAGTACACAATGACAAAAAGAAAAATGATAGTCATAGCGCTGGTACTGGCGGCCCAATCGCGTGGGCGTTAGTGAAAAAGTCGGATAAATTACGAAAGTCAAACGATTTGTACCTACCACAAAAATTTTAGTATTTTCCGATAGCCCGTAAAAAATTACTAGACTACAGTGTCATGCCATAAGTACTTCTCCGGTGTGACTTACAGCCCGCCATACCGACGCGAAAAATAAAAATTCAACCATTTGTACCAGGGTAATTTTTGCACAGTTTGATCATCTTCGTGCAGCCATTTACGAAAATCACCATGCCATACTTTTCGGACGGCTCCAAATGGTCGCCATACTGCCGAAAATCTGCAATTTTTTTTTTCGCGATTGGGCCGCCAGTACCAGCGCTATGACCATCATTTTTCTTTTTGTCATTGCGTACTAAGACCCCTGTAAAAACGCCATACTGTAACAAATGACCTAAAAATTTCTGTCATCATCTCCCGGCCTATATTTATATTAGTTTCTGGGAATTGGTTTGATATGATATTTTTTACCTACATTATAATATAATAAGCAGCCCGAACAAAATAGGAGGTTGCGCGTATATTTCTCTTAATAGGCATTTTAAGTTAATGTACAGAAGCCAACACATGCGGTTGGAAATTCGCACTACGAAATTCGCCCCTAACACTATGAAAATACGGTCAAGGTCAACATGTCCAGCCGCATGTGCTTTTGTACTGTACTTTTGTAAAGTTTAGAGTACCTACCTACTTTAGAGTGAAGTAAGCTCTTTTTAATAACGATATTTCCTTTTAACATATTTTGTAGTCTTTTTTATAATATTAAGTTTATTATTAAAGATGTTATTTCATTCATTCCGGAAATTAGTTTTATTATTTTTAACAGTTACAGAAATCGTGGTCTGTTAGCTAGACTGAATATTATTTGACCTACATCACAGCCAGCGACACACTTGCTATAAAAGTCTCATAAAAAAACGATTTGGAAGAAAGGGTTTCTTATTAAAAAGATATAGATCATTTGGACTGTCGCAGAATTTTCCGATCCGCCACGGACTGTATAACTAAAAGCGATACTACATTTCGTAGCTCTTGCTACGCTGCCGTAGCCAGTGGTCTACGGAAGGTCTACGCCGTAGAGGTTCTCCCCACCTAGCTTTACAGACCGACAAGGATCTAAATGAACGTGGTAGTCTGTAAAGAAACCAACGCCTTGCGTGTTGCAAAACGTAAAGTTTGACAGTCTCTTAATTAGCTAATAATGTGTCATTAAATTACTTATTAAGTAGTAGTGTATCAAAATAAAGGGCTTAGAGAATAAATATTTTTTTCTATTTATACTCTAAGATACAGGGTTTTAACTAAGGCTTGCAAAAATATACAACCTTTATAATGTTAACAATGTAATTCGAATTGTGAAACGCTATAAAATCGGGTATTTTTCATTACGATAATCAATAGAAGCTTTGGTGGGCTTATGTAGTTTAAAAATATTATTGTAGGTAATTACGAAATCCTTTGTATTCGAATCTGGTTCGCGATTGGTCGTTTTTTTATTATTTTCTTCTGGTTTTAACGATCGGACCAGTTTGGTGGATCTCTGTTCCTAATTACTAATTTGAGGCAGGATTCAAAAAGCTTTCTTGCAATTATGGTGATGGAATGCCTTCTAATTACAGCATTTGTTTCAGTCACAGATACGCACTTAGGTTTTCAATCTACCGCGTAAAAGATTAACAAATTACTTTTTTGAATAATTTCTTCGTTTGTTTTAAAATTTCTCATTAATAAGATATAAAATTAATAAATAAATAATAAATTATTTCTTATTACTTAATGATAAGTGTACTGAAAGTTTTTTTGTAAGACTTACTTAAAACTTTTTATTTAATATGATAGCCTTCAGAAAAAACAAAATGTAGACATAATTTAGCGCCAAAAGTCGCTAGTATCCTAAATACACCTGTCAAACTTTAGATTTTTTTAACTATTCCTCAAAATAATGACCATAATGGTATTACCAGACCGCGTAAATCAAACCGCAGGAAAAATTTATACTTGCACGAAGGGAAGCCGTTGGAAAATGTATTGAGTATCTTTTGAACATTCTCGTATATCCATTGTTGGGGGCTTATCCTACTTTGGGAAGATTGAAAGGTCCATATCGCAGTGGTTCTCAAAGATAAATTACGTGAGTAAGTAACTAACACTAAAACAAAGACACTAATAGTAAGTAAATTAAAGTACTAGTTAGATACACTAAAATAAATTATATCAATTTTACTTTGATTTTACTTATTATCGAGGTTTTATTTCAAAATTCATAATTTATTTATTCATTACTAGCTGTTACACAGACACAACCTTTTAATTCATTTGCAGGTGTGTGCAGATTTCTTCACGATGTTTTTCTTCACCGTAAGAGTGTAGAATAAACGTATTTTTTGAATTCGAAACACATTGTTACGTGCCGAGGCTTGAACTTGCGAACTTCTGAACGGAAGTCAACGACCCTAGCCATTTGGCCACCGACGCTCTACGCACACACAGTGCTACTACCATGAAGGAAGAAAAAATTTTACGGGTCCAAAAAATATGTCTCAGCCGGCACCTATAGTACGTTTTGATTACTACTCCATTTGGGCGCGTAAAATTTTTTCTTCCTTCATGTACTACATAAACAAATAAGGCTTGAACCAACCCCTCGGTGTTTATGGTTTTTATCTAAGAATAAAAAAAAAACACCATACTAATCGAGTTTATTTATTTATTTATTTAACAGTTTATTGTACACATAAACATACAAAGGACAATCATACATATTGGTTTTAATCTATCAATCACTCTATTTTTGTTCGTCTGACTACTTATATTTTGATTTTATATCTAAACTGAATGTTCAAAAGTTTGACAGTCGCTGCCGCGTCGTAAAGTATCCCAAAAGGATATTTCTGAATCAGGGTCTAAGTCCGGCCCACGTCCCTTCAAACTCTATATTGCCCAATTTTGCATCTATTGTCTTCTACGTACCTAATATTTCCTGGATTCTGGAATTGTTAAGATAGAATTCTGGAATCATTGCGAATTTAGAATTGTTTTAATAAAATCAAATCCATATCCATAATACTACTGTTATAAATGCGGAAGTGTGTTTGTTTGTCCTTCCTTCACGCCCTAACTAAGCAACTTACTTACTTGATTTTCGGCATAGAGTTAGTTGAAAGAATGAAGAGTGACATACGCTACTTTTTACCGTGGGAAAATACCTCATTCCCACGGGAAAAACTGTTAATTAAGGCGGAGCCACGGGCCGGAAAGCTAGTTACTTTATAAAACATTGTATTGTATTATTGCACACGCGAAAATCAATCAATTACACTTTTCATTTATTAAGATGTTTATAATGAAGCGAAAACTCACTAAAAAGATGCCGTATTGGCTTGTGATATTTCGAAGATTATAATAGGGTGAAAAGTGTTAGTGACGGACTTAACGTAGACGGCCCCGTAGCCTAGTTGGTAGTACGCCTGCCTACGAAGCACAGGGTCGCGGGTTCGAAAGGGCAAACATAATTTGTGTGGTGAGCACTTGTGTTTGCCTTGTGTCTGGATGTTGTATATTTATACTAGCGACCCGCCCCGGCTCCGCACGGGAAAATGGTTATTGTGGGTTATCCTTCAGTATATTATGCATGTATTATACATATAAACCTTCCTCTTAAATTACTCTATCTATTTAAAAAACCGCATCAAAATCCGTTGCGTAGTTTTAAAGATTTAAGCGTACAAAGGAAGGGACATAGGGACAGAGAAAGCGACTTTATTTTATACTATGTAGTGATAAGTATGTATATCAGCTGTCTGACACTCATAGTACGGGCTCTGCCTAGTTTGGGGTCAGATGGCCGTGTGTTCGATGTCCCACATATTTATTTATTATTTATTATTAACTAAAGACAAGCTCATTCATGGATCTTAAAAACTTCCACAAATAAATTACTACGTACCTTGAACTCGTGGTGAACTGGCCTTAGTCGGCCACGCTGGCCCAGTGCGAGTTGGCCAACTTCACACACAACATTTGAATTACTTCGCAGATGTGTGCAGGTTTTATCATGTGTTCCTTCAACGTAAGAGCGTCGAATAAACGTATTAATAAATTCGAAAAACAAAAACACATTGGTACACAGAGGCTTGAACCTGGGAACTTCCGAATGGAAATCAACGGCCTTAGCCACTTGGCCACCGACGCTATCGGGGGTTTAAAAATGTAAATGTTTTATCCTGCTTATCGAGCTGTCACAGGGTAATCCGGTCTTAGCTATAAAACCCTAACAAAATCAAGATTATTTTTATTAAATCTCTTTCCAGTCCGCATTAACCTACTTTCATTCACAGCTGATGTATATTCAAATGAAGTGTTTTCTATATTTTAAGCAAGGATCTTATAAGAACTACGAATGTTACAGAAAAAACATTCTCGCCATTAAAAAAAAAAAGCTAGCTGCCTGCTTCTCTAACTCATAAGGAGGGGTTTGTTTGTCACTCACTTAGTACTACGTACTACTTACAAACAGCATGGGCTGGCTTAAATGTCACGCCAATCATGCGTGCGTTGCCTTAGTCGACCACGCTGGCCCTTTAGAGCTTTGAATTTCTTCACAGGTGTGTGCAGATTTCCTCACGTTGTCCATCTAACATCAAAATATAGTAATTTGTAAATTGTACTAAAACAGGCTCCTGGTGACGTAAGTAAAGATTGTAAAAGAATAAAAAAATAACCATCAATTTTTATCATTCCACCGCAGCCAAGATTTACCTCAATCTGTGGACAATAGCACATTCCCTTTTCAAAGACGACAAAGAGAGTTTTTCTTTCATTTATGTGATCCCTTTACTATTTAAATTAATTAAAGGAGCTATTTGAAAAAAAAGTAAAAAAAAAAACAGTTTTTATTTATCCGAAAAAAAGTTAAAAAAGAAGGCAAGCGCAACAAAAGGCAAAAATGGGCAACAAAAGATGAAACCTTTTAATCGCACTTGGCGTACGACGAATGAATTTTTCATCTGATACCTACTTACCTACATGAAGGAAAAAATTTTTTCTTTCTTCATGCTTACCTAATATTATAATCCTAACTCTAACACATACATCATCATCATCATCATCTCAGCCAGTAGACGTCCACTGCTGAACAAAGGCCTACCCCAAGGATCTCCACAATGATCGGTCCTACACTGCCCGCATCCAGCGGCTTCCCGCGACCCTCACCAGATCGTCGGTCCACCTCGTGGGGGGCCTGCCAACACTACGTCTTCCAGCCGGGAACTCGCCACTAAATGTAACTTAAAAAAGTGATTTGAATCACTACATAGTATAAAATAAAATCGCTTTCTCTGTCCCTATGTCCCTATGTATGCTTAAATCTTTAAAACTACTCAACGAATTTTGATGCAGTTTTTTTAATAGATAGAGTGATTCAAGAGGAAGGTTTGTATGTATAACACATGAATAATATACTTAAGGATAACCCACAATAACCATTTTCCCCTGCGGAGCCGGGGCGGGTTGCTAGTTTGAAATAAAACAATTATTAAAGTTAAAATTATTTCTATTTCTATTATTAATAAATTATTACCTGTATCTCTAACAAAAATATTACCTACCAGATCACAAATATTGAAATTATTACCTATTGGTAAACCAATAAAATGAAAAAATATAGACCTATCGCATCTTGCCATGTTTGTCGCACAAAAACCTGAAACCGATCCTGCGAATGGTAACAGCCAGTCGGTATTGAAGGGAATCGTGTCACATATAACATTCCTTTACTGCGCCAACCCTACAAATGGTTATTGGCATCGCCCAGTGCCAGATTCAGCATTATAGCAATGTCTACCGGGGGCCCCACGCACGATTTCACCTTAGTATGAAGGTTATAGTTAACAGCGTCGATGACCAAGTGTTCTTAAGTGTCGCGTTCACCTTGATTCCAGGGTAGGCTTAAGGCTCTCAGTGAGGACGAACATCAAAGTTATATAGATCAAGGGACTGTCTGAGGCTAAGTAGCGCTATCATCACTTAAAAAATCATTATACGCTGAGTAAAGTATATTTCAAAAATCTGTTTTCTAACGGCAGGAAGGTATCCATTTTTTTTTTAATATTCTTATTTAATTAGAAATCAAAAACTCTGTTAATATAAGTTCTATGAAGTTACATTTAGAAAAAATATAAAAGCGGCCTTATTTTGAAAAATAATACTCGTATTTATAGAGAAAATTTACAGTTGCAAAGTAAGTAGCTCAGATCTGATAAATTGATTCTACAAAAAGTTTAACTTTTTTAACACTTTGCTCATTAGAACCTAACAAGGGCCTCTCGATATAAATTCCTACGGGCCCCACACTATTATAATCCGACCCTGACCTTATAGAGGGTTTCCACTAAAAATAGAAGGGGAAAGTGTTGAGGTTTGATGGAGACACGAATATGGAAAAGGCTGGTTGGAAATTGGGGATAGAAAAAGTGGTATATGTGTGTCGATTTTTATGTATAACACTTATGTTATGAGAAAAAGCGACGGAAAGGCATGACTTGTGACCCCGAAAGTTTTGAATCATAGATGAAAGTTTATTTTGTCACAAAACCAGCTATACTAAAAAATATACTAATTTGACGGCCTCGGAGCCTAGTTGTTAGTACGTCTGCCTACGAAGCACAAGGTTGCGGGTTCGAATCCCGCCCAAGGCAAACATTTGTGTGATGAGCACTTGTATTTGCCTTGTGTCTGGATGTTGTATATTTATATATTATGTATGTATATCAGCTGTCTGACAACCATAGTACAGGCTCTGCATAGTTTGGGGTCAGATGACCGTGTGTGAGATGTCCCACATATTTATTTATACTCAAATAAATAGCAATAAAATATTATGCGGAAATCTCACACATGGTCATCTTTTGCAAAAACTAGACAGAACCTGTACTATTAATGGGTGCCAGACAATTCTGATATACAACACCTGGGTGTTAAGGCAAGTAACATTACTGTAACATATTATTTTCGTAAGGGTTGTTGTAATGGAACCACTAAAAAGACGTAATGAAGTACCAGATCAGATCTATTTGGGAAGCCTTTAAGCTGAAATTGTGAAGTTATTGTCAAAACCCCTCTTTTTTAAACTGACCTATGCTTGTGTCGCAAAAGTACGACCAATCAAGCTTCACCGGACTTGTGGGGGAGCGGAAGACTCTACCCCAAATCAAAAACCTCATCAGTTTTTATTATAATTTACTCAGCTACCGTATGGTCATCGCGATTAAATTTCATAATCATCACACTGGGTGTAAACAGGATGTCATAGAGTAGAAAATGTCGAATCACCATGTATTAAGCTCCAAAAACCCGTCATCGGGAATCGAACTGTCATTGCCAATCTCGCTTCGGCTACGGTGTTGGAAATTGACTTGGGTAGTTTAGTATTCATTGCTTTTTGTAACCTTAAGACCCCCTCCCCCCAAACACTAGCGTCTTTCGAACGTCGTCATGGTGCGTCGCGCATACAATCACAGAGCATCATGATCGTCATCATGTTCTGTGCATACAATCATAGACAGTAAGGCAAGTAAAACAAAAGACGGACGCGGATGATTGTATGCGCGACGAACAACGTACGACGTAGCGTCTTTTGAGAGCGTAGGCGTCGTGCGTCGCGCATACAATCATAGGCAGTGAGGCGAGTGAAACAATAGACTGACGCGGATGATTGTATTCATGAGTTGCGTGACGCACGACACGTTGACGGTCGAAAGGTGCTAGTGTGGGGTCTCTTTACCGGTTTACTTTATAATAACAAAACAGACAATGGTCCTAGTCAGGTCATCGATGCTCTATGAAAAGCAAAGACAAATATTTTCATGGATAGGTACCTACATTATTTCAGCTTCAGACCAAACACGCCAAAAGCTTCCCAAAACGATAATCTTTAATATTTATCGAAGCTCAGACTCGCGTCTATTTCAGGCACCAGTCTCCATAATGTACTCTCTAATTATACTAAATAGAAATTATAAATATCTTTTCTAGTGTACTATTTTGTGGAGAGTATTAAAAGATTATTATTATTCTTAATATTTCTTATTTTCCTTTAAGATTGATGAAACAGGCGGACTGTCAAGAGCAATGTATATTAAAACCCATATTATTCCATTATTGCCTTTGCCGTCGCAGTGACCAGAAATGCACCTCAAGCCCGGATATTTCCTTAACCAGAGTGATTGATGCTCCTGGATGGGACGTGTCAGGTATTAGAAATTTGCAGTATTTTGCAGTGAGATGTCACAATATTGACTGAGTCTAAACAACGTAATGGATGGATAAACGAACGAAATGAACAATCAAATTCGATTATTACCCGACTGCGCGAAGCAAAGAAAATATGGTTATACCTGACAGCTCGAGTAAAAAAGTAGGCTTATATTTTTGACTTGAATGTATGTACGTATGTCCGTATGTCCGTCTGTTCCATCGTAATTAGCAAAAAGTGAACTGATTTTGATATGTCATATGTCGTAAAGTCTTTATTGCGCGAGTGTCCCGCCTGTTATATATTTCATTGTTTTTTTTTATTCATATTGTGCATCGTGGCTTCTACGCTAGTTGCTTGCTTATCGTGTATGTGTGGGTTTTAACGTTACCCTACTGCATAAACCTTCGGAATGTGGAGCGAGCGTATTACCTCTCGACCACGGAGCCTGTTCTGTAAGCCTGTTTAAATAAAATAAATTATTTCATTATACACTGTGAAATTTAACAGGTTAATCCGCAACATAGTGGTGTGGTAGCCATCATGAAACTGATAAATTTTCCCTAAGAAACATTGGTTGAA